>JAQQTO010000053.1:3602500-4012500 GCA_029884595.1 Ormosia semicastrata
TCGCTTGAGAGTAATGAGTGATGATGTGATGTTTAAATATATGTATGAAGGATTGTCTAGTAGTGTTGATCATTGTGAGTGTCCTTTGATGTTGTGCACCATCATGAAGGCCAAGGGAGATAATGGAAAATAAGAAAGGTTCTTTGAACAAGGATTCAGTCCTAGCACCTCGATAGTGCCAAGGCTAAGGGAGATAATTAGGAAGTTTGTAAAGGTTCTTTTGAGCCTAGATTCATGCCCTAACTTCTCGATAGAGTTAGGATATGTGTAATGTGAGGATGAGCTTTCTCTCTATTTACCACAAGATAATACACTAAACCAAAAATCTTAGTTAAACATCTAGGTTCTAGGTTGGACTAAATATGTATGATAGAATGTATGATAACTTGGTTTATCTAGATGTTAAAGTTAAACCTTGTAGATGTTTTAAACATATCTTATTTAGCATGTGTTAAGATTATGTTTATTATGATATATGTGACTGGTTTTGGTTTACTCATACTGAGAATTTGTTGATTCTCACCCCACTATGTTACCATGTAATTCCAGGTGAAGGTTCTTCAAAGAACAAGAAGAAAAAAGAAGTTAAAGATTATATTAGCTTTATAGATTATATTACAACTGTTGTATTTATTAGTACTTCTTTTGTAATGTAAAGAGCTATGTAATAGTTCAAGCCTTTGCTAAGGCTAATATGTGTGTGTGTGTGTGTGTGTGTGTGTGTGTTATGAGATATATGTTTTTCACATTTCATATGGCTTTCTATAATATTTTCAATGAACATTATGGATATATGTATTAGATTTATATATAAATAGTGACATTGTAATGCTAAGTATCTCCCTGTGTATTAAGTATATTGGGATATTAGTATTAGGACGTTATAGATTGCCTTCGGATGATCCAAATAAATATTTGGCTAGGTTCTTACAGTTGTGTGACATCATAAAATATAATGGGGTGACAGATGATGCAATCCGATTGCGACTCTTTCCTTTCTCTCTTAGAGACAGCGCGAGTCAATGGCTAACATCACAACCAAGGGGTTCCATCACCGCATGGAATCAGTTGACACAATAGTTTCTAGTTAAGTATTTTTCTCCCTCTAAATCTGTTAAGTTAAGGAATGACATTTCTACTTTTGTACAGTTTGACATGGATACTCTCTATGAATCTTGAGAACATTTTCAAGAGTTGATAAGGAGATGTCTACATCACGGATTGCTCGTATAACAGTAGGTACAAATTTTTTATAATGGTTTGTCACTTGTCAATCGTTCACTTATTGATGCCGCTGCAGGAGGTTCAATTTGGAGGAAAACACCAACTAAAATTCATGAACTAATTGAAGAAATGATGCTAAACAGTTACCAGTGACAAAATGAGCATCAGGTGCCTAAGAAACAAGTCGGTGTGCATGTTGTTGACTCCTCTACTGTCATTTTGAGTCAATTGAAAGCATTGACAAAGAAGGTTGAGACTTTGATGATGAAAAATAGTGCAGCCCCACCAATCATTTTGAGTCAATTGTTGACTCTTCTCCAGACAAGATCTTCTCTCTAATAAAGTGACAGTTTATGTCGATGTGTTTAGTCCTCTCATGAAACACTAGATTGGAAGCGATATGCAATGCAGCTTGGTTATCACAAATAAGGGTCATTTGCATAACGTTTCCAAACTGAAGCTCTTTAAGAAGCTGTTTTAACTAAATGAGCTAGCAAGTAGGGGTGATCATTTGAAAAAACACTAACGAACCAACCCGATTAGAATCGAGTTAGTTCAGGTTGGGTAATCGGGTCGGTCGGGTTCGCGGGTTGGGTAATCGGGTTCGCGAGTTGGGTAATCGGGTTGGTCAGGTTGTGCACCCTAAGTGGCCGGGTTAGGCAAAATGGCGTCATTTTAATTGGGTCATCAGGTCGGGTCATCGGGTCGGTTCCTTGAACCCGTCACCTGAACCAATTAATAGACGGGTTGGTCGGGTTTTACCCGAACGGACCCGATTACCCGAACCAATCCGAACCAATTAAGTTGGATTGGGTCGGGTTGTTCGGGTCATCGGGTCAAGTCTGACCCATGTGCACCACTACTCGCAAGGAAGGATAGCCTACATAACATGAGACGACAACGATATAGATTCCACGAATAGCTCGGACACTGAAGAAGCTAACCTATGTCTTATGGTCAGAGGAGAAGAAGAAGATGATGAAAGCGATATGGAGGTAACTTCTAACCTTGATTTATCTCCTTCTTATAATGAACTTCAAGACGCTTTCGAAGAATTGCATGATGAATCTCTAAACCTCGCAAAGTTAGTTTTTTCATCTAAGAAAATAATTTCTTCTCTAGAAAATAAAATTAGTATCTTAAACAAAGAAATTGAATAATTAAAAATTGAGAATGAAACATTAGGATTAATTGATGCAAACTCTTCTTGCATAACATGCTCTTTACATGCATCAACATCTACTTTTTGTTTATCATGTCAAACTCTTGAAAAAGAAATTGAAGATTTAAAGAACATTCTTTCAAGATTTACTTTTGGTAAAGACAATTTAAAAGTTTTGCTTGGAAAACAAATGTGTTTCTTTCAAAAAGCGGGTTTAGGATACAACCCCAAAAATAAACACAATTTTTTCAAAAATTTCTTTGTTCCTATAAGCACTTCAAGTAGCTCTTTCATTATGGAAAGAAAGGACATAGTGCATCAACATGCAATGTGAGAAAGAAATTGTATGATATGAGATATAATACATGTATAAATATTAAGATGTGCAAAAAATATATAATACATGTAAAGATATGTGAGGGATATGTATGATATAAGATAGATTTGTCTTTAATTGAGAAACTAAGAAAGTCATAAAGTGTGTAAAAAGGATATTTGCTTGTCAAGCAAGCTCTTGTGGTTATAAAAATTTGTATTGGGGAATTGGTCGAGTTATGAAAATGATGGAGAAGAAATTATGAGTAATGTTACGGTAGAAGATTTGTAACTTTGTTCTTAAAAATTACATTAGAGGGTTCGCAACTTTGTGATCCATAAAAGTTGTCTTGGTCAAGGGTTTGTAACTTTGTGATCCTCAAAATTTACACTGGATGATGGCTTGTAATTTTGTCCATGCAAAAATTATCGTGGTAGAAAAAGAAGGATGATATGCAGTTTTATCCGTGCAAAAGTTATGGTCTGAGAGGATTTATAACTTTATACATGTAAAAGTTATATTTTAATGTTACTCATAATGAATTTGATCTCTTTTCATTTGTGTATGTAAACATTTTGGATCGAACTATGTTAAATTTGTATGTGATGTATTTATTATACTTTCTCTAATTACTTGTATTTATGCAAGTTTGTCAAAGATGAGATGAGATATTCCCCAACATATAAGTGTGTGTATATATCATTTTTCCAAAAAGTAATGAGTTGAAATAAAGTTATTTATACAATTATAGCTAATACTGTGTTTAAATTTATGGTTCCTTTATATTGTGTAGGCAATTTTACTTTATTCTCTATTCTCTTAAAGCAGCTATATATGCCAATCCTTTTTGTGTGTGTGTGTGTGTGGCGGGGGGAACCTGTGAATCTCTTAGGCTTGAAAGTCCATTTTACTATTTCCTTTGAAGCTTCTTCCTTTGTTTACTTGTGATTCTCTACGATGGCCATCTATCACATAAACAATATTTTTTCCTTCCTTAACATTTTCCTACCAAAGCGATTCCAATAAAAGGTGTGTATTAGAGAGACATATTATTCAGAGACTACTTCAAAATGTAAGCACTCATCATTCAAAAAGGCACAAGGGGACTTCAAGTTACTCTTATATTAGGAGTACAAGAAAATGAGAATTTAAGTCATATTTTAAAACATTCATTAAACTAAATATACAAAACAAAAGATAATTTCCTTCCCTTTAATACTCTACTCTCTCTTGATGGTCTGTTTGATATGTTAAAAAAGAAGGGAAAAGAAAGAATAATCACATCATTTCTTGTTTCATATAGTATTAAAAGATAGAAGAAAAATGATTTAGATGAATGAAAAATTTGTAGTTCTCATAATTTTTCATCTTTCCCTTTTTGAAAGGATTGAAAAGGAAAAAAAAAAAAGTGAGTGGCCTCACAAATTTTTATCCATTCTAATACTATTAACATATATTTTTATTTATTTTATTAAATCAAATAAAAGAAACGATAACTCTTTTACTAATTTATTATTATTATTATATCTTTTCCTTTCATTTTTCTTTTTCATACCCAACAAAGTAGGATAAAAACAGAATTGAATACAAGTTTTTACAATTCATGTAAAGAATTTTATTTTAAAAAAAATCACAATTCACACTAGCCTACAAAAGTACCAAAAAGTAAGCACCAGAGCAATGTACGCAGGAGTAACACCTGAGAAGAAAAGAAATAAAAAGGCAGAAATGGTGTGGATGTATGGTGAGAGGGATGTGTCCAAGTGACCAAGTGTCGGTGATGGAACCTATGTTGATGCTTCCATTACATCAGATCATATCAGGTCAGATGCAATTCATATCACAACACAACCACCCTTAAAAGCAGCAACGACCTTTCGATCAATCACCAATGATGATGGCATCAGCCAAATGCAAAACCAATGAGACAAACTAAGAGATATGACGTTGCCTTTATTTGCTGCACTGTTATGGATTTGCTTTATAGATCCCATCAATTCCATCCTATATCCCACCCTTCCCACCAGACCAGTCCTTTCTCTTTCACTGCAGGGTAAGGGCATTAGCTTTAATTAATTGAACCAGTTTCTTGGATGTCACTTTAAAGTGAACTTATAATTCCAATTTTGCATCACATATTATAGTTTATTTCATATTAAATCAGATATTAGAGTTTGTAATTTGTATTCTAGCTGTATGGCTGGATAATACAATGAATGTATATAGAAACCTCTCGATAATTTAATGCAAACACGTGATGGTACATGTGTGGGTTGGCACTTGCTGCAACAAGTTTCAGTTTAATGTATGGTCACAGCCTTAGCATTCAAGAATCATGAAGTGACTTGGGTATCTTTGTTGGATTCCACTGTGCATTTGATTCCCTTGGTATCTTTTCCTCATTTTTTAATATATAAAATTGAGAACGTCACATCTACAACTAATTACAAACGAACACAATTTATATCAGATTACATTCAGATTTGTATAAAAAACATGTATTAAAAATCACTGCAGTGCAAAAAAAAAGAAAAGAAATAACTACAGTTCGTGCATCGAGGGTGGGCCGTTAAGCCCATCCGGGATCCATCAACCTTCCGTTTTCAAATCTTTGCATATTATCGTTGACCAAAGAAATTATCTTACAAGGTTTTCCACACTTTTTGAATGTGATATAAAATTAATTCTTACTTGAGATATTAAACTGTTCCTCCCAACAAATATTTTTCTACAAATGAATTTTTATATATTGACTCTTCGACCTTAAACTTACTTATTATTTAAAGCATCGATTCTAGAAACCAAAAAGCCTTCTACCAAAAAATATGTCACCTTTAAAATATTATTACATGAAGGCTAGGAAGCATGGACAATGACATTATACCAACACAGGACACCACAAAAATAAAGAACACGACAAAACAAAATTTGATATATCTACATGTATTTTGGGAAGTATAAGAACATTGGCAGCTTCTTTCTGTAGATAAATTAGCAGAGATTGAGCTATAAGTTTTAACTAAAGAGAATCATAGATGTAAGGACTTGGGTGCTTTATCAATGTTTCCGTTCACGTTTAATCATTAAAATCCTTGCAATTGCATATTCATTACAAGCAACATGACCGACTTAACATCAACAACCAAAGGATTTTTCCATTAAGTCAGACCGACTACATACATCGATCAACATTATTATATATCATAAATCATGTCATCAAAATATATAACTCCAAATATTTTTTAATAATTTCTCTTATAATTTTTCTTAATCTTCTTCTATCACTAACTATTAAGTTATCTTCTAAATTTATTCTTATTGAAATTTCTAATGATATTCTCCTCGTATAGCTAAATCACTTAAAGAGAGATTTTATTATATTTTTATCAATAAGTGTTATTTTTACTTTCTCTTTAATACATTTATTCTTGATCTTATCTTGTCGTGTATATTCACTCATGCAGTGCAACATCATCATCTTTGCAACACTGAGCTTATACTCTTGTTAACTATTTATTACCTAACATTCAATACCATAAAACATCAAGTCTTATAATTATGGTAAATTTTTCCTTTTAATTTCAAAAGCACCTTTCGATCACAAATAACTCCCAAAACATTTCTATATTTCATTCACCCTGCTTGAATCATATGATTTACATTTCTATCTATTTTTTCATCATTTTATATGATAAATTCAAAATACCTAATCCATGTAACATGTGAAATGATTTGATATCTAACTTACACCTCTAAGTTAATGTTAGCGTGCTTCTTGCTGAACATATATTTCATTTACTCCATTTTAATTCTATTTAATTAGAAACCATGTACTTCTAAAACTTGTCTCCACAACTCTATATTACCATTTATTCCCTCTCTTTGATTCTCTCACTAAAACTATATCATATGAAAAAATCTATTGTAACCCCACTATGTGTTTGCACATTAGAATTAACCCCATAATACAGTTGCTCAAATATAAGCAATTCAACCATCCATAAGAACTCTCTTAGCACACTATCATATGCCTATTTCCAAAAACTAATTAGATAGACAACTTTAACGTCAGAAAAAGAGATGCAATCTTTCATATTGAATAAATATCAATCTCTGTTTTGTTTCACATGCATTTCTTCTTTACAATTGTGACGAAAAAACTAAAATACGAGCAATTTGGTAATATACTCAGTAAACATCAAAATGTCCGCTCTGGTAAGGATTTCTCAGCTGGAAGTTGAAGTAATTCTCGAATCCCTTCACAAACCTGCATTGAAACAGTGAAAAAAAGTTCTCATAACTCCAAACAAAGTAAGTAAAATCATTATCATTTGTGTAGATGACAACTTCCCTAAATATGTTCAGGGAAAATTCAATTCCGGGTCAGTTCCAGAATTATGTCAAACATTATCCATCATTTTCTTTTGATATTTCAGAGTTTTATCTAATTGACCAAATCCCATCCCTTATGTGAAAAGAATTGCAAGGAGGAATGGGGACTAGGAAGTCAGTGAGTTCAAGAAAACAGAGGGAAGCCATCAACTAAACGTACCAGCTTGATCTGGGCTTTAATTGACGCAATTAACTGAGTGTACTCCTCTATCTGCCTGCAGGGTGCAAGTCATGCCTTAAGTTTGAACTTGCAACATTATTTTCAACCATAAAAAGGAAAAGGAAATGAGAAGAAAAGAAAATTAATTGACCATGTCTAGACAGATAGAAAGAGAAGAAAAAGGTGAAAGATAAATTTGTTCCACAATGGGCACGAGAGAGTTACCAAGAGATAACATACAGCTAGAAAGTCAACCTTATCACAGTTTCATGGCAATAAGTAACTGTCATAAATGTTTTAATACATTAAATCTAAACAAGGATCTTTAACTGTTTCCTAATGATGCTTGACAAAATTTCTGTAGCTGTATCTTGACATCTCATCTCATGTAATGGAACAACCAACCAAGTAGCTAACATCCTTGTACTTAGAATCGATGGACTAACACCACATTGCCCAAAATGCATAAGCCTGGATTTTCATAATTTGCTAGTCAAGCCTTCCAAACTATGCAGACATTACTCACTCTTTTTATGTGGGACTTGCGAGGTGTTACAACTTACAAGCCAGCCTAAGATTTCACTAACTTTATGTCCTATGCTATACATTCATCAATTATCAGCTTTCAGCCTAACCATGCCCAAAATATATGCAAGGGAGGACAGATGGATAGGAAGAAGAAACATAATTTGTCATATGCCAATTGCTTCTGCCCATGCAAGATAAGAACCCCACTTAAATTCTAGAATCTGATGATTTACTACCTCCCAGCCATAGTAAAAATACCAACGTATAACTAAAGAAAATAAAGTGTTTCAGTGCATTTTTGCAAGTTACAAGTAGATGGATGAATCAAACTCGTGGTGGTTATTGACACAGAAAATGTTTGACAGGAAACATGAGGATCTTGGACCACAAGTTTATTAAAGACAATTTCAATGTCATTTAAACCACTCCACTAAAGTAAGTCATGTAGTAGCTTAAAATTTGAAACAACAAACCTGGAAAGCCATAATAAGACAGATTCATTATCAAGTTTCAACTAGGCAAAATATGTTAAATGAAAAACTTATACCTAGCTATCTTTTCTTCCCTTTTTGCTATGTAGTTCAAAGCTTCAGTCCAAGTAAACTCCACATGGAATCCCAATCCTATATCCACAAATATGCGTTGTGTATCGGGCCTGTAAAGTTTTAACCAAACAGATAAAATATAAAAGAGATGAGTATTTAACCAGGCTGAAGACAACAAAAAGATCTATATGTAATTATAAGTGCATATAGATGAAAAGAACTAGGAGTGGGCTAGTGGTGAGGGGTTTTGGTAGTTATCGGAGGTTCTAGGTTTAAACCTCCATGCAGTGATTGTACCCGGCAACAACAACCACCACCAAAGCTTTTTCCCACTACGTGGGGTCGGCTACATGGATTAAACGATGCCATTGTGTTAGTGATTGTACCCAGAGGAAAAAAAAGTGCATTGATGAAAGCTGAGGCATATAGCACAAATCTTAATGTTTGATAATATCGTCATGACTGACGGCTATAAAGATGATATATACAAAGGAAAAACATATGTTTAATCATATGGATTGGTGATAAAACACAAGTGTGCCTTACAAAAATAAAAAAAAAAATCAAGAAGAAGAAAAGATGTAATTTAAAGAAAGAATAAATGAAATAGTCATCAAATCAGAAAAAAGAAAACAACAGTGAAGTAGAGTAAAAGTTAAAATGTTGATGACTTACACGTCTGCCTGCAGGTATACCTCAGACCCAAGATTGACCAAAGTTCTTAAACTGGTCACACTATTCTTCTCTAGGTTTTCGATGTTTCTTCGCAAATCAGCACTGAGTAAACAAGTCAAGTGAATCCAGACATAACAAGAGTCCTTTACTAAGTGCAACATTGAATTCATTGATTGTAAGTAACATATCAAGTTTCACATGAATCAGATATAAATTTAATATTTTTCCTAATACTATATAACAATGAACTAGTTTTAAGCATCAGTCATGGGATACAAACTAATCTCCAACTCAGCTTATAAGTATGATCAAGGGACTTTCTATGCTATTGTGGATTTTATGAGAAATGGATGATACATAAATATATTGAGTATTTAAAATTATTTCAGTGTTATGGTGGTACTAATTGATCCTTACCATATACATAAAAGTGAAAAAGGATACAAAATTTTCTGTTGTTCAAAGACCTTGTCCCTGCAATAAAGAGAATGAGAGAAATAAGTAAATAAAGACTGAAACCTATGCAATAGACATGGCAATACTTAGAGTTACGCATGCACACACATAACTGCTTCTTCAAATTCATATTGCCATAAGTTATAAATTCGAGACTAAGTTCATATAATAGCAGAATATTCAGAAAACCTCAAGACATACATACATTTATAGCTTATGCTACAGAATGAACTAAGTATCTTCATTGATTGTAGCTTACATACTCAAAGGCACCGTATATTTCATATTAGACGAACTTAGGCTAATTGTAGAAAAAACAACATTCAATAAGACGTACATTTATACACATTATTTGAACCAAGAACAAAATCAACAGGAGCAAAACCATACCGCTCAGCAATAGCATGAAGAAGATCAGGTTTCAAGCGTAGATCAACAAATTCTTCATATTTTTGAACTTTCTCCTGGCGTAAGCCGTCCATATGAGTCCTACTTAAAGGATTAGCCAATAAGGAATCATCAGGAATACATGTATATGGCCTATAGGCATACATAAATTCATGCATATATTTGCAACAAAAAACAACAAATATCTTATCAAAAAGAAAAAAACAATAAACAACAAATAATACCCAGAATGGTGCATGATTAATAGAAAGGTATTACATAGGCATATCCTAACTTATGGTTCAATTGGGCATTTTACCAAGCATGTAGTGGGCAAGGCGACAGATGAAGAGGATCATGGGAATTGCAAACAACACAAGAGGGCAAGATTCGTGCAGATTGAAGGAAAGTCATTGTTATTCTTATTATTTAATTTTTTCAAATTGTTCATATATATGAAGGGTTTGTATAGTACCTCTAATAATTATATCTCACCAGTACACTCATTTAAACCATAACAAAATGTGGGAAACTAGGTCCAAACTAAATTAAGAAACTAATATGCATGCTAAATTGAATCTAATTAACTTAGAACCTGTTATAAACTTCACTTAATACTATGCATACAAAGAAAATTTCCTACTCTTAATGATGATAGCTCTTAGTACCAAATTTCCTCAACCAGTGAAGTGTGAAGGAAAAGATTTGTGCACAGTGTGCAACAAGAAGAACGTGTTACAAATCTGTAGCTGCCACTCGATGCCTCCAAATCGAAGACGAAGGTCTGAGAGGGCGAGTGACTAGCTGTGACTAACTCGTGTTGAGGGAGGGTTAACTCAAATAATTTTCTTTATATATATATATAAAGCTAATTATATTATACCAGTGTATTTACCTGAGGGGTAGAAATAGGCCAAGTCAAGTCAAGTCAAGTCAGGCTAGGCCAAGCCTTGACTTAAACGGGTCTGGCCTATTTCCCAAATACAAGGCCTGAGCCTAGACTATTTACCTGACATAGGCCATTTTTTAACGCCTAACCTAGCCTGAAAGCCTATATAAAGGTCGATTTTGCAATAAGGCCTTTAAATAGGCCAACAAGTGTATGAATTTTAACACATTAAATTAAAAATCTAACTAATAACGGGACTTTAACAAGACTATTTATCCAACAATACAAAATTATAACAAATACAATCGGCAGGCCTCAAATTATCCAACATAACAGTACCATTAGACAAATCCAAAAGGAGAAACTATAGCCAAATAAGAAGAAACGGAGACTGAGATTTTCCAATGGTGGAAAATATAGCTCAATAAAAGACATTTTAAAACAGGTTCATGAACAAACTTGGGCTGGGATTCACCTCAGTTGCAGTCAAATAAAAGTTACTAATAGAGTTGGCTGGGATTCATTACTAAGAAAGTTCTTTATAATTTAATTTATTATGGCCATTCTCAGGTTCCCACCTGCTAATTCTCAACATGACACCATTAAAAATTCAAAATATTTCACATACTTTACATTGTCAGTTGCCAAACTCTTACTATACATCAGAAAACTAGAATGGATTTTTTTTAATGCAATCAAATGTCATAAAATTCATTCTTTTAGCTGTGATGATAAGCTTTTCATATCATGACTTGGAGAATTTTCCTGGTGGTGATATTAAGTCCATCTAAGGGAGCAAACTCGATATCAAATTGAAAAATAGAAAAAGTATCAAATCAATCCTCTTGCCCAAATTATTCCAATCCAAATTAAATTATAAAAGAAAAAGGTTCATTAACAAACTAAGAAACATTCCAAAACAGCAACTGAGGAGTGGGGAGGCTTACCAAATGATAGAGATCTGCAAATGAACAGTGGTGGCCGTCGGATTAGCAGTGTTCGTGGCGGTCGCCTGAGCTTGGTCACGGTGGTCGCCTGAGCGTGGTCGCACGCAGTGGTAGATGACGAGTGGTTGAGGTGGTCTCGTGACGGCGTGACGTGAGCGACCCGTGCGCCTGCGGTTGTCAACTTGAGCGGTCGCCGGCAATCTCTGTTGACCTGTGCGCTGTGTGAGGAAGGAAGGAAGGAAGGAAGTGGTGCTGTGCTGTGTGAGGAGACTAGGAGAGTCACATAATTTCTAAGTTAGGGTTCTGTTTTAGTTTTAAAATATTAAACTAAAAATAAATATTATAAATATAAGTTATAACTAATATATTTATTGTCCATTTTGAAATTCATTTTAAATAATATTTAAATCTTGTGAAATGTTTTAAAAAGATCCAAAAAGTTTTTATATACTTAAAAGTTATTTTTTAATAAATTAAAAATCATTTTAAAGTATTGAAACCATGTGAGTTATTTAGGTTCTTTGAAAAATAAGTTTAAAATTTAAGTGTGAATTCTTTTTACTTTTATAAAATAATTTAAGTCCTAAAATTATTCTTAAAAATTTTGAACTTGATTTTGTCATCATTTTTATAATTGTTATCACAAAAAAAAAAATTCTTGTATGAACTCTGTCTAGCACATCATCTCTTAGGCATGTCATTCAAATATTAATATGTGTATAAATAATGATCCACATGTCTCTCTCATTAAAGATATACAACTAGTTAAATGACTTAGCTTATATGACTTATTCTCTCTCTTAGCTCACTTATTTTCTCTCTTCTTTATTTTTTTCACATTATTAAAGCTATTTAGTCATAGTTGTCTCCCATTATTTGTCTTCTATTTTTTTCTAATGGCTATTTGTCTTTTTTTTTTCATTATGCATAATCAACTGAAGGACCTAATATCTATTTTAAGAATAACTTAGAATGAGCTTAAATCATTTAAAAAAATGTCAATTTTGTTGCAAACAATTGACAATATATAATTTTTTTTCCACTAGTTGCATGTTATGTTGTTCAAATAATAGTGTTAAAAATATATAATTTTAAGGTAAACTTAATATTTCAACCATTTTAATCTTTTCCAATAAATAATTTTTTATACACCTTGAACACTCCAAATATTATAAAACAAACATAAAAAATTAAAAAAAATGTTCTATCAATGATGATATATGATAAATAAATATAGGATGTAACATTTATAACAAAAATGAAACATTCACATAATGTTTGCAACAATTCCATATTCAAAATTCTCAAATAAAGTAAAAAGTCTCAATATTACTTATTAACAAAATTCAATGTAATACAAACATGTTAATTTGTAACTGATCAAAATAAAATCTTTTTTCATAGTTTAGCAAACTACACACTTATAAAATTGATCATTGCATATTTTCAGATTGGTTTGATAGCCTACAACTAGTTGAGCACGACTCCTAATTGCCAAGCAAGAAAAAAGTTATAACAAGTTGCAATAAATTAACAAGAAGAAGCATAACATGAGTAAATAAAAACAAACAAACAAACAAACCTGAGTAAAATGATTATTCACTCCTTGCAACATGCTAGTGAAAGGGATGTTTGGAACATTAATACTTAAATTAGTATAATACATTTGTGGGTGAAACATGCTAGTGGCTGGATACACAAAACTTGTAGAAAGTCTCTAAAAATCAATAAAACAAGTTACAAACATAACATTCAATTTTTTTTTTCTAGAATCAAGAAGTAATATAGGTTCATCTTACTTGTGATGATGTATATGACAATGACTGGGGAGATGAATTAATATTGGGCTGATTAACTATGTTATTTTCCACTTATTTTTGTTTTTGTTTAGGTGAGTTGACCACATTACTAATTTTCCCTATAGTATAAAAATATATTAAGACAAATTAAAATGATATATAACATAATATAATCAAAATAAAATAAGACCATCAAAATATAATTAAACGTGTACTTGGATGTCTCTTTGAATTGGAGGTTGTTTTCTTTCTCTTCTCAAAGTGACCTTTGAAGCGAGCATGGGACATTCCTTTTGTTTTAGCACATGGAGGATCTGAAATTGGAGTTTGCCCGATTTCATCATCCTCAACCACCTCATTTTCCTTATATGTTTGCTTTCCACTCAAATTGAACCTTGTTAAGCATTCTTGAACACGTTGAGTTGCTTCTTCAATCATATTTCACAAAATATATTGTGTTTCCGTGTGGTCTTGGGACTTAAAAACAAGGTCATAACAAGACTGCATAATTGCATTGCAGTATACTAATCTAGAATCATCAGTAGTTTTTCTAACCTCGACATTAACAATGTCACCAAGTTGTGAATAATCACCATATTTCTTTTCATGTATATTTGACATTGCATTCTTGGACCAACGCCTCAAGAAGTATTGTTTTGGTATTCTTGTGATTCCCTATGCATCATAGATTCGCAATGCATTGAACAAAGCATTCTCATGGATTCAAACCTTTTATAGTTGCAACTAATCATCTTGTTATGACAATTAAGCTTCACAATTACTTTTTTGGAGTTCCTTCTTCCATCAAATTGAAATGAAGAAACATCACCATTTATTTCAATCTCCTTATGAGACCCACCTAAAATATTTAGATACTCTTTTTCAAAAACTTTGTACATTTTGTGGGTATAAATCTTACTTACTTGACATTACACCTCACTAGCCTCTACTGCATGAGGAGGCACACTTTGGTTGCATTTGTAGTCTTCTTCATTTTCAGATTGGTGCCATCTTCCAACTATTTTCTCAAATGACAAAAAAAAAAAATTTGTGAGGGAAGTTGTTTTATTACCTATATCCCCCAAGACATTGTTTGTGCTCTCACTTCTTTGTGATGATTTATAGCCACCAGAGAATGTATCTTTACTAAATACAGTAGATCATTTAAAATGCAAATTGTGCATCTTATTCAACCAAACATGAGTATAAAGATCATAATCATTCATCATTGTCTCCCATGTTTGATCAAATTCTTCTTCTAAATTACATGCACTCATGCATTTGTACCATAATGAAAGAAAGCCAGGTTGAGAGTTCAGACTACCAAAATGAGATGGGGCATTTTTTGATATATGCCATAAGCATAGGCGATGATGAGTATTAGGCTTCACTTTTTCAATTGTAATGACTATAGCACCATCTTGATCTGACATTATTGTTTTTGGTGCTCTATTCCCTATAGACTCTACAAATTTTTCAAACAATCATATAAATGATTTGCTCGATTCACGCAACAAAAATGCACACCCAAACATGACATTTTGCCAATGATTATTTACTTCAACAAAAGGTGCACATACTAAGTCATATTTGTTGGTACGATAAGTAGTGTCAAACACCACTACGTCTCTAAAGCAATCGTAGTCAAGTCTTGATCTACCATCTCTCCAAAACACATTAGTTTAACATAATTCTTCATCAAATTGAATATTGTAGTAAAACAATGGATCTTCTGCTTAGCGACTTTGTAGGTGATTGACTAGACTTTGACCATCACCAATTTCTATCAACTTAAGTCTTTCGTTGTTGACGAAATTGTAAAAATCCTTAGGTATGGCATCAACTTTGTCATAACCACCAGTCTCTTCACTCAAATAGTGATACACTTGATTAGTACTTATACCTGCACTAACCATTGACTTTATAAGGTCATCATTGGCCTTTGAAATATTCCTCATTCAGGGCATTAAGTGTCTGTATTTTGACTTTACTAACTCATGATTGTGCTCTTTAACCAAATGTGTGATTTCCCATGAGCCATCTGTGTCTACCATGAAGTAAACCATTGCTTTACATCTTGTTCGCGAATATGGCCTAGAGTAAGATGTTTCAACATATGGCTCATTGTTCTTATATCCCTCTTTTGAGCAATAAAAATGCTTCATATGGATATTTTTAGTCTCGACATAAAAGGCTTGTTTTTCTATCCTGACATTGAAACTCATTCGATCAACATATGCTTGATATAAGGTGAGAGCTTCTTCTTTATTGTTCACTACTTGTCCTATGTAAATGTCTTCAGCCCTTCTATTATCTTGGCCAACAAACTCAAGATTTAAACCCACATCTATAGATTTCATGCCTTCATTTTTCCCACCAATGGATTCATTAAGTACAAATGGTTGATATTCATTTTTTTTATCTCTTGCAACCCCAAGAAATACATCAAGAACAAGGACAAAAGTCTCACGAGAGAAATGATTGTAAGAAATTATAAGCACATGCCAAAAAAATTAACCAAACATCAACAAAAAAAAATGAAAAATTAGCCTTAACATTTTTACTTAAATTAATAAAGATCAAATCCTTTTAATGTGTACAAGATAAGATTTTTTATAAATTTACCAATCCAAATAGAACCAAGGCAAAATAATGATAAAGATGCCTTTATTTGTGTCTAATGCAAAGAAAAGAAGATGTTGGACTGATAAAGATCTATAATATACCTCTTCAAACTTCTCAAAATTTTGGGTATATAATTCATCATTGACCTCAGGTATAAAACCAGCTTTCATTTAGTACAATTATGGACTCCCATATATAGATACAACACCATATATATGAAAGTTTCACAATTAGTGACCTCAATACAGGGTAAACCTATCAACACGCTCTTTACAAGCTTTTTTCTCTACATATATGCTCAAGATGTGGTATATTCTGATGAAATGTGTGTGATAGCTAGCTAGTCCCATAAATTGCACAAATTAAGAAAGTTAGTTTATATATATCCAAACTGAATTGGCCCTACTCTAATGGGATAATTACAAAGCAATCGTGATAAACCTTGCAATTATGTAAGCAAAGTCAAAATCTTTTCTTCATTGAGAAAAAGTGAAAATAAAAAAAGTCTAACATTTACATTTAAAATGCTGAAGCAAATTATTAATAGCAACTCTAGCAAAATTTTGACCAAATCACATATATAATGCACTAAACAAATTTATTCAACAATTATCAAAGGATGAAATTAAAAAGTAGTCTATTATCTGGAGTTTTATAACATATTATTATCAATCTAATAAACAACTACGTGATCAAATTTTGAAGTCAATTAACTTAAAGCCAAATTTCTAGGCGATTCATGTTTCAAGTCAGAATTGAGTCTTCTATTATATATCTTTATCTAAATCTAATAGTACTTTGTATCGCGCCAGTTGTGTTGATGAATTTCTCAATCTCATCACATTTGTATAAACAAGTAGTATAAAACCTTAATTATCTAAATGGAACAAAATAACTAGCAAACAAATAATAATAATATTGATTAAGATGAAGAACAAGACAAACCAAGCTAAAAACCAAATCATATTCTGTAAAAGACAAAAGCACCAAACAAAAATAATACATAGTTCATTTTTAGATGGTTCTATTTGCAAGAATTGAGTTAAACCCTCTACTGACACAAAAAGACCAAAAGCAAACAAAGATGTGCATGTTGAAATCTAAAGCTTCAAGCACGCTCTGTTTTGGAAGAACTTACAGTGGCAGCTTCTTCCACTTCAATGGCTGCATCCTCCAGGATAGAACAGTTGTCGGCGACAGCGACGTCACAGTTGTAACACTCCATCATTTTGGGGTTTGGAGAGAATGAGTTGAGCCGGATAGAGAGCCCTGGAGACTTTAAGAGCTGAGACGCTCGATGAATGGGAAAGATAATTACCTTGAGTAGTGTTCAACAGTTAGACTCAATGTGTTGGTTCCCTGACTCAAAAGGTAATTTTTCAATCAAAAGTGCATACAAACTCGCATGGAATCAATAATTGGAGAGGAAAACTCAAGAGGAAGTGAGTGGTTATGCTAGATTGCCGCAGTTGAGACAATACTCTGGTCTCTGGAAAATCATATGGAAGTTGAAGGTGCCTCCAAAGACTATAATCTTTGTATGGAGAATATGTAGAAATATCATTCCCACCATTTCCAGGCTGCTGGACAAAGGTCTTCAAATTCCAAATGTGTGCCATCTCTGTGGTGCAGGCCCTGAAAATGTGCAACATCCCTTCATGGAATGTGCATACACAACAAACACTTTTCGTATGGAGTTTTATCTAATGATAATGGAGAAGCTCAATGTCTTCATTAGACTACGCCAAACCCAGGTAACTTCAGAGTGAATGTTGATTTTGCTTCATGGGAGGATCAGAGCCTGGTGACTTTTGGTGTTGTTATCAAGGATGAAGACGGTCTGTTTATTGCAGGGAAGGCTGGGCAACTTGCTTGAAAAATGAATCCTTTCAGAGGCGAGTTATTGGCTATTTAGGAAGGTATTCTCTTTGCCTGGGATGTTGGTTGTCGCAGAATCCAACTGGAGTGTGATGCACGACAGGTGATTCAGTTTATCGCAGAAGGGATGGATGATAAATCATATAATGGATCCATCTTGCGGGACATATATACCTATGCCTCCTAGTTTGATTTCTTTGATAGTTCTTATATTCCTCATTTATGTAATAAAACTGCTGATTGCTTAGCTAACTATGCAAAGCACAATAAATGTTGTATTTGATTGAGGATCCCCCATCTTTTGTATCATCAATCCTATTTAATAATTTTTCTCATTAATGAATTAGTCATTCAAATAAATAGATAAATATATATATATATAGCATATCAGCTTTTATTGTGAGAGGATTAGAGAAGTAAATATTGATCATACAATCATACATGGATAGTTAAGATTAAAAGTTACTTAAAAGTCATGTGATCACATAAAAAAATCATATGCATTTATGTTCTAATCTTAACCATTCATGTAAGATCCAAAGTCCTCTCCTCTCTCTGTTTTTCTCTTTCAAAATTTGTGATGAAAAAGGAGGAGCCCATAGAGATTTGGCACGGTTTGGTGAACCACAAGAAGTAATTAATGATAACATCATTATACCACAACATCCATCTTCAACCCTAATCACTACACTAGCAAACTAAACCTCTTCCCATATTCTTGTAGTCATAAATCAAAATACCCACACACAAACACAACCCCTAATCAAGCACTAACCCAGAAAATCAGTCCTTACACCATAAAAAACACACAACATATCCACATCCTAGATTCCTCAAACCATAGCCCACAAAATAAAAACCCAACCTCCATGAACCACCCTGTATCAACCCAAGTCAAAATCACCCAAGCAACCTCAAATCATCCCTAATGAACCAGCAAACTATCGCAACACTCAAGTCACCCAACGCCAACACGGAGAGGCCACCACTGAAGCCAACCCCCTGCAATCCGTCGCACGATTGTCTCTGCCACCATCTAACCTCCTTGCTATTGCTTAAGCTCCAGCCTCATTTTGCACATTCAGTAAAATTTAAATTTCTCATTTTCTCTCAACTCTTAATTTTCTCTCCTCTATTCCAACAGCCTCCACCGAAGACCCAAACCCACAGCTCCAAGCCTCTGTTCCTTTTTTGTTTCAATTTGTTTGGTTTCTATGCTATGGCCATGTGGTGCTCCAATTTAGGTAGTTGGAAGGGTGCTTAGGTTGGCTTTTGGAGAACCTGGGTGCGTTGATAAGAAAGTTGTAGGTAGTTGGGGAAGAAAGAGTTGTTGGGATAGACCAAAATTCCTATTTTGATCATAAGGGATAATTTCTTATTTTATTGGTATATTTGAATTTTGGATTGTAATTAATACGAAGATAACATATAGAGATGAGTGATTTATTTGTTTTTAAATAAGAAACTAATAAGAATAGAGATAAGGATGGAGGGAAGTGGTTGATTGTCATGTAAATTGTTTGTGAATTATCAATACTTATATTGTAAAATTAGTAGAGTTATGAGAATGAGACAAAAGAAATTGTGAATAATATTATGGTGGATGGTTTGTAAGTTTCATTGGCAAGGATTTGCAACTTTGTTTACAAAAGTTGCAGCGATGAGGGTTTGCAACTTTGTTCACAAAAGTTGTAGTAGTTGAGAGATGGTTAATTTATAGCTTTATTTGTGAAAAAATTGTATTGGGACAGGGCTTGCAATTTTTCTGTTCAAAGATTGTATTGTAATATTATTCATAGTAGATTTAATTTTTTCTCATTCGTAAATGTAGACATGTTAAGTTAAACTACATTAAATTGTGTGTATTTTGTTTGTGATGCTTTCCTTAATTACTTGTACACGTGTACACGTTTAGACGAGGATGAGGTATTCCCCAACAAGAGTGACCTTTAATACTAATTGATGGAGTTTAATCTTTCTTACTCTTGTGAAGCTTAGAGCTTACTATGTTCATCTGTTGTGGGGATTATCGACCCAAAATTCCTAATTGGAAGATTGATATTGATAGTTTCTTATTTTTATTAGTAAATTCATATCTTGTAATTAATATTGAGATATGCAAAATATATATATCATAAATATGAAAGACATGTGAGAGATATGCAAAATATAAGAGAGATTTGTTTTTAACATAAAAATAGAAAACTTTGTTTATGATAGAGTACAATGGCGCTGTTTGATCTATGTAGCCGACCCCACCTAATAGGAAAAGACTTGATTATTGTTGTTATTGTTGTATAAAAATAGAAAAGTCATAGAGTATAAAAAAGGTAATTACTTGACAAACAAGTTTTTGTGGGTTATAAATACTTATATTAGGGAATTGGTAAAAGTATGAGAATGAGGGATATGAAATGTGAGTAATGTTGTGGCAAAGGATTTACAATGTTGTCATCAAAAGTTGCATTGAAGAGGGTTTGCAATTTTGTCCATAAAAGTTGCATCAACGAGGGTTTGTAACTTTGTCAACAAAAGTTATATTGGAGAGAGTTTACAATTTTATCCATACAAAAATTGTAGTGGGGGAGGGTTTGTAGTGCAAAAGTTGTATTGTAATGCTATTCATAAATGAATTTGATCTCTTCTCATTCGTAGATATAGACATGTTGGGCCCAAATACATTAAACTTTGTGTGTGATTTGTGTGATATTTTTTCTTAATTACTCGTATTTATATAAGCATATGTAGGAGGGAATTAGGTATTCTCCCAATAAAAACATTGCTTAAATCGCATGACAGATTATTCTCATAATTTGTGTGTTCGAATCATGTCTGGGCTTGGAAGAACACACATAAATTCTTCACTAATAAACTTTGATTTATGTAAGATATTGAATTCTATTAAAATCAGGATTTAGTATACAAGTTTAACCCTTCTGAGATTCCATCACCAACTATGCTTCTTTCATAATATGAGAAAGTGAAAATGGTAAATACAGAAAGAGTACTAACACAAGTTACGGATCATATGACTCGTCCCAACATATTGATGTCATTAACAGATAGCGTGGCATGTAGAAGTTTAGATGAAAAATATACTGCCTCTCTCAAAACTAACCTTCAACCTCAATTCCTAGAGAAACAACTCAGGTTTTACATTTTTTTTCTTTTCTTTTCTTCTATTAGACAATCTTTTTTTTCAAAATAAAGTACAATAATGTCAATTGATTCATGTAGCTAACTCCACTTAGGATAAGCTGTAGTTGTTGTTAAGCTTTTTATATTATGTGAACATGGACTACACTTTAAGCAATTCAAGGGGGTTAACGTGGTTTAACTTGACAAAAATCAAAGTCAACGCTTTTCGTAGTGTCTCACTTCGGTTACTTTCCTATGTTTAGCCATTCTCATCTCTAGTATATCAAACTCTCCTTGATTATGGCTTAATACTAGCCCCAGACAACTAGTGTAGTCAAGGGATAAATAACAGCCAGAAAAGTTTGTCTCGTTGCTCCAATTTGTTCTTTGTATGCTGTTGGTTTTGTATCTGTTTTGCGCCTCCAAATATAAATCTCATCTATCTTGTAACTAATTAAAAGCTTTTCCACTTTTGAGATATGCCATCATACTGCCTAGTCCATTTCTTACAGCCTTTGACTTCATGATTCTTCTTTGAACCATACTGAATCGTAGACTCATCATTGGAATAATCCATGTTTTACTTTTGTATTGGGGCTTTTCACAAGATTTCTGGTGTGAACATTAGTGAAATAGGTTTGTGGCAGTGATGGTTGTTTCTAAGTTTGGCACATGCTATGTAAGACTCTGCTGAGATCGTTTGCACGTAACTTGCTATAGGCTATAGCAACTCGAAGTTTGACATTTGACATTACTTAAGCTGCTAGTACTTGATGTTTATGATGTGAGTGCATGCACAACAATGGTATTGCCCCTCTCTGGCAATCAAGTGCCCAAGAGATGTCTCTCAAGTCTCAATGGGGGAGGGGACCTGTATTTTTCTTCAACGTTGAAAAAAATCTGAACATTCAACATAGGCCATCCATAAGGAATTGCTTGATTAAAATTTTATCAAGGAAAAATAGGGAGCACAAACAACAATATATTAGGAAGCTCAGCCTCACTGTTACTGTGACCTAAAACTTTGTACATGGGTTCCCACTTAACCTACCTCCAAAACTTTAAAGGGCATCAACTTAAACCTCAAGAAGGTGACGGTTAAGGGATGTTGAAGTACCTTTGAGCTCACAAATCAAAGAATGAACAATTCCCATCAATATAATCAGAAAGATAGTTGTCTAATTAACACCCAAATTGGTCACAACTTTCTATTATGAACCAGGCTGGATGATGATTTTGGCTCAAAAGCCCTCTCATCCTGATCAGCACTGAAAAGAAGATTAGTCCAATTTGTAGACCTCTGTACAATCCTGGTGGGTACCCGGTCACTATCTTCCCCACCAGAGGCCTCATAACCATCACTAGTTGACCTTGACAATGGGATTCCCTTCAGAGTTACAGGACCAGCAGCTGAAAGACCTGCAAGCCGCCTTGCTTCTTCAGCTTCTGTTGAAGACGCACGAAATGGGTGAATATCAGGTGAGTCTAAACTACTTTCAGGAGAAGAAGCAACAATCCCAGCTGAGCTTGACACTGCTTGATTTGTTTGAAATGCACTTCGTGCTTCAAGCTGGAGAGGTGCTAAACTAGATGTTCCACTGAAGCCTTTATCAATATTATTTGCAGAAAATCTTGTCAGGGCCTCCATAGGTAAGTCAGCAGGCAGGCGAACCCGTTTACCTGCTCGCCTTCTATTGTTCTCAATCCTGGGGACCATTCGTCGCCCACTGCTGCTAGAGTTGTGGTCTGGTTCTAGCCTGAATGCCGAGTCATGTCTTGTCACAGGCTGCAGAATTTTCGATTTTTTTCTTGCTTCTGCAGCAGCCTTGGAAACCTCTTCTGCATTTAATCGTGCCAATGTCCATGGACTAATTTTGACTGCTCCGGGATTCTTTTTCTTAACTGGCTCCTCTCTCGTTGTCTTCTTTCCCAGTGAACTTACAGAAGCTGTTTCTGGAGGCACTACATCAAACTGCATAATGCACACCATCACATACCATCCAAGAAAGCTAAGATATACTTCTGAATTTGATACTCCATATCATTCAGAGTACCAAGTTTTTCATCAAATTTCTAAGGAATTTTGCTTTCAACTAAGCAGATCTTGAGCATGACCAATTCAAGTAGTATTATTATATTTCTTCTTTTGGTGATTTTCACTCCCTTTACAGTGGTCAGTCATTGTGATTTTTATGTTTTTTTCAGTAACAATTTTCAATAACTAAGCTGTTCATTCAACTGATATTATGCAAGAGGTTCGCATCAAATCCATACACATGCACCAGTGCTTTAGATGGAAAATCATAACAGAAGGTATTTTAGGCAGAGGTCCTACTGTAAATTGTGAAATACAGAAATAAAAGACATTAACATGCATAGCAGATCTGAGTTGATAACAAGTTACCTGATCTTCAAGGAACAGGCGAGGGGGTGTGCACCACGCACCACGATGGAAAGTGGAAAAGGAGCTTGCACTGCTCAATCCAGTAAGTGAGCTAACAGGTGACATTTGGGGACTCTGCTGACCTCCAACTCCTTGCTGCTCCTGCTCCTGCTCCCTCAAAGCTATGATGTAATCATATGTGCTGATTCCCTAAGTCACTCCGCAATAACCATAATATTTAGCACTAACAACGTCATTGTTTTTAAATGAGATGATGTCATATTTAGCCTCCAGGAAAATACATAAAGATCTCTGGGAAGCTAAAGGTATATTTTTATACAACCATGATATTGTCTTCCACCTCCCCCCATCTTGTATCTTTGTTTCAATTTTTTTTTTCCTTTTTAAGCCAGATATAGAGAAGAACAAATAAATAAGCTGACCCGTAAATGAATGATGATATAATATGCTTTACAAATGAAATGAAGCATGGAAAAAAAAATTCAAAGTACCAAAACATCTGCTGAGCTTACCTTTTTAATGAGAAGGATATGAAAGAAGAAAAGCTGAGCAAGCGGTAAGGTAGCAATCATAGCCAAAATGGTGCAGACAGCCTGTGAAAAAAAAATGTTCACCTTGCATAAGAATAGCAGTTGTTGGGAATAGCTAATAATGATTTTTGTCAAATTTGATTTGCACTATTCAGTTATTACCTAAAGGAACAAGGGAAAGAAGGAATGATCACATAAAGAACAAAGAACAAATATTTGGTGCACATAAGATGCATATATAACCATTAAAGCAGTACCAGTAACCACATAATATAATGTAAGCAGAATGCTCACCACCACAATAACAAAGGGAACAAGAGAGAAACTGCTTCCCAATTTGGAGGATATATCCACAGAAAATTGCTTCCTCTCAATAAAACAGCAGATAAGCACAAGTATCCCAATCAACCATTGAAGAATAAGCTGCAATCTCAAGCCCAAGGTGCACAAACCATGTATATACCTGTCAATAGTTAATCAAAATGAAAATGACTAGGAAATTAAAAATGCTTACTCTTGGGTGTTCTTTAGGTTCTGGCTTGTTGCTTCCAACAAGAACTAAGTTGGGCTTTAGGACGGTTCAACTATCTTATGAGAAAAACACAAGAATTTGACACTTGATAGGGAGAACATCAAGCATGAGATAAGGAAACTAGGTGGTGTAGAACAAGAGTCTAGATTGAATTCTACCAAGAAATAGAGAAGGTTTGAGAGAAGAAAGTTAAACACAGCCACAGGGCTGATTCTTCTGGTGTAACAAGCCATGAAAGAAGAAAATTATTCTTGATAATTCTGGGTTTAATATTCAAGTAAAGGATCTCCCATACAAAGGCTGAGGTTTAGGTTTTATAGTACAAGGTAAGACCTTTCAGACTTCATGACCTTCCAGCCTAATCTCTTAAGAATTCCAAATTACAATTATTAAACTACAACATCCATGGCACAACTTACTAGAAAGAAAGTTACAAGAAAACAACTCCCAAAATGTAATCCTTGGTACTTACTACTAATCCAAGCCCATCAGGAGTCCTTCGGCTTTACAAATAAGACACTTAAACACTTAACATAAATCTGACCTAAAATACTACCATAAACAGAAGCCACGAAAATTAACTAAAATATCTTGAAATTATAAAGATAACCCCACTTTTATTTTTTTTTTCTATTGCTCCTGCGTCAATTCCCTACAGAGTGAAAAGAAACTCAGCTATACAAAATTTTGATGTATTAATCATAAATAGTAGGATCAATGGTCTTGAGTTCTTCCAAAATGTAGTAGTATGTGCCAAAGTGTGAGAAAACATCTTCAAGCACAGCAATGACTCTTTGATACTCATCTTGCAAAAGTTGAACTTCCAATTCTGCAGTGGATTCTTCATCAAAAACATTACTTTCTCTATTTTCCCATAAATTCAAATCATTCAGTCTGCCTATGATTGGAAGAAAGATTTGAGTCATTTGACAAGTGAATTTATTAGGAGCATTTGAGAATCCAAACAGCATAATCAGCCACTCAAAAAAAAGCATCTGTTCTATGAAAACCAGTTTCACTTTCTCCTCTTGATCTCAAATGATAATAGTCATAGCAAAACACAAATTTTGAGATGAGAATACCACCAAGTTGTGCATCAACTAAAGCAGTAAATTTAGGAATTTAAAACCTTTTCTTGCCAGCAAATTGCAGAGCATCACTATTTAGGGACAACAAGAAGGATGAAATGGTAGAATGACATGTGGTGTTTCTCTTTAATTCTTCTTCAAAAAACAGATCATACGACTCCACTTCCGTTTCATAGATTAGTGAAACAACAAAATCAGAAGCAACTGGGTAAGAAAACTCCGAGATATCTCCTGGATAGACATTAAAGATAGAAGGAGAACTGCAATCTATGCTAGAATCAACAAGGAGGAGGTCGCGTATTTGCCTCCTCTTGTCACCAACGTCTAGATCAAAGGTTTTACTGCTCTGAATCTCCTTCAGAAAATCAGAATTCAAATCCAGAGCTCTTGCCAACCGTTCCTTTAGTTTAACGTGTCGAGGCTAATCACGATTCACATTACCATGGAAAGGGTTGATGCATTACTTATCTTCCTCAAACTCTCTATTTATGGATTCATGATCACCTTCCGGTACCTCATCTCAAACTTCAGGCTGCTCTCTACGCAGGCTCTGCACCTCTTGCGTAAGTTGCCCAATCATTCTTCAGATCTCAGACAACTCTTGTGCTTGGGTAGGCCTAGGGACTCTTCCTCTGCATGCTGCCATGACTAGGACAGAATTTGGGACAGATTGAATTTGGGCTTTGATACCAATATGGGTCGGGAGTCCACCCTCGCTGAACCTGGGGACCACCAGCTGACCAACAAACTCACTGCCCCCCAACTCAATACTTACTGCAGGGACCACTGGCTGACCAACCAAGCCAACTAACCACTCACAAGTACCTACCAGAGTCTTTTTACATCCAAGGATGCCATCCACAACAATGTCCAGGTTTACGGCTTGCAGTTGCTTATCATGGCTCTGATACCAAATTGGTGTAGAACAAGAGTCTACTAGCCTAGATAGGGTTCTACCAAGAAATAGAGAAGGTTTTAGAGAATTGAGAGAAAGAGTTAAACACAAGCCACTAGGCTGGTTCTTATGGTGTAACAAACCAGGAAAGAAAATTCTTCTTGATAATTCTGGTTTTAGCATTCAGGTAAAGAATCTCCCATACAAAGGCTGAGGTTTAGCTTTTATAGTGCAAGCTAAGAACTTTCAGACATAATGACCTTCCAGCTTAATCTCTTAGGAATTCCGAATTACAATTATTAAACTACAACTTACTAGAAAGAAAGTTACAAGGAAACAACTTCCAAAATGTAATCCTTGACACTTATTACTAACCCAAGCCCATTAGGCGTTATTGGGCCTTACAGATAAGACACTTAATTAACATAAATCTGACCCAAAATACTACCCATAAACAGAAGCCACAAAAATTAACTAAAATATCTTGAAATTATAAAGATAACCCCACTTTTAATTATTTTCTTTTCTACTGCTCCAGCATTACTAGGGAAACCAAATATATAGCTCAACAAGCACATTCCTTGGTTCACAGAGAACATACAAATTACAAAATTATATGTTGAATATTACTGTCGGTATCATTGGGAATTATACGAGTTAATGTTCTTAGGAAATCAGAGTCATAGGTGTTGGAAATAGTGTAATGATTAAATGTATCATTGGGAATCAAGGTTTCAAATCTCGGACCGCATCACGTGATGCAGCCGTGACAAAACGGTCGCAGCGGCCGCCGAGATCGCAACAGGCCGCAAATGCGGCCGCATTTGACCGCATTTGGCCGCATCAGCCGCAACGCGACCACAACCGCAACCGAGATTTAAAACCCTATTGGGAATTATAAGAGTTAGAGCATGTTTAGGAAAGATGGATTATTTTCCATTCAGCTATTTTTGGAGGATTAAGCTGTTTTGTGAAATAATTATTATGTTTGGGTAAAAAGATTATTTTCTAAAAAAGTTTTTACACGAAATTCAATGCAAAAAAAAGTATTTTACAGCTAATAATCATAAGCTGAAGATTGAAGCTTATGATTTTAGTTTATAGATTATTTCTTACACTTTGATATGTAAATACTATTTTGTCCTCAATTAAATAATTTTTTTAATCATTTTATACCTATTTTAGTAATTTAATGCATAAAAACTATTCTTTTTTATATCATCCAAACGAATCATATTAGCTTAAAATCGCTTTACAGCTAATGCATCCAAACATAAAAATGAATCGATTATAATCGATTATAACAATAATCGATTATCAGCATAATCTATAATTTTCAGTTTTCTCAAACAAGTCCTTAATGTTCCTAGGAAATCAAAGTCATAGGAAATAGCTAATTCTTTCTTGTAAATGTAACACTATATTTATTTCTTAGTGTGTGTGTATATATATATATATCAGAGTGCTAAGTGCTACTAACTCCAGCAATTTACCAAATATGTGTTCAATCTCTAAGACTTATCAGTTTTCTCAAGTTGGTATCAGAGATTTCGATCTAGAAGCCTCTGTTGTTTCCGCTGCCATAAGCCTTCATTGCTGATCAAACCAACCTTCATCGCTGGGTTCAATGCCTTCATCGCACGCTCGTGACTGTGACACAGCCCAGTCCATTTCCCACACCCAAACCGCCAAAGCAAGGACACCCATCGTCACCCAGACCTCCGACTAGCCATCTCCAGAGCCTCGTAGCCATCCTCGCCATCATCACCAGCCTTCATCACTGAGTTCAATGCCTTCATCACATGCTCGTGATTGTGACACAGCCTAATCCATTTCTTGCACCCGAACCACCAGAGCAAGGACACTCGTCGTCACCTAGACCTCCGACCGACCATCTCCCAGAGCCTCACCACTGGAAAACCACTCACTCGCCTACACGTGCACATCCACCTGCTGACGCATATAAGCCATGCGCCACTATCCAGGACTCCGTTCACCTCTCCAGCAGTCCCATTCTGCTCGTCAGCATCTCCTACTCTTGTTCAGCTGCAACCATGTCAGACAACGAAACTACCAAAGCTATCCCGGAGTCTAGCACAGCACAGCACAGCCCACACCCTCTGAATCCCAATGATCTCCCGGTCTTGCACCTCACTTATCGCCTTAATGGAAAAAATTACTTACAGTGGGCTCAAGTCATGCTTACTACCCTTAAGGGTCGTTGGAAGTTAAACCACATCAAAAGGACTGCTCCTGAGAAGGATGACCCACAATTTGAAACGTGGGATGATGAAGACTCTCTTATTATGATATGGCTTTGGAACTCCATGACTCCCAAGATTAGTAGGAACTGTATGTTCCTTCTTCCCGCAAAATTTGGGACAATCTTCGCCAGACCTTCTCTTTGAAACAGGACATTGCCACTTGCTATGAGTTGAAGACAAAAATCTTCACTACCAAACAATGAGCACTCTCAGTTACAAATTATTATGGGACCCCTAATGGCCTGTGGATTGAGTTGGATCAATACTTGAATCTAAAAATGGAGTGTAGCAAGGATGCTTCCACGTTGACTAGTTTTGTTGAAAAGGACTGGATCTTTGAGTTCCCCTCCAGTCTAAATTCTGAGTATAACCCTATTTGGGTTTAGATTCTGGGAAAAGAGAAACTGCCTTCACTATCTGAGGTGTTCTACACTGTTCGGAGAGAGGAAAGTCGTAGGGCTGTCATGCTTGATGACAAGCCCATTGGTGGGTCAGCCTTGGCAATAGGCAAGACGACTAAACCAGGCTCTTTTTCTTCCTCATCTAGGCTTAACCGAGAGAGTCGTTGGTGCACCTATTGTAAGAAATTTGGTCACACCAAGTTGTACTACTTCAAACTCCATGGAAAAGACCAGGTTCTTAGCCGCACAGGAGGATTCAAGGGTATGCAACACAGCCAAGTAAATGTGACCACTTCGAATTCCATGACTACAGGTGAAGACTCAAAGGCAGGAGATGAAATTCCAGCCCTTAGTAAAACTGAGTTGGAGCATCTACGGACTCTCATTGACTCTCTTAGTAAGCCTTCTGGCTCTTGTTCTCTGGCCATAATAGGTAAGAACTTATGTTCCTAATCCTTTAATGCTTCTAGTACTATTTTGAGGATTTGTGGATCATTGACTCTGGTGCGACTGACCATATGACTTTTTATTCTTCACATTTTTTATCTTATCAACCCTCTTCTAGTAAACATCATATAATCGTAGCTGATGGATCTCATACCTCAGTTGCAGGTTCTGGTACTATTGAACTCCATCCTTCCCTACGCTTAAACAATGTGCTTCATGTTCCCAAACTTTCCAATAATCTTATTTCCGTTCATAAGCTTACCAAAGACAAAAATTGTGCAGTAACCTTTTTTCATTCTCATTGTCTTTTAGGATCTTATCACGGAGAGAACGATGAGAGTTGCTAAGGAACAAGAAAGGTTGTACTATCTCCTCAATATGCGAGTTAAAAGTGGTCCTAGTCAAAAGTTGATACCTTTTTGTCATCAATCCAGTTCTGAGTCTCTTAATTCTCAAATTTGGCTACAACACAAGCGTCTTGGACATCCTCCTTTTACTTTACTTAAGTCTATGTTTCCATCTTTAATTTTTGAAGTTTGTTGAGTCTTTTCATTGTGATGTTTGTGAGTTTGCTAAACACCATCAAGTAACTTTCTCTCCTAGTTCTAATAGAAGTGTTGAGCCTTTTGCCCTTATTCACTCTGATGTTTAGGGTCCTACATCTATTTCTACTATTTCTGGTACAAAATGGTTTGTTTCATTCATTGATAATTGTACTAGAGTAACCTAGCTTTTCCTAATAAAAGACAAATCTGAAGTGCCCCATTGTTTGTTCGATTTTATCGTATGGTTCAAACACAATTTGAAAAATTCATTAAACGTTTGCTTTCTGATAATGGTAAGGAGTATGTCAACTAGAAGAAGATCTCTAAATTTATTAAAGTCAAAGAAATGAAATGAGGACTTATGAAAGGACTCAACTTTGATGTTCTCCCCCTCAACAAAATAGTGTTGTAAAAAGGAATCTTCATTTACTTGAAAACTAGAGCATCCATATTTCAAATGTCTACAACTCAAAGGGGAAAGCTATTTTACCCCTTCTTATTTGATCAATCGAAAACACATTCGTGTTCTTGGTAATGATCAAGTTTCTTGTCCAATGTATATGACATCAATTTCCACACAACCAAATATACGAGATTCTAGATCTCGTATATTTGGTTGAAGGAAATTAAGATGTTATAGTTGCCAACACAAGACTTGACATTACCAAGAACACAAATGTGTTTTCGATTGATCAAATAAGAAGGGGTACAAATAGCTTTCACCCTTGAGCTAGGAATAGACATTTGAAATAGTAAAGCTCTAGTGGTTTCAAGTAAATGACGATTTTTCCTTTTTGCAACACTATTTTGTTGAGGAGTATCAACACGCGAGTTCATGAACAATATCATGCTCTTTAATAAATTTAGAGAGATATCCCCACCTAAACCAACTAAGATCAAGGCCAAGGCCAACACACCAATATTGGTGTATCAAAGGGGGGGGGGAACCCGAATTGGCCCAACAACAACTACAAATGTCCGAACCTACAGTAAGTACTAAAGATACTAGTCCTCATGTTTCTGAAACTGATAACATTCCTTTGAATAATTGTGAACCTAACCCAGATGACTTACCAATTGCATTGAGACAAGGGAAAATATCTTGTACCAAGTACCTTATTTCTCAATTTGTCTCTTCAAAAAATCTTTCTTTGCATCACCAGATTTTCATTTCAACCGTTGATTCTATCAGAATCCCAACATCAGTACAAAAAGCATTGAAGGATAAGAACTGGGTTAAAGCCATGAATGAGGAGATGAGTGCATTAAAAAAGAATGGAACATGAGAGATTGTTGAGAGGCCAGGAGACAAAAGGCCAGTAGGGTGTAGATGGATATATACTTTGAAATATCGATCTGACGGTACACTAGATCAGTATAAAGCAAGATTAGTTGCAAAAGGATACACGCAGACTTATGGAATTGATAATGAGGAAAAATTTGCTCCAGTAACAAAGATGAACAATGTGAGAATCTTACTCTCCCTTGCTGCTCAATTTGGGTGGGAATTACACCAATTTGATGTTAAAAATGATTTTCTCCATGAAGACTTAGAGGAGGAAGTTTATATGGAGATTCTCGCCGAGTATGATTCCACCAGTGGAAGGAACAAGGTGTGCAAGTTAAAAAGGGCTTTATACGAGTTGAAGCAATCGCCTCGTGCTTAGTTTGGAAGATTCACAAAGACAATAATGTTCCTGGGATATTGACAAAGTCAAGGTCATCATACTCTTTTTTTTAAACATTCACAAGAAGGTAAAGTCACTGATCTATTGGTGTATGCTGATGACATCATTATATCAGGTGATGAATTAGTCGAGAAGCAACTCCTAAAAGAGAAATTAGCAACTGAATTTGAAATGAAAGATCTTGGAAGGCTAAAGTACTTCCTTGGGATTGAAGTTGCTTACTCCAAGCAATGTATCTTCATTTCTCAAAGGAAATACGTCCTAGATCTTCTCGAAGAGACCAGAAAGCTCAGGTGTAAGGCTACTAGTGTATCCATTGAGCAGAATCATAGAATAGCAAATGATGAAGAGAGTCCCAAGGTTGATAAAGCTCAATATCAGAGATTAGTAGGGAAATTGATATACCTAGCACATACCAAACCAGATCTAGCATATGTTGTCAGTATTGTTAGCCAATTCATGCATGACCCGAGAGTAAGACACATGCAGGTCGTGGATCGAATTCTATAGTATCTTAAAACCACACCTGGAAGAGGATTACTATTTAGAAATGGTAGAAGTCTATCCATGGAAGTATACACAGATGCTGACTATGCAGGTTCAGTTATTGACAGGAGGTCAACATTAAGTAATTGTATGTTTCTGGGTGGAAATCTAGTAACATAGAAGAGTAAGAAACAAAATGTGGTTGCTCGGTCAAGTGCAGAGGCTAAGTTTCAAGCTATGGCACAATGATTTTGTGAGTTGTTATCGATGAAGATCATATTAGATGACCTAAGAATAAAGTATGAAGCTCCTATGAAACTATTTTGTGACAATAAATCAGTCATTAGCATTGCGCATAATCCAGTTCAACATGACAGGACAAAACACATTGAGATAGACTGACACTTTATCAAGCAGAAATTGGATAGTGGATTGATAATCACAGCATATGTTTCTTCGGGATATCAGTTGGAAGACACATCAACTAAAGGACTACCCAGAGAGCAATTTTAGGATCTTACTGGCAAGCTGGGAATGATAGATATCTATTCACTAACTTGAGGGGGAGTATTGAATATTATTGTCAACAATAATGATTAAATGTGTCATTGAGAATTATAAGAGTTAATGTTCATAGTCATAAGAAATAGTTGATTCTTTCTTGTAAATGTAACACTATATTTATTTCTTAGTGTGTGTGTATATATATATATATATAAGTGTGCTAATTGCTACTAACTCAAGCAATTCACCAAATCAGTGTTCAATCTCTAAGACTTATCAGTTTTCTCAAGTTTATATATACTCTTCTAAACCATGCCATAAGTTCTTTAAAACCACTTCTTATTAAGATCTCATCTCCAGTTGCAGCTCCACTATGATTTGGGGGGGGGGGGGGGGGTAAAGTAGCTTCAGAAAGGATCGAAGAGTATTTTAAGAATAGAGGATTTCAGAATGCTACTGAGCTGGAGCAGAATCATATTTGAATGGTAGGGTATGGTTCATACATAGTTTTAGAGTTTATACAATGCTAATGCAAGGTTTTAAAATGTGAATGATAAACAAAGCATAGGCGGACAATCTTTCTTACCAAGAGAAGAGCAGCAACCATAAGGGTGAAAAATTGTCGGTAGTTCTTTTTCCCAATACAGTTGTTCAGCCACTGCAAAATCCAAGAAGCAACAGTCCTTCAGAAATATATCAACCGATAAGCAAAGATATGAAAAATAAGATGATCGTACCCTGCAATGATGATCAAAGCGATCAACACACTTGTCACAAACTCTACAGTGCTTGCTGTACTTGAAGACCTGCAACAACATTATTCCTCAATGATATAAACTTCTTTTATTATCAATATTGACAGAATGAAACCTCCAAGTATTCATCTAATGCCAAAATAGAAGCATTTCAAGGTAAGCATGAATTTGTAACAGAAGTAATATTATGAAGTATTAAATCAAGGAATGCACAAATGGTATATCTGAATTCTGCATGCAGGATTGTTGAGGTAAAATCACCTGTTGACCTCCATGACATATTACAGAATGGACTGCAACAATTGTCTTAGAGTAACAAAAATTTTTAGTTAAAATGCTTCTTCTACACACCTCAACTTCACACAAACTGCAATAGAACATGCCATCTTCGCTTGTTTGTTGATCAGAAGATTCCTCACTTGAACTAGAGCAGCTGCAGATATAAGCACAAGGAGAGCAAACCAATAGCAAACACGATGAAGAAGGCGATGATGCACTCTTCTTCTCTATTGAAACAGCAGCATCTTTCAAACTTGCTTCTGTGCCCATTGCTTCCTTTTCCACAGATTTTGGTCCACCTGTTGAAGCATTTGCATCATGCATTGATGAAGTTGATTCCCCTCCTAGTTTAGAATCCTTGAGTCCATCAAGCTTTTTTCTGTCTGAAATTTTAAGATACTTTTTGGACTTAAAAACCCCTGGATCTGCTGGATCAGCTGCTGCACACCAAATATACAGTCCAAAGACGCAAGTAATCTGGCAAGAGGTGAGATAATACTAAAACATGATAATGTCCTTCATGCAGTATAAAACAAAGGCATAGTTACTTCCCATCTTTTACTAGTCTTTATATATTCATACTGAAATATGCATTTATCACGTTATCACAATATTGGTAGTGTGTTTGTTTGTGTGTGTTATTTTCTAATCATGCTTTTACAAGCACATTTAAAACCAGATGAAAATATTGGTCCACACAAAAAGAATGATGCAGAGCAATAGCAGCCCTAGAAAGGCCATATACATATCAGCAGGAAGAAATAGCAGATCATAGATGCCAAAAGCATATCAGCCTAGAAAAATATATCTAAAATTTAGTTAATCAAGAATATTGTATTCGTAGGATTATGGGTACATATTGGTACCCACACATATGGTCATGGCATTTTGAGGACAACAATTCATTTTACCAAGAAGCTCTATAATAATTATTGAATCAGTTTCCCTAAAATTCTTAATAAACTTCAGATTTTTGCTGACTTCAGCCCACCAATACAAACCACATAACTCAGCTATTACACAGAAAGCAAATCTCAAACTCTCAAGAGAGCACCTGAACCATTATCTGCAATCCTCTCCGAGCAAAACCATTTGCAAGTTGCAATTGTCAGCGCTAAGTTTCAATAGCCATAGGAATATTGATAATTTAAACTCCAATCAGTCTGCTGGGGTGATAGAGTCCGAGAAAGTTTAGGTATTACATTGCTCAAATTTTCCATAATCTAGCATTATTATAATGTTTCCACATTGTTCTGATTCCCATGTTTTTCTTAAAATCTTGAAACTGAATAGTTCAAGAAAATGCTAATGATTTAGTGACAGTTGGAGTAATGACCAGCATATGGAGCTTTCTCTGCCATCCATGAATGTAACTAGTTACTCAACTGCAGACACCAGGAAGTCAACCCAGTAGCAAATTGTCACCCGGATTGTTGTACATTTGAGCAGAATGATAAAGCCCAAAATTTAATGTCACCTTCTTCATGTTGCCACATTAAAGGTAGCTTCCACTAAGGTGTCTCAGTTCAACAAAGGGCTTAATCTACATGTATCGATATACCTCCAAAGAGGGTGGGGGTTGCCACAATTATCAAGATCAAGATGGCCAAGAAAAGAATATGCTAAGGACAATTCAGTCCTACCTTGGATTTCAAAAACTAAAACTTTGTTTGAATTTTGAGATTTCCTAACAGACACACACACACACACACACACACACATATATCTGATATCTGTGCCTGAATTGCCAACAAATAGGAATGCCAATATAGTTCTTAGAGAAGAGACTACAAGATTCAGTAATCAGGATATTAAAAAATAAATAAACCCTTGATTCCTAGTTTAGGTATCTTGACATGGCTATTTATCAAAAGATGCTTAAAAATGGATTTAATAATTGGGTTGAGGGTAATTGACTTAAGGGCGGCATAACAAGCAACCAAATGGTCCCTCATTAGGTATAGAGACAGCTCCGCAGCACCCTTAATTGAACACTATCTACATGATAATCCCCAAAAAAAAATTAGAGAAGAAGAAGGAACCCAGATTGGAGACAATATCAGAGATACATAGAACCAAAGACATGAATCAAAAAGCAACAATCACAGATCTCATCAACCCTTCCACCGACCAACTTTAAAAATTAGCAAAATGAACATCAAAAAGCAGATAAAAGTAGAAGATTGAGTTACCAGGGGTGTGTAGAGGCCCATAACAATATACTGATACATCTTCTTCCCAACAAAAGGAGCAAAGAACACATAGAAGGCAAATCCCAGAGCCAAAAAAACAGCAACAGCCACCACCTTCACAAAAAAAAAAAATCTCAAAATGACAAACCCCCCTCAAAACAACACAAAGAAATTCTACAACAAAAAATATAAAAATTAAAACTTTACACCTACCTGGAGAGGATGGTAAGGTAGCTGCCATCCATGCTTCCTCATTTTTCAGGATGAATACAAAGGCAAAGGTTGAAGGAGCAGTACACAACAAAGTACACAAAAACACACAAATGCAGACAGCACTAAACAGAAGAACTATAGAGGACTGTTATTTACTTTCTTTCAACACTTACCCTCAATTTTTTTTCAAGGGAAAGAATGAAAAATCACTGATTTACTCCGGGACCAACAAAAGGACTTAGCTTGGAATGACATGTTGGTAGGAAGAACCATAGGGAAGAGCTGGCAGAAAGAGATGTAACAGAGAGAGAAGATGGTATGGTGGGTGTGGGAAGTAAGAAGTGTTAAAGAGAAGTGTGTGTGTACAGTGAGGAATGGTTTTGTCTGGTTCACTCAAAGACAAAAACCTTACCAAGCAGATCATGGAAGAGGCAAAGGAATGGCCTTTTTCTGGATTTTGGGTGTTGTGTGGTTTGGTTGCTTGCAAAGCTTTTTACTTTGGCAGAGAATAGAGATCTGTGTGACTGTTTGGTGTGGTGTGTGTATGTCTGCATTTTCTTTCTCTCATTCCATGTCTGTGAATTTTACCCTCATGACCCACCTTTTGCTTTTTGAGGTTTTACCCTCTGTGTTGTGCTGTGCTTTGCTGGTGCTATAGCCTTACCTTTTTCCATGGGCAAATCATGTGTCACAAGCCACTGCACAGGGACAGTTGTTTGGTTCTGCTTTTGTAATTGCCAACAACCCCTTAAAAGCTTGCTCTGGAAACACTCTCTCTCTCTCTCTCTCTCTGATCATAATCAAATCCAAAGCTTGCTCTGAAAACACATTCTCTCTCTCTCTCTGATCATAATCAAATCCAGCGGGAATTGACCAACCCACTATTGTTTTTAAACTTTTTTTTTTCTAGTATCTGACCAGCTTTGTTTTTTTTTTTTACCGTAGAATAATCTTTGAAAGTTACTATATTATAATTTTTAATCCCATTAACATTCAGAAAATAATATTTACTTAATATTTTTTTATATTAACATATAATATATTTATTCTATGTTAAGATATAATATATCTTAACATCTATTTACACTTACATCATATGTTATTGTATTTCATGTATTTAAAAATATTTTCTTATAATTTTGCTGTATATCATGAGGTAACTCTTTTTAGTGTACACAAATACAATCTTAAATTCATGTTAATTAGTCGAGCCAATGAAGCTTTATACTAATTCAATCTACTAAATAGAGTTTGTTTAATGATTATTTTGCTTATAATTTATTAGCTTATAGATTAAGTTTTTTTTAAAAACGAAAAAACTAAATAGCCTCCTCTATAATCCAAATTTAAACCGGACAAAATAGGTGGGGTAAGTCTTATTCAATGAACCTCGCAAGTAGGGTGAGGCCTGTCTCATGCTTTTCTTGTCCGTTCATCGGCTACAGGTTATTAAGACTTTGTTTCTTTTAGATTTTCCTGAACACAATCGAAGGCTTTTTTTATGCAAATATTGCTTAGTGAATTATTTGCTTCCATTTAACTTTTTATTTTGAGATATGTGCCTCTTTGAATTACAATTATACAAATTTCATTAAAGAAAATCTAAACAAACATAAACCAAGATTGTATAACAAAGCAATAAAATAAAATAATAGTAGCATGTAATGTAAATATTAATACTATATAAATAGTTATTTTCAATGTTCATATTAAAAATGTATGTTATTTGTTTTATTGATTTATTAACTTGATATTTCTTACCACAATAATTAAACATTTTAAATAAAATTCTATTTTAAATTATGCATTTTGTTTCATTTTTTTTTGTCAAAAATAGATAATTTATTAATAAAGTGAAAAGAAAAACTGAGTCTTAAGTACAAAAGTTGAAACATATATCTAAAATAAAACTTTCAAAAAGCTTGAAAGCGAGACGAGTAAAAAGGTAAAAAAGTGGTGGTGTAATTTAAGAAACTTCCATCAAAATTCAAAACTCTCTTGTCTTCTCCTTCACCAATAAGCTCTAGGCACACTTCTTCATCAATAGTTTCTCAAATGTAGCATTCACTTTTTGTATGGAGCGCACAGTTTTATGCTTGATAGAAGGTTGATCAGAAGGCCAACAATGTTACTAAAGAGGTCATGGGAAATGGGAATCACTAGATTAACCATGCTAGCAGTGTGGTAGATAGTAATCCTACTTTGGTTGTTAGCATGATTCAGATTGCTATTCGCTTTTTTGCTTTGTTCAGTGTTGCCAATTAGTGCTCCTGGCTTGTCATCCTCATCTTCATCTTCAATCATGTCAACCACACTAGAGGAGGCCATTCTAGAATGATGGGACAATATTTGTGGGGAAATGAATTGGCTTGCGTAGAGGTAAAAGAGGTTGTTTTGGTTATAAGTTCAAAATCTAAAGATGAAGATGGTGTGGCCTGACCAGGCAAGATTCGGTTGCATGTTTTGGCATTGGTGGCTGAGTTAGGATCAAGGCGTGTGAACAGCAACAATGGTAAGGGGTAGGGGAGATGGCACAATTGTAGATCTAGATCGGGGATGCCAAGATATGGATCAGTAAGTGTTGATCAACCATGATGATTGGAGGTGGTAGTGGCTGCGGAGTTGAAAGTGGCAAGAACCAAGGATAAGGGCTTAGGAAACGAGGGGTTTGTAGGTAGTTAAGAGCGGTGGAGTTGTAGATCGGGTGGCTAGCAGTCATGGGAGATTTCGACTGGTGGGGGATTAGAGTTGGGGTATGGTGATGATGGAGGGTGTCCTCGATAATCGATGGTTGGCTGAAGGGTTGAGATCAAGTCGGCACGGTTTGGGTGGTGGTCGCAGGGCAAGGGTGAGCGTCGATGCGTTTTGGGTATCAACTCAAGAGGTTGAGTGTATTTTTATAACATGTGGTGGCATTAAAGATTGGATATGTTTACCACTAGCGTGGAGTTCAAAGGTGAGATGTGGTTCGTGACCAAAAGAAAGGCAAGGGGAGGTGGTGGTGGATGACTCTAATAAGGGAGGTAAAACCGTCAAATACAAAGGAGGCCGCTAGGTGCAAAAGATAGGACGATGGACCAAAATAAATCTTAGGAGAGCCATGTAACAAACTCACATTTTGTTATACACTGCATTTTTTCAAATCTTCTTTTATATATATATATGCATTTTACTTATTTTGCTCTTAAATTGTTAATTTAAGAACATCATGTATTATGTAGGACAAGAAATGTATGCCTTTGAACTACATTTAATTAAATTCTATAAAAAAATTAAATATATTTACTAAATGTATGCCCGAATACAACGTATGTAATTATGCTAAGGGCATATACATATATATTATATATACATACATACTCCAAGCAAAGTCAGTTCAAAAGTTAATTGAATGATTACATCTCATTTTCATTTCTAACTATATCAACCAAGTAGCAAGGATGTATTTAAAAACAAATAACAAAACAAAAAGCAAACTAAGTAGCAAGGAGCCAAAAATGAAAACTAAAACTTTCCCATTTTTTTCATATTTCCCTGGCAAGGATTTTGATGTTGCTCTTTTTTAAGCAGAAATCATCTTTACTACGCGTGGAGCAGTTGAAGCTATTGCTAGGAGACTAAACTATTAAAGGAGTATTAGGTCTAATTGCTTAGCAGGTAGCACCATGTTTCAAGATTGTACACCCACCCCTAACAACATATAGGTTGAACAATTTTCTTAATTAGTGTTTAACTTCTCCCCTGATATCTCCCTTCCACTCTCTCCAATATATTTATTGATAATTTCTTAATCCTCACTTTACTGGCCTTACACTTCTGTTTGTTAAATAAAAACAAGCTAAGGTAGAATTTTTTCGTTGTCCAGTTTTAAAATATAGTGATATAGAACCAATCACAGACGAAGTAGTTAAGTTGTTTAGATACCAAGCAAGCCTCTTACGTGCAAGGTTTTTGAAAATGTCATTACAACCATTCTACTTGTTTAATAGTTTTATAAGGAGATATATTTAGTGATAAAAGTTTTTATTATGAGAAAGTAAAATAAGTAAATTTTGATCATATAATTATATGTATATTGTTAAGATTAAAAATTATTTAAATATCATATTATCACTTTAAAATATATATATATTTATATTTTAATATTGATCATTTATATATGTAAAATTTAATAATCAAAATTTATTTATTACATCTTTTATAATAAATATATTTTTTATTAAATACGCTCTCAGTTTTATAGAATTATATATATTGATATTTGATTCAGCGTTATGAAAAAGGTTTTATATATTAATTACTTCCTAAAATAATTTATAAAAACATTCTCAGTCACATAGTTTTGTACTTTTGCTGGTAGCTACTAGCTAGCCTGCTTGAATTTCGCATTTGAATTCTTCTAAGTTTTTAACCTATAGTTTGTCCCTTCCTCGATTCCTTTATCTCTTAAAGTATCTAGATAGACGTGGAAGTTGAAACCCTGCCAAATGTCAACCAGCATTCTGAGAAAAAAACCAACACGTTTTCACTTGCAAGGAGTAGCTTCTAATAACAGTTACTTAGTTGAAGGATTAGGTCGATTAAAAATTCTAAAATGATTGTACCAAAAAAAATTCTAAAATGGGAAAAAAAAGAGTAACATGATATTCATTTTCCCATCCTCAACATGCTTGTTTCCACAACACCAACAATGTAATTTGTCTTTCGGATGTTCGATATGAATCAAGGTTTTTTTAATTTTTTTCTTTCAAATTTTGTTATATCTTTTAATATATATTTTTTAATAATTTTTTAATGTTAAATAAAAAAGTATTTAATAAATACATAAATGTATTTAATGTCTTAAAAACATAAAAAATATTTTATATTTTTTTATTTAGTAATTAGAATGATTAGTAGGATGATTATGTAGAATACTTTAAAATTATTCTTTTCTCTCAAGAAGTCAATTGTAAAAGAGAAAAGAGATAAAAAAAATGTATTAATGAGATTCAGTTAAAATTTATGAAATTTTTTTTATAACTTTGTATATTTTCTCTCTTACAATTTATCATTTGAGAAAGAAAAAAAAATTAAGAAGATTCTGATCTGTTCAAAATTTATGCACTAAGTTGAGAATTTTAGATTAATTCATATTTAAAATTACTTGAATAAATATATATCGTTCGGATATTAGTTTATTGTATTAAACGTAGTGATGTTTAGTAAATCTTATTTTATAAACCTTTCATCTTAGGTTAAAGTAGCTTATAATTAACATGTAAAAGATGCTTTTTTATAAGAGTTTTATTATATTTTCTTAAAATATCTTCTTAATAATTCTTCTACTATTTAATAAAAAATATTAAATAAAAAATTAAATGTAATTAATATTTTAAGAATATAAAAAGTATTTAATATTTTTTTATTTAATAATTAAGAGAACTATTAAGAAGATGGACTAGGAAAATTAATTATTTTTCTTTTTATAAACATTTTTTTATGTAAATACTTAAAACATGCATTGAATAATATAAAAGCATGAGCATTTATTATTATCCGCTGAAAAATTAAGCCCATAACCGTAAGTTACTTCTAGTTCAAAATAATTTTTAGCATTCAAACGTTATATGAAACACGATTTTTATTCATCAAATTCTCTCGAATGATGATGGGGTCAGTAGATGAGAATATAATGTTTATGAAATCCATCGTTGTGACTTGTGACAATACATTTACTTTAACTAATCGCGTGTTATATAATTAAACAATACCTTTATAAAAAAAAAAAGCTCATATCATACAAATAGTGAAGAAAAAAACCGTGACTATTACGAAAAAAAAAATGCCGTGACTAAATTAACTACAAATAATGGAGTAGCATTTATTACCATCCCCTCAGAAGATGTTGATCCTTCTAGAGATAGTCAATTTCATTTTAGCTTTCAAATTTTAAATTTTATTGTCAAACACAGACTGACAAACTTCAATCAATATTTTTACTCAAACCAAAATATATGCAACATTCACCATAAACATAATAAATTAGAGTACATGTTTTTTAGTGGCATAATATTTTAAATTATTATTCCTCTAATAATGGCATATATTATTTTTAAGTTTTTAATTTTAAATTTAAATTATTTTTTTAATTAATTATATATATCTTTTTTATAATTTTTTAAAAAAATTATCTTTTAATTTTTTTAAATAATATCTAAATGAATTAATTATACAATTTTTTAAATTTTAAATATTTGTATTTTAATTTATATTTATTTAAATTTTATTTTAAATTTAAAAAATACACGTGCAATGCACTAGTGCATTTCTAATTTCCAAAGCTAAGAATGACAATGACTTAAAGAAATAAAAAGAAAATGCAAAGAGCAAAGAGAGTGACTTAACAGAAGGGCACAAATGGTATGTTATTGCTATCTGTCTATACTCTACAGTGATACAGTGATATTGATAACTGATCTGTGAGTATAGAGAGTAACTCAGGCTTACGAAACGTCGAAACCAGTTTGTCGTTTTCTTGTCAGAACATTAATGCACAATCGTCTGTGGCCGAGTGTATATTTGATCCATTGCATCCGGCTGTGCAATCCGTTCAAATTGTAAAATGCATGTGCAGTGAGGCTATGAACCACGGTTTAGAGATACATCAACATGCACTCGATGAAACCTCACTTGAATTTAAACTATTTTTTAATTAAGCAGATCGAGTGCATTAAATTTATATGGATGTCGTTTTGGGAAAAGCAAGGAAATTGATATGCGTTTTGTGAATATCCTCTTCGGTTTCGTCCTATCACGAATTACACACACCACCAAGCTTTTCTAAATTACGTTGACCCGTGTGATCCGTTTGACCGTCGATCTCTTGGACGGTCATGATTGATCATAGTTATCAGTACGCATACAAGCAATGACTTTATCTTAACTTTTACTTATCCTACTCGCACACTTTTTAATGTATATAAATTAAAAAAAATTGTTAAATATATTAAATAAAAAAATATAATTTAATATAATTAAATTATTATTTTTAACACTTAATTAATATTTTTTATTTATATTATTCTTACATTCTCTCTTTCATTTTCATTTTGTTGATTAGAATAGTTGATTTTAAAAAATTATAAAAATCAATTAATATGTATTTATTAAGTTTAATATAAAATAATAAAAAATAAGAGTAAAATTAAAAAAATTAATAGATATTTTTTAATTTTCTAAACAAATAAATAATATTGAATAAATTAATATTCTTAAATAAAGAGATAATAGTAGATAAAGAGAGTAAAAGAAAAAACTCATGCTTAGCAAACATTCAACGATGATTATTATAATATTATTATTCTTTTATGAAATTTCATAGTTTAAGTTTAATAACGTTGTTGTTATGCTTTACTTTTATTTATTTTTAAGCTGAGGTATGAGAGCAGCTAGCATTTTTTGCTAATTGAAATATTGTAGGGCGATTGAAATTTGAACCTAGGTGCTGTGTGTGCTCAATGTTTATTATTATCTTTTATGAAATCTCATAATTTAATTTTAATGACGTTATTGTTATGCTTCACTTTAGATCATATAGATCCTATATTACACATTAGTCAATAAATAAGCTAATAAGAAAATGAAATTAATATATACATGTTTGATCTACTTGCAGAATTCGATAGCCAAAATTCTTAAATCTTTCTCATGATATGCATTATTTTATATGATTATATATATACTCGAGATGAATTTAGAATAGCAGTACAGTATAAAATTTAGAAGGAATATAATACTCATGCATTAGAACAAATAGATAATACAAAGGCAGTCTTATTATTCATTTAATTAAAATATTTTTAATTTTATTTAATTTATTTATAAAATTATTTTATATATTACAAAAATATTATAATTACATATAAAATAATTTAATATTTCTCTTATATTAATATACAATATACATATATTTTAATGACAGAAGACATTTCCTTAAACAAAATGAAACTTGGAAGCAAGGCAAAATGTATAAGTTGACTAACTTATACATTAGTAAAACAATAAGCTTTATTGATTCCGATGTACGAATCCTTGATTAACGCAAGATCTCGACCAGTTATGGATTGTCTTACCCATTTTATTTTAATATAAGCTGGGTGTTCTTCAAAACTTGAGACAAACTATAATAATTTTATTTTGATTAATAAACTAATAAACGCCTGCCACTACAAATTAAATATATAAAACTAAAAAGCATATTTGACCCGTGATTGATTCTTGTTAATTGGTACTATTCCTAAGCTTCTTTTTAGGCATGTGATTGATGCCCGTGACCTATATATATCGTGTGTTGCCATGAATGGCCCCAAAAGAGGGCGTAGGCCATCAGTGAGTCAATGGCAAGGACATGCACAAGGCTTGAGTTCATTCATTGTTCAGTAGTTTGATAACTTTAGGTCGTTTCTCTTAATTCATATTTTCACAGCCTCCCAAGAAAATTGGAATTCTTAATTATTGCATAAACTAATTGAGACATTGTCCTTGCAAGTAGGTTCTATAACAAAACTTACGTGATACTTAGATGAGACTCATTATATTAAATACCGAATAAGATCCACATAAAAAATTATTGTGAATGATAATTGCAAAATATGCAAGAATATCTCATAACTGTCCTCCCATAATATCTAATATGATGGTTTTGATCTTTCCTTTTGTTAGAGTGTAGGAGCAGAAGTTGTCGTTCTCATTTTTTGATAACAGTCTTATTGTTTTTTTTTTCTTCTGTTTTGGTATTTTTTTTAATAAGTGGCTTAAATCTTATAGATCTTAAACATATTTCTTCATATTATTTTTTCAATGACAGATATTATAATTTTGATTTTGTTTTTATTTTTTATTAGTGTTTTGATTTTTCCTTGCAATTAGAAAAGATTTTTATATCTATTTTGAGATAAGACATAATACATTATTCAAATTGTATAACTTTTCGTATTGCTCTTTTATGTAAAAGATGCTTAGAAATAACAATGAATAGAGTCACAGATCGTTGGTTAGTTCATTGTGAAGAATGTATTTGTTTTTTATTCTTTTTAGATCTGACATATCTTTTTCAATTTGTAAGTATCTTTTTTTTAATGAATATTTTTTCTCTCATAAAAAAAATATCTAATATGGTGCACCCAATCAACCTTCTACTCATGACAACTGTATGATTTAAGTTTGAATCATGATATGTAACTGACTATAAATTGTTAAATTCTCATTAAAGTTACGTTGGTGATTTGGCTTAATATTGGAATGAAGAGATTTTCCCATCACCCTAAACTTTCATCAATAGCAAAAAAAAAAAAAAACACTACAAATTTAATCACACGTAATTATACATATTGCTCAGTTCATTAATTTTTATTTGAAAAGTTTAAGTTAAACTCTTTAAACCCAAGTAAAATTATATGTACGAATATCACCGCAATAATCATATTAATAGTATTATTAAATATTTAAATATTAGCATCACTTGCAGACCATCTTAAAAAACAGATAATTGATCCCTTATTCTTTTTTGTTCATTCTTTGTGCAGCAGAGATTCATAAATCTTATTGTGAACATAGAAAGAGAATGCTTACTTCAATTAATCAAGAGAAGTCGTTGATGCCCAATTATTAGCCATTTCCTATTAGCGGATGATTCTATCATTTCTTGTAAGGCTACAGGAAATGAGGGTGACCAAATCAGAGATATTTTGAAGATGTATAAAGAAGGCAAGCCATCCATAGATTAACTTGGGTAGGGCATATGTTTTTTCATTTGCAACACAACATTAAGACATAGAATAACTCTTGCCAACAAATTTGGCATTAATCTTGCGAGTAGTTGAGACCATTGAGGAAGGGGCTACATGGAGAATAGGTGATGGCACTAAGATTACCATCTTTTGGATGAACATAGGACATTGGGTTTGGCTTCAAAGACAATTCAACCAGGAAACTAAAACCCGAAATGCAGGTTTAGTTAATCAAATTTTTGCACTTGAAGTAGTATGATCAACTTTTGGCCATGCCTATCCAAGAAGAAGATAAAAATCATTTGAAAGACCCATAAATCTGGTGGCAATACTATTGAGTCTGGTTATAAAGTAGCTTTTAAACAGGAATACTTCATCTTGCGGTACTTGTGGAAGAATAATAACCATAAGGTATTCCAAGATGAAGCATTGAAAAAAAACAGAATAATTTTCTATTTATAATTAATCTGGGGATGAGTGCCTATTCTATTCTATTCTATTATATACCATTCTATTCAACGTGCTATAAAATATCCAAATAAAGATTATTGATTCTATTATTACTGATTGACTATGTTAGTATTGCTATTGAGAAACATAGTAAGAGCCAAAGAGAGAGAATTGAAAATGAACTTGGATTGAAATGAGAAAGGCGTGTACAATAAGACAATGTGTAGTTTATATATGCTAGAGAGTAACTAACTCTTAATTAATAACATGTATATGTAAGTAATCACTAACTATCTCAACTAATCATCAACTAACCCACCTATATACGGTAACAATTGCCATGTTCCATCATATTATGTTTTATCCCACCCTTAGTGCGAATTTGGAAATTACTCCCACTCCTGTTATTATTTTCCTTGAATAAAGTCAAATGTTTTCAATAATAATTCTACTTTTACTGAAAACAAACTGCATTAAAGTAGTATATAATGTCATCTGAACTCAACAGAAAAGAATTATGTACTTAAATGTAGCCATACGTTACTGTGAATTATCATCTTTTTTTTTTTAGAATAGTGATAAATGTGAGTATAAAAAATGTTATTATGTTTCTTTTGTATTGGATTGATGACCTGCACTGGTTTTGTTTATATCATGCAATGAAGTGGACCCTGGCTCAGAAAATAAGATGGGAATTTTGAACCCAAAAAGTCCAAGAGAGCACAAATTAAAACGTTCATAACCGAAAAGGCTTGCTTAATTTGGGGGCAAAGATGTAGACTCATGAAAGAAAAGAAAACAGAATTTGCTGGCCACCATTTTGGTTATCATCACTAATTGGAAGTGAAAGGAATAGAGAGATTCTGATGGTTTTCCCTGAAAAGATCTAGCCGGATTGGTCAAGACTCAAGAGAGAGAGAGGATCCAACATGATACCAATGATTGGCATAGGAATGTAAAAAAGCCCCAATGGAGAATTTGAGAACTGGCCTAAGTATTAGCTAATGGTGGGTAGGTGCATCTTAACATGGGATCAACAAACTGGTGATTCATTTTAGTATTTTATCTAACACGCACTGTAACTGTAGCATTGAATAGATGATGCCAACATCAACATACCAGAGTTGCTGATAAAAAAACTAGGCAAAAAGCTTTTTCTGTTTTGCTTTTCCTCCCAATTTTTTGCCATGGTTTTGAAGATTTTATCATTAACCTATAATCTATCAACTTCAATGGATTGATATGATATCATTAACTGTGTTTTGCAAACTAGTTGGAATCAAATTGATTAACGTTTAGTTCATCTCATACATTAGTAGAGTTCCTGGTACTCTTTATTGAAGTATTACTTTTTCAGCTAAGTTAGTATTGTGCACTGTTGAATAATTTTTAATTAAATGTCAATACAGAGTATAATACTCAATTAGTTTAATCATTTTAGTTACGTGCAACTTTTCCTTTGAGATAATTTAATTTACTATAATTAAATATAAATATTTTAATTCAGACATGCCAAGTTTACTTTCATTACAGAATCAATTGTACTAATAGATATTATAAGAGATTGTCCTGATGCACGGAAATGATACAAATGAAACATGATATGGTGTTTGTCATTGAATAGTGTAGGTATAATCTCAATCTTTCATTCATTCTGTTGTAAAGGCGAAATATATACACAGTCAAATAATCAAATGGAATGTTATCACTTATCACATTAGCCAACCAAAAGTTTTTTTTTTTTTTGTTAAAAAAGAGAAACAAAATGCGCAATTCATGGATAAAAGGGAAGAGTTAAAAGGTTCCCAAAGTATAGTTAATTAAATTGGTAATCTTTGTAGCAAAATAATTGGTAATATAATCCCATTTGATGGGGCTTAATGTATAGGCAGGCATAATAAGAAGTAGTGGGTCCATGGCCATGACCCACGAGTATATAGAAGCCAAGGAAGGAGGGATGATTGTTGATGATATCCTTTGCTTGATGGGGAGCAAAAGAGAGAATGACAAAAGAAAAGAGGAGGAGGTGGAGGTGCCTAGAGGCTGGTGGGTGTGTCTCATTATACAACTTTAGACAAACATGTGATGCATTTAATTATGTCTATATGCCTCTAAATGTTGTGGGCCCACCTCTTCGTGTTTGCTACTTCCTCCTCTACCCTCGGTTTTATTATTAGAAGTAGAGGTGTTAATGAGTGGTTTGATTTGATTTTTGAGAAAAAATAAATTTGAATTAATTAAAATTAATTGGTTTGGTTTGGTTCAATTTTCATATTTTTTGATAGTCAAATCCGAATTAAACTAAACCGAACTTCTATGAATTGGTTTGGTTTAGGTGATCGGGTTGATTATTTTTTTAATATAAAAATTAACTAAATAATTAACTTTTCATAAAAAAATACATAATAAACTTATGAAAAAAATTTAGAAATAAAATCAAACTTATTGATTTTAACACTAATAATTATTTCATGTTTCAGAATATATATTAAAAGGTTCAAAAAGATGGAACAAAGAAACATATTGATATTTGTATTAAGAAATTATATTTGAATAAGTTAAAAAATTCTTCAATAGATATTTAACTTGGCAAGTTGTATACTATTACTATTCAATTAAGAGAAAGTTGTGAGGCTACGAATTTGGAATTATATATGTAACTAATTGAACCCCTAAGGCCATGAGTGGAGCTAATGGTGACTTGATTAGTTGAACTTTAAATCAGCAACTTAACGAATCCAAAGTCTCCAACCTTTGTAGTCATATTTTCATCCAAGAGAATGTTGTTGGGCTTCAAATCACAATGCACAATAGGAACTTCACTATCATTGTGCAGGTAATCCAATGCACAAGCAGCATCAATATCTATATTTAGCCTCTCCATAAGGTTCAACTTATTTTCATTTGCATGCTTTCTCTTCCCCTTAATCCAATCTTCCAAGCTCCCATTACTTAAGTATTCATAAATTAGAGTCAGAAATTCATTGTTTTTAAAGTCAATATTAGAGCATTTAAAGTCAATTCATCGTTTTCAAGTTTCCAAGTTTAGATGATGTTGTTGCTGTTACTTTCACTTTTCTGTTCTTTATGTATATTAGCAAGCAAATTGTCAGACATAGTATTAGTGTTACCACTGTGGTTATAATGATGTAATGCCTGACATGCCTTCTTCCATGGCCATGAGGCTCACATGCAAAATACAAGCAAAGTTTTCTATTGTCTTCTAAATGGACAACAGAAAGATTTTGGAAAACTCCACCATTAGGAATGGTTCCTTCTAAATCATTATAAGAGAGGTTCAAAAGCTGAATGACATATAGATTTTGAAGTTCAATAGTGTGAACACCCAATTTTGTCCGGGGCGTTTTGTGAATAAAAAAAAGAGATAAAAAAAAATCTTTCAACCCATTGGCCCATTAACCCATTAACCCGTAACTCATAAACCAACCCGTTAACCCATTAACCCACAACTCATTAGTTATCCTAACACTTATCCTAAACAAATTCCACCAATCATCATAATTCAAACACTTATCCTAACTATCCCAAACAAACCTATTCTAAACTAACCATAACTCATCCTACCACAAACTTATCCTAACATAAACTCATCCTAACTCAAACTCATCCTAAACAAACTTATCCTAAACCTCCCATCACTTATCCTAAACAAACTCCTAATCACATTCTAACTCAAACACCTCAGCCTAATCCTTCCTATAAAACACCTAACCCACACACAGAAAAAGATCAGAACATATACTCAGAACTTGACTTCAGCTATAACACATAAAATTTTTACCTGCAGCCCCCTATCCTACTTTATTTTTCTAATCCCGTAGCATTTCACCAAGTTTCTGCCAAAATTCTTCAGTAACATCATCCTTACCCAACCATAGCCCCCATTCACCTTCTTCACCCTACTATCTTCATCTTCTTTAACCTTCACCCCACACACCATCATCATTCCACGAGTCATTAAAGTCGTCCTCCTCCTCATTATCACCCTCCATTACCACCGTCAAACCGTGAACACACCACCATACAACACCTCCAAGCTCCCATAATCACCCAACCTCATCCTCCATAAGAGCCGTGACCCAAACTCCATCCACTCACTCCACTGTGCCATCACCGGGAAACCCAACAATCAGATCTAACACCCCAACGAGAACCCTCCTCCGCGCGCACCACCCGAACAGGACCCCAGCCAACGCGGTCACCAGAACTTGCAGCAGCTCCGCCCAGCACCCGTTCACCCAGTCACGACGGTGTAACCTCGTGTTGGGAATTGCGGATCAAAATATCTCGCAGCGGAATAATAGGATTCCCACACAGGATCCATGCGAAAAGTCCATAATCCGAGTTTTTTAAAATTTACCTCTTGAAGCGTGATAAACACAAGCAAGGTGAATCACCAACACCGTAATAGCGATGATGTTTCTGCGGTATCCACACGAACAGACTTGCAAAAGGAGTCACGCCTCTGTTTCGTGGTGCTAGCTGCGAATAGAAGAGAAGAACCTTTCACTGTCTCTCACTCACTTTCTTAGGTGCGGCTAGGGTTATGATGTAACATCTATTGCAGCCCCCTTAACAGTACTATTTATAATAGTGGTGCGCTTAAGTGAGTGTGAGCGTAGCAAGGTAAGGTTGTGCAACCCTAAAACCCATCTGTCATGAGTTAGGCCCACAATTGAATCGAGTCCAACTTGGATCCTTATTGCTCAATTTAGTCCGTTTCTAAGTGTGCGACCCTACAGGTTCTCATGCGTTGGTAGTAATATTAAAATCTCATTTTAATATTACAAGCGATGTGAGTGTATCTAGCAACACATCTCGCTACCCAAGTAATGAGAATGTCGGTGATTTGACATAACCTATCCGTGATCAATGTTTCCGTGTAGTTTAGTCCCTTTGTCCGGATATCCAGATTGAACACAAGGCATGGAACGTGTCACCCTTGTTTAATTCAATCTTCGGTTTCGATTCTCGAGTAGACATAGTAATAACAAATGAGATCAATATCTCATATTGACTCATTTGAGCATGGTCATGCATTTCATAGTCTCACTCAATCGGGGGCAAGATATCACTCTGTTATGTAGGAGGGACAAATCCCATCTAGGTCACTCACATTCCTCCACATGCATCGCAATATGTCTAATAACCAACTTTATAATCATCTTGTTACTGAGATGACGTTTGATGGCATTAAAAACACACAACTCCTCATGTAGGAATCGTAGTGATTTGGTCAAAGAATCACATACACCATTATCACTATGAGAATCGCTTATGACACTCACGTAACGATCCACGTAGCGTTCTCATGGCGGGTCCATCCAATACATCATTACTCTAATATGTATCCATGTGTAGACTTGATATCTCATTCCATGACCCGTGAGATGTGGTCATCGATCTACGCACATACTAGTCTCAATGCATTATTGTTGTCCTAATTAACAATAATACTTGACTAGGGACATTTAAGAATAGTGTTGTAACCAAAAGGATCTCACGATCAAGTCATCCACTTGATGTCCTATGGCATCAATCTTACTATTCTAAGGACTTTATTATGTTTATCAAAAAGAACACAATAAATGAAATGCCTCATATATATAAAATAGCATAATAGAATATATGCAAATACGAGAAAATGTATTAGCCTCTAGGGCATACACCAACAATCTCCCACTTGCACTAGAGCCAATCGGGCATATATCTAATGCCTAAAGACCTAGTGTGACCCTCATGCTTCGCTTTGTGCAAGAGGCTTCGTCGGTGGATCAAGCAATGTTATCATCTGTTGGTACTCTGCATATCTTCACATCTCCTCTATCGATGATCTCTCGAATGAGATGGAAGCGCCTAAGTATATGTTTGGATCATTTGGTGAGATCTAGGCTCCTTAGCTTGTGCAATGGCTCCATTGTTATCACAATAGAGGTCCACTTGGGTCCACAATGCTAGGAATAGTGCCAAGTTCAAGTAATGAACTTCGATCCAAACGGCCTCCTTTCTTTTGCATTGGAGGCGTAATATACTCACCTCGTGGTAGAATCGGCGATTTGTCTCTGCTTTGAACTCTTCCACTCACGGCCCCACCATTTAGGCAAAAAACATAACTGATTGCGATCGGAGTCGTCCTTATCGGTTTGAAAGCTAGCATCAGTGTAACCTTTTACAACTAGCTCTTCCTCACCTCCATATACCAAGAACGAATCCTTAGTCCTTCTTAAGTACTTAAGGATGTTCTTGATAGCGATCGATGACTTTCAGGGATCAGATTGGCACCTACTCGTCATGCTCAAAGCATACGAGATGTCCGGGTCGAGTACATAACATGGCATACATGATAGATCCAATTGCAGATGCATATGGAATCTTGCTCATGCGATCCCTCTCATCCTGGGTGGAAGGGGATTGAGCCTTAGATAAGCTTACACCATGTGACATAGGCAAGAGTCCTTTCTTGGATTCATGCATGTTAAATCGTCTTAACACTTTGTCTATGTATGTACTCTGACTTAGGCCAAGCGAGTTTGGTGATCTATCTCATAGATCCCGATACCTAATACATAGGTGGCTTCGCCCAAGTCCTTCATAGAAAAGCACTTCCCTAACCAAGTCTTTACATTTGTAGGGTAGGGATGTCATTTCTAATTAGTAGTATGTCATCTACATACAATACTAGAAAGATAAGCGTGCTCCCACTAACCTTCTTGTAGACACAAGATTCTTCTTCATTCTTGATGAAACCAAACTGTTTGATTGTATCATCAAAACGAAGATTCCAAACTTTACGGAAGCTTGCTTTAATCCATAAATAGATCGTTGCAACTTGCATACTTTTCTAGCATCCTCTGGAGTGGCAAAACCCTCAGGTTGTGTCATGTACACATCTTCGAGAAGATTTCCATTAAGGAAAGCAGTTTTGACATCCATTTGCCAGATTTCATAATCATGGTATCCGCAATGACAAGCAAGATCCGAATGGATTTAAGCATCGCAATGGGAAAAAGTTTCATCATAGTCTACACCATGAATTTGTTTGAAACCTTTAGCCACCAATCGCGCCTTAAAGGTATGCACATTACCATCCATGTCAGTTTTCTTCTTGAAAACCCACTTGCACCCAATGGGTTTTACCCCTTCAGGTGGGTCAACCAAGGTCCATACCTGGTTGGCATACATGGAATCCATTTCAGATCTCATGGCCTCAAGCCATTTCTCGGATCTGGGCCAATAATGGCTTCTGGTAAGTCACGGGCTCATCTTGATCCATGAGCAATACGTCACCTTGTTGGGTCATGAGAAATTCATATCTCTACGGTTGATGACGTATCTGTTAGACCTACGCAGCAGTCTTGTGCTACTAGAGCGGAGTTCTTTGTTCCACAACATTTTGTGGAGGTGCTCTATTTCCACCATTGGTTCATTCTTTGCTTTGTGAAACTTGAACTTCTTCAAGTTCTACTTTTCTCCCACTTGGTTCCTTTGGAGATAAACTCCCTTTCTAGAACACAATGTTGTCCGTGCGACAAACACTTTGCCCTCGGTAGGATTATAGAAAAAGTATCCCTTGGTTTCCTTTGGATACCCCACAAAGAAGCATTTATCGATTTAGAGCCAAGCTTATCGAAACTTGACGTTTCACATAAGCTTCGCAACCCCAAATCTTCATGAAAGACATCGGGCCGTCTCCCGGTCCATATCTCATATGGTGTCCGTTGAACCGTCTTAGATGGAACACGGTTAAGTGTGAAAGCTGTCATTGTTTGAGAGCATGTCCCCGAGAAGGAGCCTGGAAGGTCCGCATGACTCATCATGGATCGGACCATGTCCAACAAAGTCCGGTTCCTCCTTTCGGAAAACACCATTCCATTGTGGTGTTCCGGGAGGAGAGTGAGTTGAGATATTATCCTACACTCTTTCGGATGATCATTAAATCGTTGGCTTAAGTATTCACCTCCTCGATCGATCGAAGGATTTTAATACTCTTGCCAAGTTGGTTTTGTACTTCATTCTTGAACTCTTTGAACTTTTCAAAGGATTCGATTTGTGCTTCATAAGATATACAAATCCATATCTACCGAAATCATCAGTAAATGTAATGAAGTATTGAAAACCACCTCTAGCGATGTGTTTAGTGGCCCACATACATCACTATGTATAAGGCCTAAAAGATCACTAGCCCTTTCACTTTGTCCAGTGAATGGGGCCTTTGTCATCTTCCCTAATAAACAAGATTCACATATGTCATATGATTCGAAATCAAATGAGTCCAAGAATCCATCTTTATGGAGTTTGGAGATGCGTTTCTCATTTATGTGGCCCAAACGACAATGCCGAGAGAAAAGTTGGGTTAGATCATTTGATTTAAACCTCTTTGTATTTATGTTATAAATGGGCGTTTCGAGATCAAGTACATAAAGTCCATTACTCAATTGTGCACTACCATAAAAAATATCATTCATATAAATAGAACAACACTTGTCCTTTATTATAAAAGAAAACCTTTCTTGTCCAAACAAGAAACAGAAATGATATTCCTACTAATAGCGAGGCACAAAATAGCAGTTCTCTAACTCTATTACAAACCCAAGTGGGCGAGAGATAATAAATAAGTCCCTACACAAACTAATGCAAAGCAACTTTTGCTCCATTTCCAACTCGTAGGTCGACTTCGCCTCTTCGTCAATGGTCTCTTGCTCTTTAGATCCGCACATTTACACAAATGTGAGATCCACATCCAAGTATCTAATACCCATGATGCGAAGTAGATAAATTGACTTCAATAACAAAATACACGAAGTGGAAGTCTCACTTCCCTTCTTCTTTTGAGCTCCTCCGGGAACTTGGCACAGTTCCTCTTCCAATGTCCGGTCGACCGCAATGGAAGCATGTACCTTCCTTAGCCACTCCACCCCTTTGGTTTCAAGCTAGAAGTGCTAGGCTTGGACTTGTCTTTGCCCTTACCCTTCCAGTTGTCCTTGGGCTTTTTCTGCTTGTTTCTTGCCCTTATTCTTTTGGACCATCATTATGGCCTTCCCTTTACCTTTGTTGATGTTACGCTCGGCAAAGAGTTCTCAACATGCCTATGACTACGGTAGTGATTTGTCAATCTCATTCATGTTGTAGTTCATGACAAATTGTGAAACTTTCCAAGCAACGATTGCGGGACTAAGTCAGTGGCCAACTCTTGGCCCAAAGGAAAACCCAGTCTCTCTAGGTTTTCAATGTACCCAATCATCTTAAGTACATGAGCACCAACAGGGCTTCCTTCGTGTTTACCGAAACGGTGCTTTAGAGACCTCGAATCTCGTATGGCACCGGCTGCTTTCTTGATAGAGCTTCTTAAGGTGTACGATCATATCGTATGCATCCATGTTCTCATGTTGCTTTTGGAGCTCGAGTTCATGGTGGCCAACATTAGACATCCAATGTCCAAGGCATCATCTTGATGCTTCTTATAAGCATCTCTTTCATTCTAGGGGCATTAGCAAAGCAGTGGCTCAGAATATTTGTTCCAAAACATACAACTTTTTCTCTTGCTTGAGGACAATCCTCAAATTCAACTACCAGTCTAGAAAATTTGTTCAGATAACTTGTCCTTCTCAAGGACGGATCGCAATGATAAAGTACCCGATGTGTTTGTTGCCATGGTTATCTATTAATGAGAAACATGCAAAAATATAAGTATCATGCCATAAACATATTTAATGAGGTCTTTTAATTAAATACGCCTCCCACTATTTTATTCAAATCAATGACCCTCAGCATTGACTCGGAAAATCCCATCGAAAGATTTCCTAGTGGGCCAAGATCCATATTTTACCTAGCTTTGAGTCAGCTTTGGCTGATCGCCCAAAATTCGGTTATTTAGGTAGGAAACTCTTTCCAATTACATCACATGCAACTCTTGGATAGTTGGGTGAATAACACTTATTCTAATCCATCTAATGGACTAAAGCCCAACTTTATGCCTCTAAGCCTTCAATCCTATTGAAATGGCCTAGTTAAGTCAGACCCAATGGTTGGCATTTGGATATTACTCTTATCCCATCGCATCTTACTAATATAGATAAAGGCACCCTGCTTTGGCAAACCTACACTTAATCGATATTAGTCTTGATGAGTGCCACGCATTGGAAGGCATCACATAATGACTTAATATTTTCTTTGAGGGAATTTTATTATTAGATCTCACCATTTATTAAACTTGTTTAACATACCATAAACATCATCCATGCATCTCATACATATAAAGCATATAACAAATGTGACATGGTTGTGGCCTCTAAGAGATTAGCATTAAAAATGCCAGCTTCACTAAGCGTCTCCCACCAACGTCCTCACTTGATGCCATCTCCTTGTCTCCACATGATGATTACATTATAGAAACCTCTTTTACATTCGAGGGGAGTTAGATGAGAAGAGAATGTACAATCAGAATGTAGAGAGAAAGGCACGACACGCAGGTCGTATTTAAAATAACCAAAATAGCATAAAATAAAGACTAAGGCCATAACCATGCACCATGCATCTCTAAGAATACATAAACACAAAGAAATAACACATTATTATTTTGTGAATTATAAAAACAAAGATTTGAATATCGCGCTTTCGAATATCACACACCACAAAACGGGGTTCGGGCGGCGCCCGATAGTCCATTGCCTGGTCGGTACGGTCACGGACGGGGTCAAGGAGGCCGCTCATGGGGGTGCGGGCGGCGCCCCCGCCCAAAATTTTTACTCGATATACCACCTTGGTTTCTTGGAGAAAAATTCGAGTTGGACCCTTCTACCTCCATGACGGCTAGGGCAACAACATTTGAACCCTAAGGCCCGCAAACACATGAACGCTTCATGTGCGCAGGGTAACTCACAGCCGCCATCACCTATCCAGAAACAGGGTTTCCAGAATTCGTGAAGACATGAACACTTCATGTCACGAGGAAGCTTCATAGCCGTCGCAAAATGGAAACAAGGTTTCCTTGTGTCGCGCTGCTGTCTATATCGCATTCATACAGAAAAATGCAGAAACAGAAAGCATTCAAAATCGTTTTCGTAGAATCATACATATCACATATATAGATATCAGAAAAACGCAAAAATAGAAAGCATTCAAAATCGTTTTTCGCAGAATTATATGAACATCTTCATGGTTTCAAAAACATCAACATGTTTCGTAAACAACAAATAAAACAGAACACGGTTTCATACATCATTATTTCGATTTCAGAAATAACATATAAAGATCATATCTTTTATGAAAGGAAAGCAACAAATCATGTTATCGCATATAACAAGAAAAGCGAGAAAAACCGAATCATAGTTTCGCAAGTGTCTCGATACCCTTGTTGGGAATTGCGGATCAAAATATCTCGCAGCGGAATAATAGGATTCCCACACAGGATCCATGCGAAAAGTCCATAATCCGAGTTTTTTAAAATTTACCTCTTGAAGCGTGATAAACACAAGCGAGGTGAATCACCAACACCGTAATAGCGACGATGTTTCTGCGGTATCCACACGACAACAGATTTGCAAAAGGAGTCACGCCTCTGTTTCGCGGTGCTAGTGCGAATAGAAGAGAAGAACCTTTCACTTGTCTCTCACTCACTTTCTTAGGTGCGGCTAGGGTTATGATGTAACATCTATTGCAGCCCCCTTAACAATGATCTATTTATAATAGTGGCTGCCTTAAGTGAGTGTGAGCGTGTAGAAAAGGTAAGTTGTGCAACCCTAAAACCCATCTGTCATGAGTTAGACCCACAATTGAATCCGAGTCCAACTTGGATCCTTATTGCTCCAATTTAGTCTGTTCTAAGTGTGCGACCTGTAGGTTCTCATGCGTTGGTAGTAATATTAAAATCTCATTTTAATATTACAAACGATGAGCGGTATCTAGCAACACATCACTGCTACCCAAGTAATGAGAATGTCGGTGATTTGACATAACCTATCCGTGATCAATGTTTAGTGTAGTTTAGTCCCTTTGTCCGGATATCAGATTGAACACAAGGCATGGAACGTGTCACCCTTGTTTAATTCAATCTTCGTTTCTCGATTCCCGAGTAGACATAGTAATAACAAATGAGATCAATATCTCATATTGACTCATTTGAGCATGGCCATGCATTTCATAGTCTCACTCAATCGGGGGCCCGAAGATATCACTCTGTTATGTAGGAGGACAAATCCCATCTAGGTCACTCACATTCCTCCACATGCATCGCAATATGTCTAATAACCAACTTTATAATCATCTTGTTACAGATGACGTTTGATGGCATTAAAAACACACAACTCCTCATGTAGGAATCGTAGTGATTTGGTCAAAGAACCACATACACCATTATCACTATGAGAATCGCTTATGACACTCACGTAACGATCCACGTAGCGTTCTCATGGCGGGTCTGTCCAATACATCATTACTCTAATATGTATCCATGTGTAGACTTGATATCTCATATCCATGACCCGTGAGATGTGGTCGTCATCGGTCTACGCACATACTAGTCTCAATGCATTATTGTTGTCCTAATTAACAATAATACTTGACTAGGGACATTTAAGAATAGTGTTGTAACCAAAAGGATCTCACGATCAAGTCATCCACTTGATGTCCTATGGCATCAATCTTACTATTCTAAGGACTTTATTATGTTTATCAAAAAGAACACAATAAATGAAATGCCTCATATATATAAAATAGCATAATAGAATATATGCAAATACAGAAAATGTATTAGCCCCTAGGGCATACACCAACACCTCGAACCGAAGCCACCATCTCTCCGCCTGTTCATGAATCGGCAACTGGCTACCAGACCCCTGCCCAAGCGACGTCGTTCATCCGGATCGCACCACCGTGAAGAAACACCAGCCTCCACCATCTCACTTCCACGATCCAATCCGTCCACCGCAGCTGCCGTTCGCCGCTGATCCAGTTTGAGACCCAGCGCTCCTTCACCATCAACTTCCGTACCAGCGCGCCACCTTGACCGGCCGCGTCTAAGCTGCTCTCGTCTTGTCTTGGGTCTCTTCCCTTGGTTCCCTCCTAACTTAAACACCTTCTCCGCCTCTCTGTTTTTCGTAAGCTTCCTTTCTTTCTTTTTTTTTTTATATATGATAGGTTAGTTTTTTTTTTGGGAAATAGTTTGGGTTAATGGGCTCCTTGGGCTGCAAACCATAATAACAAAAAAAAATAAAATAAAAATTAATAATGAAAGAAACAAGATAAAAAAAATTGAACTTTAAAAAAATGGAGTTATCGAGTTGCGACGATTACTTATAACCTTGTAATCATCGAGTTGCATGACAACTTGATGATTTAAATTATTATCATCATTATTATTATTATTATTGTTGTTATTATTATTATTATTATTATATTTAAATTATTATCTTGTTTTCACTTTTTTAAGTTAAATCACTAATTGATAATTTTAAATAAAAGTTTTGTAACAAATTTGATAATTAATGGGTGACGTCTCTAGCGCGACGCGAGTTTCACCTATTTAATCCTTAATTTGAATAACTGAGTCGCGACGGCTTGTTAATTCAGATTTTAAAGTTTATTTAATAAAATTAACCAACCCACAATATTTTTTAAAGAACTACGTGACTTTGATTTCCTCATTGCAGCAGGGGATACATAGGAGCAGGACTCCAATTCTGTCAAGCCAAAAGTTAAATTTTCATAATTTATTTTTTTATTTCATATTTTTTACAAAATGGGTAAAATAAATATTTTCAAGGATTATTAAGAATTTGCATAATTAATCTAAGGTACCGTCTTAGGACGGGTGTGTTAGGGGTGCTGTGGGATTAAGTTTTCGTCTTTCTCTACACATAACCGACTTCCGAATTCAATCTGATTTCAAAGACTATTTTTCTTGGGTTTTTCCAATTTTTTCTAATAAAAAATAAAAATTGGTGGCGACTCCTAATTAAATATATTTTAGTTTAAGTTACTATTTCGCCGCGATTATCACGGTCGCGACAAATAGGAATGGATCCAGAGAGTTGGTTGAAGGAAAGATCTAAAGTTTTCAAGTTTCTCACCTCTTCAAGAGTTTTTGGAATAACACCTGATAGCATATTCCTGGCATAACCGAATATTTTGGCAGAGGAGTTTTTTAGTCTTCTGTGTTGAACAAAAATGACGTTTTAGGAGTTGAAAATTGAGAAAGTATTATAAAAAATAAAAAAAAAACAAGTAGTAGCCAAAAAATGTTGTAGCCTAATTTTTTTAAATAAAATATATAAATATATGGTTTTGTTTGGTTTGGTTTGGTTCGGTTTTGAAATTTCAAATCTGAGAACCAAACCAATTAAGCTTTAATTGGTTTGGATTTTACCCGAACCAATCAATATATCCAAATCAAACCGAACTAATTTAATTGGTTTGGTTTGGATTGATCGGGTTGGTCGATTATCCGAACCAATTTACACCCCTAATTAGAAGATTAGATATATTTGTTAATATGTGTTGTTACATAAATATATTAATAACTTGATTAAATATCTTTTGTCCAAAAAAAAAACTTGATTAAATATCTTAGTCCTCTAAATATATACGTGATATTTTTTTATGAAAGAGATACACGTGACATTAAGTTAGTTTTTTAGAGATTTAAACATTAATTTTTATTATTATTTAAAATGAATATCAATTTAGTCCATTAATGTATCCTTAGACATTAATTTGGTCTCTAAATTAATATTTATTTTATACAATAAAGGACCAGATTAACATAAAAAATCTTTAGAGGATCTATTTGATATTTTATATATCTTTAGAAGACCAATTTAAGTGTTTATAAAAAAAAAAACCAATTGAAGTATTTATTCTAATAACTTTTTTGTAGGGTTGATCATAGGTCTAATTTGATCCAATAATTTGATCAACTTGACCCAAACAAATTTATAAAATATGAGTTAGGTAGACTAGTTGAGTTGAATTTGGTTCAACTCGAATCAACCCAACTTCAATTAGATTGAATGTTGAATTTTAATTTTTTTCAACTCAATAACCAACTTAATGACATTTTTGTTATATTTTTAAATTATTTTAATATAAAACAATTTTATTTTTGTTATCTTTAAAAAATATTCATATAAAATGATATTATTTTAGTAGAATTTTTCAAAAAAATTTAAAAATTATCAATTCACTTGACCTGAATCAACCCAATCATAATTTGGTTAGTTTGGTTTGAGTTGATAATATTTTTTTTCTAAAACTAATCCAATCCAACCCAACTCAATTAAACTTAATTGGTTTAGTTTTTATTTTATCTCAAAGTTGATCTAGTCTAATTCATGATCATATTTAACTTTTTGTATCATTTTTATTAAAAAATCATTTAAAATATGTATTAATTTTTTAATATTTATTTTTACGTTGACTTAAGTTTAAATTTTTAAAATGATTTAATTTAGGTTGACAAATGTACGTTGCATTAAATACCATTATCATGCAGTAATTATGAAATACCCACACCCACCACTAGCAACTGAGGGCAAAACACTTACAAGACTGGGCATTGCATCCTCCTTTGTTCATTCATATTTCATATTTCATACTTCAACTACACTCTCAGTCCCAATAGCACAAAACTCAAACTTCCCCCACCTGCATTTGTGGGCCAAATTTGGACAGGTCGTTTTATTAGAAGGCCAACTTGCAGACCAACTCATAAATTGCTTAGTAATTGAGGAGATAGTGAGTACCATCAAGGCCCAATGACACATGCCTTTACAGAAAAAGGGAAAAATAAAAATATGACAGAGCATAAGATCAAATTTTCACTAAGGAAACACCCACTACCCATTCTTATTAATATTCATAGAGCAAACATATAGAATCTTATTAATATTATTATAGAGCTCTTCTTAACCCATGTTTTATTTTTACATAGAAGCACAGTTGTTTGAATACAAGATCTCTTGATGATTATCCAAGTCTCTTACCACTATCTTATATCTAATGACTGTTTTATTTACCCCATTCAACATAAATGGTCCCTGTCGCTCGATAAAGCATTTGGTTTTGTTCTATAATGCCAAATAAACTTTCAAACTAGAATTCTTAATTATGTTCATTATATTTTATTGGGCTTTAGCCCATGATAGTGTTTGATACTTTTTGTCCCTTAGTGTTTATTCAAGGACTTATGGCCTGTAGACCGAAAAAAAAAGGACTTATGGCCTGTAATTTTTGTCACTTTTGTTCTTATTTCTTATTATTATTATTATTATTATTACATTAAATCTCTTTTACTCTCTTTTCACTTATATATAATATGTGAAAGAATCATTATCTAACAAGTACAAAAGAATAATAATTTGACCAAACTGCACAAATTTAATGGACTTTGTGTACTGTATTTTTTGTGTCATAGGGTGGTTGAAATATATTTGTCTAGCCTTACTCATTGGACCAGGGCCTTACTCATTTGAAAAGGAATGGGTTCTGAAATCATGATCACCACTCTTATGTAGTCTGCTTGAGTTGCTTTTTGAGCATTGTGGGCCAAAAAATAAATAGCTCATTTAGACGTCTGGTCAGTTTAGTTAATCATCTGACCAACCACATGTCCCGCACACATCCCAGACTAAATATCAGACCTACAAAAACCAAAATTCAAAGACGAGAAAAAATATATTTGTATTGATAAAAGCTCAAATGTCCAAAAAATAGTCCACTAAGGGCTTGTTTGAGAAAGGTAAAAAATTATAAATTATGTTGATAATCGATTATTATTATAATTAATTATAATCAATTATTGTTATAATCGATTATAATCGATTCATTTTTATGTTTGGATGCATTAAGCGTCAGAAAGCGATTTTAAACTAATATGATTTATTTAGATGATATAAAAAAGAATTATTTTTATGCATTAAATTACTAAAATAGGTATAGAATGATTAAACAAATTATTTGATTGAGGACAAAATAGTATTTACATATCAAAATGTAAGAAATAATATATAAGCTAAAATAATAAGTTCCAATCTTTAACTTATGATTATTAGTTAAAAAAAACTTTTATGTTGCATTGAATTTCGTGTAAAAACTTTTTTAAAAAATAATCTTTTTACCCAAACATAATAATTATTTCACAAAACAGCTTAATCCTCCAAAAATAACTGTTTGGGAAAAATGTAATCTTTCCCAAACATGCTCTAAGACTAAGACAAGGTTGATTAGGTCCACTTTTTAGATAATCTAATTTCACCACGTGAAATGTCTAGCTGGATGTTTTCGATCGTTAGCACCGACCAGATAGTTATGTCTTAAATCACCTTGAAGACTTGAAACTGTTATGTCTTGTGACTTAATGCATCCAAACGATCCAGTCTCATCATCTATAAGAGATAGGTAGATCGGAACAATAGGTATGTTCATCATTATATTTTCTACATTCCATACTCTTTTATATACTAACTTGAGTGTCAAAGTGTAATTGTAGGTACACTATGTCATCCTGATCGGATCCTTGGTATACCAACAGTATGAGTCCAACATCTGGTCAATCATAAGCTTGGCAAGATTATTTTGGCGCCGCCTGTGAAAAAGTGGTAAAACCTTTCCTTGACCATAAATCAGTTGCACAATAGAAGATATTGCCGAACATCTTCATGAAAGCCAAAATAAGAATGCCTATCATGAAATAGTAACCTCAGACAACATCAATGACCACCATGTCGTGAAGGAATTGGTAACCACAATTCAAGAACTCCAGACACAAAACAAATCAATCCAAGCCCAAAATCTGAAGATACAGGCACAGGTGGAGTAGCTCCTCAAGGAAAAGCAGAATGACGATGTAAAGGGAAAAGTAGAGAACAATCAAAAGCAACCAACTGTGGTGGCAAGCTCATCACGGGTGAACGCTCATAGCGACCAACCAGTTGCACAACCTATTTATGTCCTTAACCACCTGTTTATCGACTACATAATGGTTGTGTTGCTCCCAGATCATTTCAATTTGCCTTCAATGGACCATTATGATGGAATCACTAATCCACAAGAACATCTTGACATGCTTAATTCTACAATGATCATCTCAGGAGCGACCGATCCAATCATATGCAGGACTTTTCCTAGTACACTAAAGAAATCAGTTCTTTGGTACTCATCTCTTGAAAAAAATTCAATAAAGGATTTTCCCGAACTCATAACGAAATTTTTAACTCATTTCTGCAAGCTTGATTAATTTTAAGCAAGGTGAAAAAGAAACATTGAAGGAGTTCATGCAGTGTTTCGATGATGAGGCCATCCAAATAAGAGATCTCAACCTAGATGTCTCGTTGCATACCATTCGGGATATATTACGACTGGGACAATTTGTTGACTCACTTGCAAAAAGAACCACTGGCCAGCCTTGACGAACTGAGAAACTAGTAGACCAAATACATAAATATAGAAGAAGTAGCACTCGCCAAGCAAAAGTCTTACCTACACAGTGCAGATCTTACACCCAAGAGCTCTCAACAACAAGACAAAAGCCCAAACTCAAAAAATAGATCGGGTTCTCGAGGGTGGGATACGAAATATGAAGAGAAGCGAGAAAAGATAGCCAAAAGAAGTAGAAAGGTACCAATTACTGCCAAAGGTAAGGCATAACCCTACAACAATTCCAAGATATGAAGAGTACACTCCACTAAACACCCCAAGAGAAAATATACTGCAAGAAGTGTACAATACAATGCTTATCCAGCTTCCTAATCCTCCACGAACCCAAATCCCTTATGTTGATAGGACAAGATGCGATTTCCACAAAGCATTTGGCCACACTACTGAAGAATGTGCAATGCTAAAGAACCAAATTAAACACCTTATTTGTTTGGGACAGCTTTCATAGTATGTCCTGAAGACAAAAGACAAAAAAGGAAAGTTGAATTCCAGCTGGATCGAGCAAAAAGAAAGCTTAACTCCAAGTCAATCACCTAATCCAGAGAAAAAGAAGGGGAAAATAGAAGATCAAGTGAGAATTAGAAGGGTGATTGATACAATTTCTGGAGGTTTTGTAGATGATGGAGAGTCAAATTCTGCTCAGAAAAAGAGCCTACATGCAATTATGATGATCAGGAGGAGACTAATTCCTAGAAGACATCATCCACCCATTACTTTCACAAAGGAAGATTACAAAGGAGTTGAAAAAAATCTAGATGATCCAATGGTCATAACAATTTGCATGGCCAATTCTGAAGTAAGAAAAGTGTTGGTTAATCAAGGTAGTTCGACAAACATCATGTATATTAAAGCTTTTAAGAGTATGCAAATCCCAGAAACAATGGTACAACCTTACACTAGATAATTGGTCTGATTTTCTGGAGAACCAGTCGACGTTAAAAGATATGTTAAGATCCTAACTACCTTTGGTTCAGGGTCTGTAACAAAGTTTTATCGAGGTTAGCTATTTGACTGTCAATTACAATGCTCCATACAATATTATTTTGGGCAAACCTTCTCTAAACAAACTTGGAACGATTATCTCGACACCTCACTTGACTATGAAATTCCCAATTGAACAAGGACAAATCATAACCATACATGCTGATCAAGTGTTAGCGCGACAATGTTACAATGAGAGTCTTAAACCAAGGAAGACCAATTTTAGGATTTCGTACGATCAGATAGAACACAAGAATCACCACATACAGTTGATAAATCTAGATGCAAGACAAGAATTTCAAGAGAATCACCCCAAGCCATAATGAGACGTGATTCCTATTCAAATCAATCAAAGGACAGATAAAATCACCTCTATCAAAACAAGTTTTCCTGAAGAATTATAGCAGTAAATCACGTGTTTACTTAGAGAAAACTCCAACCTATTCGCGTGGACAGCGTCTAATATGCCAGGAATAGATCCAAACTTCATTTGTCATAAGTTGTCTATCAACCCAAACGCAAAGTTGATGGCACAAAAAAAAGGAAATTGGGACAAGAAAGACAAGAGGTAGCAGCAAAAGAAGCAAAACAACTCTTAGAAGCTAGATTCATAAGGGAAATACACTGCACAATATGGCTATCAAATGTTATGATGGTTAAAAAAGCTAATGGGAAATGGAGAATGTGTGTTGATTTCACTGATTTAAACAAGGCTTATCCGAAAGATTCATATCCTTTTCCTAATATAGATAAACTCATTGATGGAGCATCAGGGTATCAATTTCTAAGTTTTATAGACACATACTCCGATTACAATCATATCAGAATGCATCTTGGTGACGAGGATTGTGACACCCAGGGCCAACGAAGGCGAGGAGTGGTCGCCGGTGCTAAAAGATGAAGCATGGACAAGGAGCGGTTCCTGGCAGGTTTCTAGGCAGAGGGACATATAAAAGAACTGAATTCACATCGGAATGAGAAAGATCCAGAGACTGTACAGATATGAGACTGCATAGTTGAGAATGACTTAAAGGAATTGATTAGCACCACCCATATCAACAATATGCATCTTCTTTTCGAGAGCCAAGAACATAAGTAATCTAGAGTTAAGCGTGCTTGACTTGGAGCACTTATGGGATGAGTGACTTTCTGGGAAGTTTCCTAGGATGCATGTGAGTGAGGACAAAACATGTTGAAAAGACCTGTGTTGGTTTGTGGGGACACTCATTGATCCTGTAGGCAGTCTCGGGACATTACAAATGGTATCAGAGTCAGGACCTCTCCCAGTACGGTGTGGTTCGGGGACAAACCATGCGGAAGCTGGTGGACATGTGACACCCGGGGCCGACGAGGGCGGCGAGTGGTCACCAGTGCTAAAAGATAAAACACGAACAAGGAGCGGCTCCTGGTAGGCTTTTAGGCAGAGGGACACATGAATGAACTGAATACACACCGTAATGAGAGGGATCTAGAGATTGTGCAAGTATGAGACTGCATAGTTGAGGATGACTTATAGGAATTGATTAGCACCACCCATATCAACAAGAAGCATCTTATTTTCGGGAGCCAAGAACATAAGTACTCCATAGTTAAACGTGCTTGACTTGGAGCACTTATGGGATGGGTGACCTCCTGGGAAGTTTCTTAGAATGCATGTGAGTGAGGACAAAGCACACTGAAAAGACCCGTGTTGGTTTGTGGGGACACTCATCAATCCTGTAGGCAGTCTCGAGACGTTACAAGGATAAAACAACATTCATAACCGATCAGGATAATTACTATTACAAAGTAATGCCCTTTGAATTAAAGAATGCAGGTGCAACCTATCAGCGGTTGATGGACAGAGTCTTTGCAGAATAGATAAGAAAGAATGTGGAAGTTTACATAGATGACACGGTGGCCAAAACCAATGAAAAGGGAAATCATGCAATGATCTATATGAAGTTTTCTTTCAGCTTCGTAAATATAATATGAGGTTTGTCGCAACCGAGATCGCGACTGGACGACCGAAAACGATTCGATTTGAAAAATCAATGGAGTCGCCACCAATGTTTATTTAAATTAGGAAAACATTAGAAAAACCATTTAATCAAGCAAACTGGTCTTTTGAAAATGAGTTTGGATTCGGGAGTCGATTACAGGTAGGGAAGGTATTAGCACCCTACACTGCCCATTCCATGAACGGTACCTTAAGTTAGTTGTGTAAGTTTTAATAATCTCAAATATATTTATTTTAATCCCTTTAAACAAAAGACTTTGTAATTATTTATTATTTATTATTTTTTTATTTTTTTGAAAAGAAATAAAAGAAACAACCAAATTATGAAAATTTATTTTTTTGGCTTTGACAAATGGATTTACGCTCCTACGTATCTCCTGGTGCAATGGAGAACTCAAAGTCACGTAGTTCTTTAAAAAATAAGTGTGTGTTGGTTGATTTTTAAATTTTTTAAAAAAGATTCTGAAAATTTGAATTAACAAGTCGTCGCGACTCGATTAATCAAATTAAGGATTGAATAGGTGAAACTCGCGCCACGCTAGAGACGTCACCCATCGATTATCAAATTTATCACGAAAATTTAAAAAAAGGTTTTGAATCTTTAGCGATTTGTTTTATAAAAAATGAAGACAAAATAACAATTTAGATCATCAAGTTTGCCGCAACTTAAATGATCGCAGTGGTTAGTAAGTCGTCGCAACTCGCCTAACCCCAATTTATTCTTAAATTAATTTTAAAATAAAAAATAAATTAATAAATAAACAAATCAAACTAATAAATGAATAAACTAAAATGAACAACACTTATATATAAAAAAATACAAAAAATAAATAAATAAATAAGCAAGCTTACCTCCAAGGCGTAAAAATGCTACTTAAAGAAGTTGGTGCACGTGAGTCCCACGCGTCTTCTTCAAATCAAACCCGAAAAGCAATTTACTAGCAAGAAAAAAAGTTTTACTAAAGTCTCGGGCTCTTATACTTAGTATTAAGCCCAAAAAAAAAAAAAAATTTACTAAAGTTCTTGGGCTCTTATACTTAATATTAAGCCCAAGTGTGAAAAATTTTTGGATGTCAAAACCATTGAGAAGCACCCCTTTATATAGGAGGAGGGGAGGGAGAAGGAGCTTGACTTCTCCAATGTGGGACTTAAACACTTTAGTTTTTTCAACTTTTTTCCTTTTTTCATTTTTCATTTTTGTTTTTTTTAGAGTTTCATTCATTTTTCAAGGTTTAGAAATAAACTTCATGGACAAGATTAAGTGTTCATACCTTGATTAAGTAACAAAAATAAAAAATTTATGGACAAAATTGGGTATCAACAGCTGCCCCCCTTTACTTTACATTTAAACTAAATGAAAAGCAAAGGAATTGATTCAATTTTGTCCATGAAAATTTTATTTTTTTTGTAACAAAAATAAACAGAAAAGGTAAAAAGCTTGTGGAGTCGGGTATCACGAAACTTGACAGAAAACTCAAAACAAAAAGGACACAAAGCTTGCGGAGTCGGGTGTCCGCTGAAACTTGACAGAAAACTTAAAACAGAAAAGGCACAAAGCTTGCGGAGTCGAGTATCCACTGAAGCTTACAGGCAAAAAGCAAAAAGCTTACGGAGTAGGGTATCCGCCGAAATTTGACAGAAAACTCAACAGAAAGGACTCAAAGCTTGCAGAGTCGGGTGTCCACTGAAGCTTGACAGAAAACTTAAAACAGAAAAGGTACAAAGCTTGCGGAGTCGGGTATCTACTGAAGCTTACAGGCAAAAAGTAAAAAGCTTACGGAGTCGGTATCCGTTAAAACTTTACAGAAAACTCAAAACAGAAAGGACACAAAGCTTGCGGAGTCGGGTGTCCACTGAAGCTTAACAGAAAATTTAAAACAGAAAAGGCACAAAACTTGAGTCGGGTATCCACCTGAAGCTTACTGGGGCAAAAAGTAAAAAGCTTACGGTCGAGTATCCGTGAAGCTTAATGAGAAGAAAAAAGCTTAAAAGCAAAAAAGACAAAGAGCTTCATGGTCAGTTATCCATTGAAACTTATCGAGAAAAGAAAAAAGCAAAAAGACAAAAAGCTTATGAGTCAATTATCCGCTAAAGCTTAACAGAAAACTTAAAAGCAAAAAGACAAAAAGCTTACTTGGTCGAATTATCCATTGAAGCTTACAACCAAAAAGGTAAAAAAGTCATGCCGCAACGGGATCGCGACGGACGACCAAAAATATATAAAATCAATGGAGTCACCACCAATGTTTATTTAAATTGGGAAAACATTAGAAAAACCCTTTTATCAGAAAACCGGTCTTTTGAAAATGAGTTTGAGTCCGGAGTCGACATGAGATAGGGAAGGTGTTAGCACTTATATCTTGCCGCTTCAAGAACGGTACCTTATGTTAGTTGTGCAAAATTTAATAATCTCAAATATATTTATTTTTACCCCTTTAAACAAAAGACTTTGTAATTATTTTTTTTATTTTTATCATTTTTTGGAAAGAAATAAAAGAAACAACCAAATCATGAAAATTTATTTTTCTTTGGCTTGACAGAAATAGATTTCTGCTCCTACGTATCTCCTGGTGCAATGGAGAACTCAAAGTCACGTAGTTCTTTATAAAATAAGTGTGGGTTGGTTGATTTTATTTAAAAAAAGATTTTATTTGAAAGTGAATCCATTTTTTTTGCACAAGATTCAAGTTAGCACTAGGCTACTCAATAAACCCTTATGATCCAAAAGATAATGAAGATAGCATTCACTATTCAATCATCATCATTGGTCATTGCATGGATTAATTTTTTTATTTATTTTTTTTATTATTTTTTATTTTCTTTATTTGCTATTTTTATCACTTTTAACTCCCAAAATCTAGCCCAACAAACTGATGATACATGAAATAAAAAAGAACAAGAAAACGTAAAAAGAAAACAAAGAAACAGATAACCCGAAATTAAAAGATACAACAGTAAGGACCTCGTTTACGATCAGATTAGCAGGAGAGGGTGGCTGGCTTCTTCGGTTCGACGGTCGGTTTAAAGAGATTGGGTGATTCTGTTTTGGAGTTCGACAGTCGGTTGGAGGTGAGGATGGGATGGATTCGACGGTCGGTTGGAAAGGGGTGATTCTGTTTTGGGGTTTGACAGTCGGTTGGGAGTAAGGATGGGATGGATTCGACGGTCGGTTGGGAAGGGGTAATGGATTCGACGGTCGGTTGCAATTGATGAAGATGGTGGTCACAGTTTTTTGGGGTCCGACGGTCGGATGGGATGGAGTTTGGTTGATGGTGTGAAGGTTTGGATGGGTTGTCGGTGAGGAGGTAGTAGCTGGTGTGGTTCGACGGTCGAGTGAGGTGAAGGTGAATTCTGTGAAGTTGGTTGAGGGTCACAATGGTGTGGTTCGACGGTCGAGTGAGGTGAAGGTCAGTGATGTAGTTCGACAGTCGGTAGAGGGAATGATGGTGTGGTTCGTGGGGTTCGACGGTCGGTTAAAGGTATGATGGATCCGGTGCTTGGGTTCGACGGTCGGAAAGGGGAAGGATGTGGATATGATGGTGTTTGTGAAGTTGGTTGAAGGCCAGTGCAGGAGTTCGACGGTCGAATGGGGAATGATGGTGTTATTGAAGGTGGTGGTTACGGTTTTCTGGAGGTTTTTGAATTCTTTGGTGGTTTTAAAAAAATGTGATGCAGAAGGGGTGGAGTTCCAGTGTGCGTATGGTACTCATGGTTAAAAAGAAAAAGAAAAGAAGATGGACAACATAACTAACCAGCCAATATCCAAGCATGCATTTGAACATTACATTTTTACTCACAACAGTGCAAGGATAGTGATGAAAAAGGGCTTACCTCTTCTGTGCTACCAATAACACACTCAACTCAAAAAGAATCAAAAATCCCTTTCGTTCCCAGCAGCCTCCCCAGTATTCTTGCTTTTTTCTTTTCCCAGCTACCACCAGGGATCAACCCAACATCATCAATCTCTTTTCCTTGGTTGAAGATGGGATATGATGAAGGATGGTGAAATGGAAGGTTTCGGGTGTGACTCTTCCCTTTGCCGTTAGACGGTGGAAGAAGGTGATGGGGTAGAAGGCTAATGATGGCGATGGTGGTTCTTTGGTACGTAGGTGACGAGGGGTGGAGTATTGAGAATGGAGATGAAAGTGTTGGTGTTGATGAAGGGTGTTGGGATGGCCGAGATGTTGCTGCTTGGTTTGGAGGTTTATGGTGATCAAGGTTGGAGACAATTGGTTCTCTTTTTTGGGTTGTGGTGAGGCCGTGAATGGTGTTGATGATGGAGGATCGAAGATGTTTTCTCGGTTTGGTTTGGGTGAGGATGAGTGGTTGATGATTCTGTTTTGGGTTGTGTTGAAGGTTGGGTGATGGAGGAAGGTGACTTTAGTTGGGAATGGGTGGTTTTGCAGGAAGAAGAAGATGAATTGACTCAGTTCAAGATCAAGCCAGATGAAGGTGATGGAGTGGTGAGGGAAGAAATCAAAGTCAGCGGGTGAGAGTGGGTAGCAGGTCCGAGAGCTAAAAAATATCCACGTGAGAAATCCTTTCTCGTGAAGATCCACCCCTCTAGTGTCTCTCTTGCTCTGTAAATATCCTCCCCAATATCAATCCCCCTTTTTTTCTCTTTGTCTGCTTTCTTTTTAATCCTCTGAAGCAGCGGGTGATCAGAAAAATGTAGCTTAGGGTCCTCTATTGCGGATGTAGGAGTTTCCATTTTCATGAATTTTCCTTGTGATTGAGACCACTCCCCCTCTTCAAATCTCTCGCCAACTTACCATTTTTTGTCTTTGTCTCGAGCCTTGAATTTGCAGGCTTAAACAGAGATAAGAGAGGTTGACATGATTTAGTTGAACTTCAACTTTTGGTTGAGACTGTAACCAAAATAACCAACGAGCTGCAAAACGTAATCAAGACCCTTTTTCTTCTTTTTTTTTTATTTTTTTGTTTTTATTTTATATATGTTTTTTTTATATTTTTATATTTTTAAAAGAAGACTTAAATAAGATTAGAGTAAATAAAAGAAAAGACAAGAAATATGTGTTCATTGCAATTAAGTATCACTTAACATAAGAAACATAAGCTCTTGATTAATCAACAAAATTTTATGGACAAAATTAGGTATCAACAGCTGCCCCCCTTTGCTTTACATTTAAAATAAATGAGAAGCAAAGGAATTGATTTAATTTTGTCCATGAAAATTTTCATTTCTTTCTTCTTTTCTTCCTTTTTTTTAAAAAAAAAAAAGCATATTGACGCGAAATACTAGGACATTAAATGAGGTAGAAAGTTTGCGGAGTCAGGTACCCGCTGAAACTTGACAGAAACTTAAAACAGAAAAGGCACAAAACTTGCATGAGTCGGGTATCCCCTGAAGCTTGATGAAAAGAAAAAGGTGACGGGCACAAGGCCCCTGCTTGCTTTGGAAGCGATGGGTACGAGGACCCAAAAAACTAAAAAGTAATGGGTGCAGAGACCCAAAAAGAAAGACAACGGGTGCGGGGACCCGAAAATTAAAAGACAAAGGGTGCGGGGACCCAGGAAAACTAAAAGACAATGGGTGCGGGGACAGGAATTAAAAGACAATGGGTACGGGGACCCAGGAATTAAAAGACAATGGGTGCGGGGACCCGAGAAACTAAAAGACAATGGGCGCGGAGACCCGGGAATGAAAAGACAATGGGTGCGGGGACCCGAGAATTAAAAGACAACGGGTGCGGGGACCCGGAAACTAAAAGACAATGGGTGCGGGGACCCGAAAACTAAAAGACAACGGGTGCGGGGACCCGGAAACTAAAAGACAATGGGTGCGGGGACCCGGAAACTAAAAGACAATGGGTGCGGGGACCCGGAAACTAAAAGACAATGGATGCGGGGACCCGAAAATTAAAAGACAACGGGTGCGGGGACCCGGAAATTAAAAGACAATAGGTGCGGGGACCCGGAAACTAAAAGACAATAGGTGCGGGGACCCGAAAATTAAAAGACAATGGGTGCGGGGACCCGGAAATTAAAAGACAATGATTTTGCAAATGCATGTGATGTCAGAGATGGTGCGTGATGCAATGGATACAATGAATGTGATACTTGAGGACGATGCATGTGATGCCAGAGGCGATGCATAATGCAATGGATGCATAATGATGCAATGAATGCCCTACTGCAAGGATTGTCATAAACAAACTGAGTTAGCAAATCTTGTTTTTTTGCTTTTTTTTATTTTTTTATTTTTTTATTTTTATTTTTTTTACATCGGAGCTTTGGTTCCGCAACCCTTAAGGACTTTTTCCCACAGCAGGATCGCGATTGAACAGCAAAATTCGTTGATTGACCTTATGATTTGACTGATGATTCTTACTTTTCTCATCAACCTTTGTCAGGATTTCATTGCGTTTCCCATGACTTTTCGAGATTGTTAAAGCAAATCCAAATGCTTTTGCCATATTGTCACATGTTTCACATCTCAATATAAAACTATCATAAAAATGCATATTAAATCAATAATGGGTTGCAACAAAAAGGGATTATCATTATAGACAGGAAAAGTACAAGAAAGACAGTACAAATGAGACTCGAATTGAAAAGGTTTACAAAAGAAATGTTGGAGTGGAATTTTCCAACTCTTCCAGTGATGCTCTCTTGGATGATCAGTGCTAATTTCCCATGTACGCGACCTTGAACATCCCCTTGCTTTTCGAGAATATGATTTGATCCAGCTTTTACATATTGGGAGTGTCTCGACAAGACTTCGTATATTCAAGCGCTCGGTTCGGCCCAGATACTCTCAAACTGCCCCAATTTGTGACTTGAGGTATGTTCACTTCTTCGGATGTGTCAAGTACCATTTTTTAACCCTAACTTTTGCCTAGGTCGCTCTTCCGAGTTTTCAACCTAGCGGGTCGCTCTAACTTTTGCCTAGGTCTCCTTTTCAGGTTTTCAAGCCTAGCGAGCCATTTTTCTTTTCCTTTTTTTTTTTTTTAAGCATAGTACATTTTGACTGCATCTGAATTTACGGGAAGTGGTAGATCTTCGCCATCTATGTTTGTGAGAATCAAAGCTCCTCCTGAGAAGGCCTTTTTTACGACATAAGGTCCATCATAGTTTGGAGTCCATTTTCCTCGAAAATCCTTTTGAATGGGAAGGATCTTTTTGAGTACTAAGTCTCCTTCTTGAAACTGTCGAGGACGCACCTTTTTCGTATAGGCCTTCATCATTCTCTTCTGGTAAAGCTGACCATGACATAGTGCGATTAATCTCTTTCCTTCAATGAGGTTCAGCGATCAAGTCGAGTGCGGACCCATTCGGCTTCTTCTAGTCCCGCCTCCATCAAAGCACCTTAATTATGGGATTTCCACTTCAATAGGGAGTACCGCTTCCATTCCATAAACCAAAGAGAAAGGAGTTGCCCGGTTGAAGTACGAACGGACGTGCGATAACCATGCAAAGTGCAAATGGTAGCATTTCGTGCCGATCTTTGTATGTTATAACCATCTTACGGAAGATCTTCTTGATATTCTTGTTTCTTTGCCTCAACTGCCCCATTCATCTTAGGGCGGTAAGGTGAGGAATTGTGGTGCTCGATTTTAAAATTCTCACACATCTCTTTCATCATCTTATTATTCAGATTAGTGGCATTATCTGTAATAATCTTGCCTGGTAAGCCATAACGACAAATCAACTCCCTTTTGACAAATCTGACCACTACATTCCTGGTGACATTGGTATAAGAAGCAGCTTCGACCCATTTAGTGAAGTAATCAATTGCAACGAGAATGAAGCGATGTCCATTTGAGGCCTTTGGTTCAATGGGTCCTATGACATCCATTCCCCACATCGAGAACGGCCAGGGTGCCGTTAAAACATTCAAAGGTGCTGGTGGCATGTGAATCCTATCAGCATATGTCTGGCATTTATGACACTTTTTCACATAGTTGAAACAATCAGTCTCCATTGTCAACCAATAGTATCCCGCCCTTAGTATTTTCCTTGCCATTGCATGCCCATTTGCATGAGTTCCAAAAGAACCTTCATGAACATCTTTGATGATCTTCTCTGCCTCCGTCCCATCAACGCATCTTAGCAGCACCATATCATGGTTCCTTTTGTAAAGCACTCCCTCATTTAGAAAGAAACCCATTGCGAGTCTTCTGAGGGTCCTTTTGTCATTTTCTGAAGCATGTGGAGGGTACTCTCTGCTCTTGATGAAGCATTTGATGTCATGATACCACGGTTTCCCATCTGGTTCCACTTCTATCATTTGATAATATGCCGGTTGGTCTCGACTTTCCATTTTTTTAAGCGGCAAGTCCCTATCCTGACTTACTTTGAACATTGACGACAATGTGGCTAGGGCATCAGCCAACTGATTATCTTCTCGAGGGATATGCCGAATGTAACTTCGTCAAGTTGTTCAATCAACTCCTTGATGTAGGCATGATAAGGGATTAACTTGGCATCTCGAGTTTCCCATTCTCTCTTTAGCTGATGGATGACCAAAGCAGAGTCCCCATATACCTCAAGAACTTTTGCCTTTGAGTTTACCGCTGCTTGGACTCCCATGGCACATGCTTCATACTCAACTATGTTGTTTGTACAGTCGAAGCACAACCTAGCAGTGATTGGGATGAAATTATTTTCAGGGGAAATCAGTATGGCCCCAACTCCATGCCCTAGTGAATTGGAAGCTCCATCGAACAACAAAGTCCATTTTTCTTTTTTCGAGTCTTCTTTAAACAAAGCCATTACATCTTCATCAGGGAACTCACACTGCATAGACCCATAATCTTCCACTGGTTGACTAGCCAAGAAATCTGCCAGAGCGCTGCCTTTGACTGCTTTTTGCGTGACGTAGACAATGTCATATTCTGATAACAAAACTTGCCAGTGTAACACCCTAGCTCTGATACCAACTAATGTAACACCCTAGCTCTGATTACCAACTAATGTAACACCCTAGCTAAGGCATCACATTTCTGACTCCCGACTCATAATCTGAAAATAAGTTTGCACAAAGTTTGAGTTATAAAAAAAAATATGGGTTTCAAAATTTCTTTTCGCGGAAATATAAACTTACTAAAATTTATAGGTCATACTGCAAACAATATATTTAAAGAGCTTAATATACAATACTGACACTGATTAATAATTTGAAATTTTACAATTTAAAGAGAAATATAAAATTAACAGACTTTTTTTTTTGACAGTAGCAAACCCCATGACGGGTCCTACTTAATAGCACGGTACAATACTAATGAGAAACTTTAACATACTTATTCCTTTTTCTGTCCATCTTGATGCATCAGACATCTGTTCCTTTGTCAACACTGCACATCTTCGAGTCCTGAATGTCCACTCCTTATTATTATCACCAATCTCGAGTATCCATCGCCTGCTTAGTTATGTCTAAGACAACTCGATCCTTCTATTATTTGATTTTAACAAGACAAACACAACAAAATAACATAACAAAGAGGTGAGATCACCTACACCAATACCAATATGGCAAAGACACAGAGATAACACACAACCAATAATATCATACGAGATAGATCATACCATATTCATGCTATCGGCATTAATCAACTATCATCATTTAATCATTTATCGTTCAATCATCATAAACAATAATTATAATAATGTCCTCAACAATTATCATCATCATCATCTAAGTATTCAAAACAATTGTCATAGCTCATTACCAATATTCCTCAATTAATATATCACACGAGATATAAGTGTTCGAGATTATGCATGTGCACAAAGACTCGCTTTTTCAAAAACAACTCCATGGAGGTTTTCCAAATTTCGAGAAGAATGCTCTGGTCAATTCACCTTATTCCAAAGACAATCTTCCAAGTAGTAGAAAAGAATCGTGTTCTTGTCGGGTATTGTCAATGCGTTGCAACGGATTTGCATCGCCATGGTACGGTACTCGCCTTGTTGTTCACTAGTCGGCCGCTGCGTGCCTCGACGCACCCCAAGATCCATCATAGATCTCACTATCAATTCTCATTCCCTCTTCAACCACAAGGGCCATAATAGCTTTTAGCTATCTTTTATACAATGCAATTTATCAGTGCAAGTCCAACCCCAACGGGCCAAATCTTTTCATTTGTACAATGCACGAATATATCAGTGCAAGTCCAACTCCAACGGGCCAAATCTTTTCAATTTCATTTATACAATGCACGACTATATATATCAAGTAAGTCCAACCCTAACGGGCCAAATCTTTTCAATGCATATATAATGCATCAATTTCAAATACAAGCATCTTTTTTCAATGCATATAAAATGCACCAAATACCAATCATAGGCAAAACACGTCATTCTCTCATACAGTGTCCATACACTAATTAAACAGTAATTATACTGTATTTTCAACACAAAATCATATTATCATGTTTTCATAGTTATAAAACACTTTCGCCGTGTTTTTCACAAAATTGTGCAACATTTTTATTTCGTTCTCACAATTTCCAAAACGTTTCTGTTACGTTTTCACAATTCCACAACACTTCTTTTACATTTTCTCAACACCGTAACACTCTTGTTACGTTTTTAAAACTCCAAAACATTTTTATTACATTTTCAAAATATCTGCAACTTTTTTGTTGCACCTTTTAATCACGTACTAATTTTTCAACATTTTTCTTAATCGCATAAAAATATACGTTTTCAAATCGCGTAATGATTTTTCATCATTTTCAAAATCGCGTAACTAAACAAATCATTCTTTTAAGTTACGTAAATCATTTTCTATCATTCTCAAAATATTTAAAACACTTTCCAAATCTCATAACAATTTTCCACCATTTTTTTCATAATCGCGTAAAAATATTTAATCACTTAGTGATTTTTCAACAAAAATAGTTCAAAATATTTTTCAATGTTCTAAACATTATTTGGACTTTCAAATAAATCAATATCCTTTTCAATACGTTTTTAAGATACGTAAATAATTTTTCACCATAATTCTATTACGAAAATATTTCTCAATCTTCAAAAATTTCATTTCATCCTTTCTCAAAATATTATGACTTTGTATTTCATTTTTCATATTTTCTTACTCAAGAAAAGCTTTTTCCACGTTTCTTTACTTAAGAAATTCTTTTCATCATCATTTCAAAACTTAATATTTTCTAACGTACTTCCAAACTTGAAAATAAGTCATACGTTAGTAAATTTTCAAAATACCATTATATTCTCCATTTTTCCAAATCATTTCCAATTAATCCTTTCTTCAAAATAAATTGAAGTTTGAAAATATTTTTGTTTACAAAATTTAATTACTCAAGTGAGTAAAATACTCTGATTCCCTTTTCAAACTTCTTGTATTAAATCAATTATATTTCCACTAGTTATAAAACCAAATCCATTTGTTCAAATTCTTTTTCACTTTCTTTGCAAATCCTTAAAATCAACATTGCTATTTTCATTTAAAACTCATGTTTAGTAAAACACTTAGAAACTTTTTACACAAAATAAATTAATAGAAATTCCTTAATATATTTTTCTCAAAATCACTTTTTATTTATCTAGTCTTACACAATCACATTTAGTGGATTTAATTATTGTTTCTTAACTTTAAATTTCCTAACGTTTTTCAAAACTCAATAAATTCTCCGTTAGTAAATTTAAGTTTGCAAACGTTTTCTTTTATATTTCTAAATCACTTCTAAAAATAGATTCTCTTTAAAATAATTTGAAGTTCAACACTTTCAATCTTCTTTATGAAAATTCTACTTCACTTAATCGATAACACTTAATTCCCTTTCCAAAATCCTTATTTGAAAATTCTTGTATTTTATAACATCAAAATATTTTTATAAATTATCAAAACCTTATAGATGGTCATTGGAACCATGAAATATTTTTCTTTTAACTTAAATAAATTCTATTTCTTGTTTCTACACAAAATGAATCAATAAAAATTCATTCTAAAATTTGTGTTCATGTTTTCTTAAAAAAAATAAACCTTTAGTTTATTTTCCATACTTCTCAAATCCATCCAATTTTATTCTTCATAAGAATATTAATTTGTAAACACCTATTTTGAGGTGTCTTGATCAAAATTCTCATTGTTCTAGGGATCAAAATTCAATTTCCTTGTTCTTGAAAAATTTCAACATTAACCCTAATCAAGGGTAATCAAAACCGAATCCTTCCTTGGCCATTGGAACCAAGATTAATTTTCTTTCCATCCACATATCATGGCATACATATATATATTTCATCTTGAATATCACAAACATGCCATATACTCATCATGCATAATATAAGCATATCATCAAGATCATAAAATCATGCAAAGCATATTAAGCATAGACAAAAATAATCAAGGCATAGGAAAATAATCAAAGCTCACAAAACATACAATTAATTATTACATGACCATGGATTGGAATTCTCATATGAATTCACAATCCATCAAATATAAGACCATCTCCCACCACCATAATTGGTTGGTGAGATGGATCTCCCTCTTACCTCTTGAAGATCCTCCAAGCTTCTTGATTTTGTTTCTCTTTCCAAGTCCTTCAACACCAAAGGCTTCTCAAATCCAAAACAAAATACATAAAAATTAGTATACTAAGCTTGATTAAGAGGAACCATGGATCAAACATGGTTTAAAACTTTGAAAATCAAAATAAAAGTGAAGATTAGTAAACTTCACCATAAATACCCAAGAACTTTGACCTTGAAGAAAATCTATGAAGATGGAGGATTTAGAGAAAATCTCCAACATGAAAGTTGTTTAGAATATCATGTAGATTCAAGATCTATGGTTGGATGAAATTAAAAGATATTGGAGAGTGGTTTTTGGTAGGTTGACCGAATGGTTTCTCTTGTAGCACAAAGGTTGAATTTTTGATTTTTGATAGAAACTTGAAGCTTGGATTTGAAGCTCAAGATGAATGATTTTGGAAAAACTCATAACTAGAGATGTTCTTAGAATGGTGTTTAGATTTAGAAAATCAAGTTGGATGAAATTAAAAGTGATGGATGGTGTTTTTGGGCTGCTTGACCGAATCTATGGAGAGAAAAGGAAGAAAATGGTTGTTTTGTGTTCTTGGCTTGGTTAAGTGATGAAGATGAATGATTTAGAGAAAATTCCCAACATGAAAGTGTTTTGGATTGATGAGAGGATTCAAGATATGTAGCTAGATAAAATTATGGTAGATTAGAAATGGTTCCATGGGTGGTGACCGAATGGTTCAAGGAAGGAAAGAAAATGGTGTTGTTCTTGGTGTTCTTGACAAATTGGAAGAGAGAGAAGAGAGAAAATGAGTTAAGTGTGATAAAATAAAAAGAAGGATGCTGCATTTTGGAGTGGAAACCGTAGCCTTGCATGGAGAGAAAGGAAGGAATAATTTGGTTTTAGAAAAATGACTAATAATTGGTCAAGGCATCCAATTAAAGTCTTCAAACTTTTTCTATGGCCTAAAAAGGCTACTCCAACATGTCTTAAACATGTTTCCCCTCCTTCCTTGCTTCCAAAACCGCCCCCCTCCTAATCATGCATGCATGAAGTTTGTCATCTTTTCATGCATTATTTGAAGCATTACTAATCAATCTTAACTAATTTTCTAATTATATAACTAATTAATTAGACATATTATTTCATATATTATAATCTCTAATTAAAATTAGGATATCTAATTAAGAATTAGATTATAATAATTTAACATTTAATTTAGTTTACTTAACTTGTTAATTAGGCCAGTAGATTAATCAAATTAGACTTAAATAGTTTAAGGAGTTATTGTGTTTGGAGAAGACAAAGGAAATCAATAATAGAAATAATATAGTCATCAAACTTTTTTTTTTCTATGTCCACCACCGTAGCCTCTCCCTTCCATGCATTCTAAGCGTGCAAATAATTCAATGTAGTACATAATTGATCAAGACTTTTTAACAATGACATAAAGTAACTATTATTAGTCATCAAAACTTTTTCTTTTATCTCCTAACAAGCCAAAACCGTCCCCCTCCTTGCTATATGCAATAATATGGTCATTTTTTTTTCATGTAATTATGTGAAGCATTCCTAGCCATTGATTAATTCAATGGTTAGGATTTTAGGTAGATTTTTATTTTATTTTATTTTAGAAGACTAAATCCAGGCCATTAGATCTTCCTACTTGAAATTCTAACCATAAGATGTATCTCCAAAATTAAGGGTCAAGATTGCTTCTTCTTACTTTTAATCCAATGGTCATAAATGGTCACCTTATATCATCAATTTTACACCATTGATTAAATCTACGGTTGATATTGAAGCTTGCCTAATTTTATTCTAACACCATTAATTAAATTAATGACGATTATCTTATACTTCTTTATTAAATTTATTTCTTAACTATTAATTAAATTAATGGTGGATATCTAAACCACTAATGTTGACTTAACAATATAATTTCTATTGTTATCTACTAAAAATCCCATGAAAGAATATATTTACTGTATTTTTATCTTTCGATAAATAAATACAGTACAAAACAAATTTTCTAAAAGCTGTTTAGGATTCAGGTTTAGTAAGATCCTGTCTCCGTCTAAACAGTACAAATTTTTCTATACGTAGAAATTTTTTTCACTTTGCGGGACCCACCTGGGCCCACGTATGGCCACCTGGGCCCACATACCCTCGTGGGGCCCACAAACAGAAAGAAATTCAAAATCACACATAAAATCACAAAAATTAGAAAACGTATGAAAATCAAGTCAGATTGTTAAAAATAATTAACAATCAAGAGAAATAAATACAGAAAGATTTTCCCCGGCCCGAAAATTATCATTTTCCTGACACGGAGTAAATCACTCAAAACGATTAAATACGCTGATGGGATATTCAAAATAATTTTACAGCGCTCAGAATTTACTAAACAGTAAAATTTTGTTAACTGTAAAAATTACTGTTTACGAGATATAAAATTTGGGGTGTTACAGCCAGCGTGCAATCCTCCCAGTGAGGGCAGGTTTTTCAAAGATATACTTGATCGGGTCCATTTTGGACACCAACCAAGTGGTGTAACACAACATGTACTGCCTTAAGCGGTGGGCTGCCCATGCCAAGGCGCAGCATGTGCGTTCCAACAATGAGTATTTTGCCTCGTAGTTGGTAAACTTCTTACTCAAGTAATAGATGGCCCGCTCCTTTTTGCCGGTTTCATCGTCTTTGTCCCAAGACACAACTCATGGATTCATCCAACACGATCAAGTACATGATGAGAGGCCTTCCTGGCACTGGAGGTACCAAACCGGGGTTCTTGCAGATACTGCTTGATCTTCTCAAATGCCACCTGACAATCCTCATTCCACTCTACTGTCTGATTTTTATGCAACAACTTGAAGATTGGCTCGCATGTTGCAGTCAACTGGGATATAAACCTAGCAATATAGTTCAGCCTTCCTAAAAACCCGAGAACTTCTTTTTCAGTGCGAGGAGCTGGCATTTTTATGATTGCTCGAACTTTGTCTGGGTCAACTTCTATCCCTTTCTCGCTAACCATAAACCCCAAGAGCTTGCCTAATTTTACCCCAAAAGTGCATTTAGTAGGATTCAACCTGAGCCTGAACCTTCTCAATCGTTCAAAGAGCTTTTGCAGATCGGTTATGTGATCTTCTTCTGTTTTTGACTTTGCAATCATGTCATCCACATAAACTTTTATTTCTTTGTGCATCATGTCGTGGAACAATGCCACCATTGCCCTTTGATAAGTTGCTCCGGCGTTCTTCAATCCAAATGGCATCACCTTATAGCAAAAAGTTCCCCACAGAGTGATGAATGTGGTCTTCTCCATATCTTCAGGTGCCATCTTGATTTGGTTGTATCCCGAGAAACCATCCATGAAGGAGAAAAATGCATGTTGAGCAGTGTTGTCCACCAAAACATTAATGTGAGGTAGAGGGAAATTGTCTTTAGGGCTGGCCCTATTCAAATCTCTATAGTCAACACACATTCGCACCTTCCCATCTTTCTTTGGGACAGGGACGATGTTAGCAACCCATTGAGGGTACTTTGCAAGCCGAGGAAACCTGCATCAAACCGCTTTTTTAACCTCTTCTCTAATTTTTAGTGACATCTCCGGCTTCATTTGTCTCAACTTTTGCTTGACCGGAGGACATTCTCGGTTTTAATGGCAATTTGTGCTCAACTATGCCAGTATCTAGGCCAGCATATCTTGGTACGACCAGGCGAAAACATCACAATAATCAGATAAGAGCTTAACCAACTTGCTTCGCTCATTTTCTTTCATGGTAGTGCCAATTTTAACTTCTTTTTTATCATCCTCTGTCCCCAAATTAATCAGTTCAGTTGGCTCTTCATGGGGCTGAATTTTCTTGGCCTCTTGTTCCATTAATCTCATTAGCTCAGGAGAGGGTTCCCAATTGTCCTCATTATCCTCATCAACATGATTAACGGGATGGTCAAAATCATATAATGGGGTCATAGCACTATCATTTTCAAGAGAGTCACTTTCAGATCTGCATTTATTGGTGTCAACACAAGTAAAAAAAAAAGGGTAATGAATAAAGGTTAATGAAATGGTTGAGCAAAAAGCTGAAAAAGAGAAATAGCAAGATAATCTGAAAATGCATTTATTGATAGTAAATATTGAAATGAAAACATGTGAGCCCGCTTTCACAACACATTATCCTAAAGCCTTGGGCAGAGCTAAAGGATTAGCATTACAAAATTACTTTAAATCAATTTCACAAGTCATGGGAAAATCAACGCTCTCCCAATTGTTGAGTTCTGCATCTGGGGAGCAAGGGTACACCAAGTTGACACCATGATTGATGAGTTGATCGTCTTCGATGGCGGTCACTTGGTTCAGAAACACTAATCCCGCACTTCGGAAGTTTCGTCGGATGTCACAGATGGGGATCCTCTCAGCTTTAGGCTCCCGATTTTCCAACCTAGCCAACCTCCTCTCCCTTTTCTCTTCTAAGACCCTTCTTTTGTCTGCTTTGGTGGGTTTATACCCTAATCCAAATCTGTCTTTGTTTTCGCAGGGTGCCCAGAACTTCACGATGCCTTGTTCATTCATTCCTAGTCCTCTTCCATATTGATATCCTTTTCCAAGCATTACCTTGGCCATCATCATGGATGCATTAGATGGCTGAGGCTTTAGACCTTAAGCTCCTTCTTCCACATAGGTGGCATTGACAATCTCTAGCGCTTGGAACGCGGTTTCAAGAGCTTCTTCTGCAGCTTCAATATAAGGAGTGTCCAATGGCTTGCTCACCAGTAGGTCCTCTTCGCCAAAGACAGTAATCATCTTATTATCAACTATGAATTTTACTTTTTGGTGCAAGGTAGAAAGGCATACTCCAAAGTAGAATGAATCCATGGTCGTCCTAAAAGACAACTGTAGGATGGCGTAATGTCCATCACTTGGAAGAGTATAGTGAAAGTGCAGGGACCAATTTGAACTGGTATTTCAATCTCCCCCATGACTTCTCTTCTGGTGCCATCGAATGCCTTTACTATCATCGTACTTGGTTTCATGCAAGTCCCATCAAAAGGCAGCTTGGAAAGGGTTGATTTCGGTAACACGTTCAAGGAGGAACCATTGTCAATGAGAACTCTAGCCATTATATGCTTTTGACATTTGACAGAAATGTGCAGTGCCTTGTTGTGCCCCATCCCTTCAGCTGGTATCTCATCATCAGTGAAAGTGACATAATTATCAGCAGTAATATTGCCAATAATACCACCTAACTTGTCAGCTGTAATGTCATGGGAAACATGAGCCTGATTCAGTACTTTCATCAACACATTTCTGTGCGATTCGGAGTTCATCAATAAGGACAAAAGCGATATCCTTGCAGGGGTGCGATTCAGCTGATCTACCACTCTATATTCACTTTGCTTGATAAACTTCAAGAACTCACAAGCTTCCTCATCTGATACCTCTTTTTTGTACTCCTTTGCCTTTTCCGGCCTTTCTTTTTCTTTTGCTTCATTCCCAATGGAAGTCTCCTCTATCTTGACTTTGCCTTTACAGTTCCCCTTTTCTTCTTTTTCCGGGTCCCTTCGCAGCTCCTCAGGAGTGTAGACGCGGCCACTTTGGGTCACCCCCCCAATCCCTGATATATTGGTAACAATAGAAGTCGAACCAGACGTAACCTCCAACTGATCATTCGTGAGATTGCTTCTAAGGACTTGGACATCATAATTCCATGGCGCGGCTCGAGTGTCCTTGAAGGGAAAAGGACTGGGAACTTGAATGGTGATAGGTTTCGGGCCGCAAGGGGATGGCGCATATGCAGCTTCAGTGTAATAGATAACCAATGGTTTGATAGCTGGACTTGCAACGGAAGGGACCAGAGAGTTTACGGCTTCCTGCCCTTCTTGCAATTGTGGAATAGTACACCCATCCACCATGTTTATGCCACCATTGTCACCTAAGTGACCTATTTGCACTAATTGCATATCCATTAGATCTTGGAGGATTTGTCTGAACTCACCACAATCCTCAATAGAATGCCCTACATTCCCATGGAGATTGCACATTATTTCACCTTCGTCGCCCCCTTTCTCCTTAATATGAGCTTCCATCATTCCAGATTTACACAGTTCTTTAAAGATAACCCTCATGGGGGTCTTGACATCTGTCGCTTGTCTTATGAGCTGCTTGGATGAGAACACTCCTCTATAGCATTAACTGTGGGATTCCCATTGTTTGGTAAAGGATGTGACCCACACTAGGAGTATTTGTCTTGAAATTCAACCACTTAGCATCTATTAGGTCTTGCACCTTAAACTTCGGCGTTCGCAATTCTCGTGGAATGGCTGCGGCCCCCGCATGGTAGTCGCACTTGGCATTTGGGTCAAATCCTTTAGGGTATGGGGGCTCCACCTGGCTTCATCGGGCAAGGAGCCAAGAGAGAGTTACGGATGAGCTGGGGTAACAGCTCGGTATAAGTCATAGGGATTGGGTCAAGATGCTTCCTTTCTTGGCTATATGGTGGTCTTCTTTGGTTTGTGTTTGGGCTTTGGGTCCATGGTTGAGCTTGTTGAGGCGGTAAGGTAGGGGGTGTCTGGTATTGATTAGGATATGGCGTTTGGTGAGGCCTCATTGGGTGAGGAGGTTGAGGATGAGGAACATGTGAAGCGTTGGCGACATGGGGGTGATACGGTTGGGGATATGGAATTGGTGGAGTAGTGGGAAAGTACGGGTGATAAGGTGCGAAAGAAGTTTGGAAGGATGGTTGATGGTTCACAGGTGTTTGGCTATATCTCTCTCGGGTGAAGTTTCTCTGGTCAAAGGTAACAGCATGAGTTTCTCCCTCTCTTTTCTTCCCCATTGGGGGCCTTTTGGCATTGAATGTTCCTGTTGAACTTTCAACGATCTTCCCACTTCTCATTCCTCCCTCAACTCTTTCTCCAATGATAACCATGTCTGAGAATGGGGGTGATACGGTTGGGGATATGGAATTGGTGGAGTAGTGGGAAAGTACGGGTGATAAGGTGCGAAAGAAGTTTGGAAGGATGGTTGATGGTTCACAGGTGTTTGGCTATATCTCTCTCGGGTGAAGTTTCTCTGGTCAAAGGTAACAGCATGAGTTTCTCCCTCTCTTTTCTTCCCCATTGGGGGCCTTTTGGCATTGAATGTTCCTGTTGAACTTTCAACGATCTTCCCACTTCTCATTCCTCCCTCAACTCTTTCTCCAATGATAACCATGTCTGAGAAATTTGATGACACGCTCCCTATCATTTTGTCATAAAAGGGTGATTGCAGAGTGTCAATGAATGTAGCCACTATCTCTCTTTCCGTCAATGGGGGCTCTACTTGAGCAGCCATTTCCCTCCACCTCTGAGCGTATTCCTTGAAGGTCTCAGCATCCTTCTTAGCCATATTCTGCAATTGTAGTCTATCCGGTGCCATATCGATGTTATACTTATACTGCTTCAAGAAAGCGTCAGTCAAGTCTTTGAAACATCGTATATGGGCACGCTCAAGATGCGTGTACCAATTCGAAGCTGCCCCAGTTAGGCTGTCTTGAAAGAAGTGGATTAACAGCTTGTCATCGTGAGCATGCGAAGCCATCTTGCGGATGTACATGGTTAGGTGGTTCTTTGGACAAGTAGTTTCCCCTGTACTTGTCGAAATCTGGGACTTTAAACTTGGGAGGAATCACCACATTCGGGACAAGACAGAGCTCTGAGGCATCTAAAAGACCATAGCCACTTGCCCCTTCAATGGCTCGTAGTCTTTCTTCAAGAATTTCCCACTTCTCCCTGGACTGGGGGTTTTCCACAAAGGAATTCAACGGGTATTGTGGCATGATGGTGGGAACAGAATGTTGCCCCAGTGGGGTTCCACTGGCGTGTGGTTGAGCTGCACTCAAGGAGTTTGAAGCAGGCATGCTACTGCCCGGAGGATTGGTCGTTTGCGGTGGTATAGAACTGGGATGAAGACCATATGGCGGGATGAAGAAAGGGTATGGGTGTTGTGTTGGCGGGGATTCGTTGTCATTTGACTGAGTGACTTGATTTTGGGTAGAGTTTGAGGGATTTGGAGTTGGGGACACTGTTGGCATGTCATTATTGGGGGAATTAGTGGCTAATGGTGGTATATACCCTGGAGGGAGGCCATATGGTGGAAAAGGCGCCCCTTGGTTTCCCTGTGAACTGGCGACTGAGGGTTGAGTGGTGTTGTTTGGGCAAATGGTGAGTGGCATTGTAATCCCTTGAGGATTAAAGCCTTGGTATTCTTCGGGGGAACGCGGCGAAATAAAGGCGGCAAAGAGGTGTGGCCGGATGTCCTTCATTTGTCACTGAGGGATTCCCATCTGTGCTCCTTCTACTCTCCATAGACTGTAACATTTCCAACATCTTGGACATTTGCTCCCTGAGCTGGTTCACTTCATCCCTCAAATCTTGCGTCTGCTCTATCTCATCCATGATCTTTGCTTGGGAACGAGTCCTGTAAGGGTGTCGTAGAAGCTGTTTTCCTGCTATAGTGTCTACTTTTCTGCTCATGATGTGAATATGCAATTATCAGTATTGATTGAACAAAATTGGTGATATGCATGTATGAAGTAATGACTACTTATGCAGATAAAAAAAATTATTTTTATTTTTTATTATTGTTATTTTTTTTAGCTAAGGATGCAAAATGATGTATTTTTTAATTTTTTTTAAATGCTTGGAATGCCATGAAATGCAAGAGAATGCATTTTATTATTATTATTTTTTAGAAAAAGAATGCAATAATGAATGACATGAGGGATAGAGATGAGGAAGTTTTTTTTTTGTTTTAAAAAAGAAAAGAAAGAAGAAGAGAAAAAAGCTAGAAATGAAAATGTAAGATGATGTATTATATATTAGGAATATCATGAAAATGCAAGATGATGCCTTCCTTTTTTTTAAATGAATGACATGAGACATGAATGGATAAAAGACGATTTTTTTTTCTTTAGGAATGCAAGATGCTATTTTTTTTATGCTGGAAATGTCATAAAATGTATGATTTTTTTTTATAATGCTAAGAATGTTATGAAGATGCAAGCAATGAATGACTTTTTTCTTTATTTGATTTTGTTTTTAATACAAGAATGAATGATATGAGAAACAGATAAATAAAGAAGAAGTATGCTCCCTTTGTGTCCTAATGGGGTTGCCTTAAACTTGGGAATTCTATCCTAAGGATCTAAGAGTCTTTCTGATTCGTGAGAACTTCCATGAGGTGACTTTTCTATTTTAGAGGTCTCTAGAGCCAAGTCCTATTTCAGAATGTTGACCACGAAATAGTGGGTAAACCATTAGGTGTGGGACATTCATAAAAGAGGCGCACTCTAGATGAGGTTTTCGCGATAACCAAACAGGAAGTACATCCAAAATGGCTACCACTACGCAACCTCTACTTAGGCTTCACTCAGACCCGGGTATAGGGCCCCACTCGACTGTGTGTGCTTTACGTGTAAGTGCAATGAGTGCTAGGAGCATACTTGTACAAAAATTTAAAAGATAAAACTACCCCCAACCTGCAAAACATATATACAACAGCCAGCCAGCAATCGTCTACCCTAGGGTTTTAACAATTAAGTACAAAATATATATACAAGTCACCATATACATGCTATCAGATATTTACATAAAAGTACTAAATAAAATACATTTACAAACAAATAAGAAAACAAAAACAAAGACAAAGAGGGTAAAATAAATAAATAAAAGATTAAAAATTTGCACAACTAACAACAACAGGCCTGACTCTCTAAGTGTCCCCAGTGGAGTCGCCAGCTGTCGCAACCGGGATCGCGACTGGACGACCGAAAACGATTCGATTTGAAAAATCAATGGAGTCGCCACCAATGTTTATTTAAATTAGGAAAACATTAGAAAAACCATTTAACCAAGCAAACTGGTCTTTTGAAAATGAGTTTGGATTCGGGAGTCAATTACAGGTAGGGAAGGTATTAGCACCCTACACTGCCCGTTCCATGAACGGTACCTTAAGTTAGTTGTGCAAGTTTTAATAATCTCAAATATATTTATTTTAATCCCTTTAAACAAAAGACTTTGTAATTATTTATTATTTATTATTTTTTTATTTTTTTGAAAAGAAATAAAAGAAACAACCAAATTATGAAAATTTATTTTTTTGGCTTGACAGAAATGGATTTCTGCTCCTACGTATCTCCTGGTGCAATGGAGAACTCAAAGTCACGTAGTTCTTTAAAAAATAAGTGTGTGTTGGTTGATTTTTAAATTTTTTTAAAAAAGATTCTGAAAATTTGAATTAACAAGTCGTCGCGACTCAGTTAATCAAATTAAGGATTGAATAGGTGAAGCTCGCGTCACGCTAGAGACGTCACCCATTGATTATCAAATTTATCACGAAAATTTAAAAAAAGGTTTTGAATCTTTAGCGATTTGTTTTATAAAAAAATGAAGACAAAATAACAATTTAGATCATCAAGCTGTCGCAACTTAAATGATCGCAAGGGTTAGCAAGCTGTCGCAACTCAGCTAACCCCAATTTATTCTTAAATTAATTTTAAAATAAAAAATAAATTAATAAATAAACAAATCAAACTAATAAATGAATAAACTAAAATGAACAACACTTATATATAAAAAAATACAAAAAATAAATAAATAAATAAGCAAGCTTACCTCCAAGGCGTAAAAATGCTACTTAAAGAAGTTGGTGCACAGGAGTCCCACGCGTCCTCTTCAAATCAAACCCTGAAAAGCAATTTACTAGCAAGAAAAAAAAGTTTTACTAAAGTCTCGGGCTCTTATACTTAGTATTAAGCCCAAGTAAAAAAAAAATTTACTAAAGTTCTTAGGCTCTTATACTTAATATTAAGCCTAAGTGTGAAAATTTTTTGGATGTCAAAACCATTGAGAAGCACCCCTTTATATAGGAGGAGGGGAGGGAGAAGGAGCTTGACTTCTCCAATGTGGGACTTAAACACTTTAGTTTTTTCAACTTTTTTCCTTTTTTCATTTTTCATTTTTGTTTTTTTTAGAGTTTCATTCATTTTTCAAGGTTTAGAAATAAACTTCATGGACAAGATTAAGTGTTCATACCTTGATTAAGTAACAAAAATAAAAAATTTATGGACAAAATTGGGTATCAACAAGGTTAAATCCTACTAAATGTGCATTCGTAGTGTAGGTTGGCAAGTTTTAGGATTCATGCTAACAAACAGGGGAATAGAAGCTAATCCTAATAAATGTGAGGCCATTATGGAGATGAGAAGCCCATCTAATGTCAAAGAAGTACAAAGGTTAATAGGGCAGCTAGCTGCACTCTCAAGATTCCTATCCCGCTCAGCCAATCGGTCGTTACCTTTTTTCAAATGTACGAAAGAAGCAAGACAATTTTCAATGGACCGAGGAATCCAAGAAGGCGTTTTCAGACTTGAAGGAATTCCTGACAACACCACCAATTCTCACAAGACCAGAGTCAGGAGATTGTTGTTACTTATATATCTCTGTAAGTGAAATTTACGTTAAGCTTTATTCTTGTTAAAGAATGTGTAAAAGAACAAAAACATGTGTATTTTGTAAGTAGAATCCTTTAAGGACCTAAAATCATATATCAGAAAATTGAAAAAGTAGCCTTTGTACTAGTAATATATGCTCGGAAACTCTGTCCATACTTTCAGAGTAACCAAATCATCGTATGGTCAGATTAGCCAATCAAGCAAATCCTTCACAAACCCGAACTTACCGATCGGATGGTAGCCTGACCCATTGAACTCTCAGAATACGAGATTCAATATCGGCCCAGGGGAGCTATAAAGTCATAGGTATTATATGATTTTATTGTTGAATTATCTAGATCCAATTCTAATAGAAATAGCACATATGTTCTTTATGTAGATGGAACATCTACTGTTAAAGGATCCAGAGCTGGAATAATTCTGGAGGGACCAGATGGTCTGATTATAGAACAATCTCTGAAGATTAGATTCAAAGCTAGCAATAATCAAGCTGAATATGAGACACTTATTGCAAGGATGAATTTGGCTAAAGAAATAGGCGTGTTGAATTTAACAGCGAAAAGTGATTCGTAGTTGGTGACAAGTCAGGTCAGAGGAGAGTACCAAGCAAGAGATCCACTTCTTTTGAAGTATCTGGAGAAAGTTTGGGGAATTGCTGCAAAATTCAACAAGTTTGAAATAGAACATATTTCTAGAAATGAGAATGTCCATGCAGACATCCTTACCAAATTAGCAAGCACAAAATGCCCAAAAAACAACTGATTTATTATCCAAGAAACCATCCGAGCCCCCCGTATAGATGATCTCTAAATAATGGCCATCACAATGTGATTCTTAAAACTTTACAATCTGATTTCCGAAGTTGTTATGTAGTCATTTTTTTATGGAGGTTGTTGAAGTGCAAGTGGTGTAAAATAAGAGTTCTATGGGAGACAAAGTCTTTTAGTGGAATTCTTGTTATGGCCTGAAAGTAGCTGAGTGCCTAAATACAATGATTGGTTTGGTGAACGGTGATTGGAAAACCTACATCTTAAATCTTGTTGGGGCTGCTTTATGATTCTTAAACAATAATTTAATTGTAAATGATATTGAAAAGGGCTTTTAGATTAATAGGCAGAGCAAGTTTCCTTTGATCTGGTCTAGAAAGTCTAAAATAAATTGCAAAGGTTGAAGAAAGATGTTTGAGATTCTTGTGGTTGATATTTTAATGTAGTTGTTAGCTGCTGAGTGCCCTGACTGTTTGCACCTGTCATGATTTTTATTTGCTGGTTGATGATATTCCCATATAAATTATTAAAATCATATATGAATACAAGCAATTATATAATGTGCACGAATGCTCTTGTGAACTGACATGTTGACTTATTGCTATGATGATGGCTGAACTAGCTAGAAACATGAGAGAGAGAGAGAGAGAGAGAGAAGCCATTCTGCATAGCAGTTTGGTTAAGTTCTATTAATATCTTATTGTACTTCTTAACCTATACTATTTGTTTGTTTCTTCAATTGATTTATTTCTTCATTTGGTGGGTAAGATAGGCAAGAATATTGACTTAATATCCTGTTATGTCCTAGTTATTGATCATTCATTAAATCTTTCTATCTCAATTCAAACGCATTGATTATAATAACAAGTCAGTGGCAAAGTCATCTGATCGATAAAGTTGTTTGAGGGGCCAGAACTCTTAGTTAGCTACATTGTCTTTGCCTGCATGCACATAATGCCCTATATTTTTATCTTATCGTGACATTTCTCATTCGCCTAAACAATAAGATAATATTGTGGAATTTGTAAGAGAGATTTTGAGGAGAGAGAACCATTGTTGATGAACTCATCATATATTGTTTGTGTTCTTAATAATGTTTTCAGAATTGGATCCGTGATTAAATCGAAAAATAAAGAGGATTAAGGTTTTGAGATTTAATCAGTTAAATTGGAATCGAATTGAGATTTATATATATATATATATATATATATATATATATATATATATATATATATATATATAATATTAAAGAAAATTATTGAAATATATTATTAACATATAATTAAATTCATTTATCACATAAATAAATATTAAACCAAAAAATATTATACTAATACTAGCATAATTTTTTAATATATACTAGTCATAGATTGAATAAGTAAAAATGTTAGAGGTAGAGATTCTCATTATAAATTGAAGTCATACTCTTATTATATTACAATTTCTTATTTGTCTCATATTAAATTAATTAAGAGTTTTAAATGATGAGTTTTGATTATAAATTAAGAACCAAATAATTAATATCTTGAAAAAGTTTTAAATATTTTAAAAAATTGGATTTTTTCAAAAAAAAACTTGATCGGTTTAACTCTGTGAATCGTGACTGATTCAAATGGCTTGACTTTACTGATTCAAGACCGATTTTTGATTTTTTAACCAGAGTTTGAAAGCCTAATTTTTGAGGATTGATTGGACCAGTTTAAAGACCAATTCCCAATTTTTTCGGTCTATTTTGAAAAAACTATGGTTCTAAATGAACTTGGGTTGGATGATTTTGTTAAATATTTATCCTATATGAATGAAAGTAAGTTAATTTTTTTTCTTATGTCAAGGGTTGGTTAAACCCAATACATATTTAGTTAATTGGGATATTTTGAGATGAAAGTTAATTAATTGCATATTTATATGTCATCAAATGAGCATTTTTCAAGAACAGTAATTATTTAAAATAACAGATATATAGTATCCATGAAGAAATGTTTATAAGTTTTTGTTTTTTTAAAGTAAATTATCGAATTAATTTTCTAAAGATTAGCATGTCATTACATTATTCCTCCAAAGTTTATTTTCACCAAATTAATCCTTTAAAGATATAAAACATAACCAAATTCATCCTTATGTTATCAAATAAGTCTTCGAAAGACAAATTTGATGATGTTTTATATTTTGAGGAACTAATTTGATAAAAAAAATATTTAAAAGACTAATGTGGTGATATACTAAATCTTTAAAGGACCAATTATATAATTTATTCTTTTTTCACTAGTTTACAATATATTATTGGAATCGCCTAATCAGGTGATGGATCGTTGCAGATATGATAATTATGGAGTTAATCATTCATAATCACACCTAAAAATAGTAAAATAAAGTAAGAAAAAGTTCCCCTCTCCCCCTCTTCCTCCTTTTGTTTTTTTCCTCACTATGTTGTAAGTTTTGCAATGACATAAGACAATTGGTCATACTCTTCATACAGATTTTTTTGTTAGTTAGTATTATATCTAAATTATATTTTATAATGAAACTAATTTAAAATTATTACTAAGTCTTATGTCATAAAACAAATCACATCAATAAATTAAAGTGAAAAGTTGTTTTTTTTTTTCAAAAATTAATTTAAGTGAAGTTCTTCCTAATATTTTACATGCAAAAATCATCCCACTTTTTAGATATGATATACTAGTGTAGAAAATTTTCAATTAGGCAAAAAAAAAAGTCTTATCACTCACCCACTGCATACAAGATGGACACGCATTAGCAACTGAAAGTATTGCCACTCTACAATGATTGCGACCTTCCATTATTTGCAAACTATAAGGAAAATTCATATGAAAAAGTAAATATTCGATGTACTGTGTCTAATATTTACTTTTCATATGAATTTTTAAATATTTTAAAAAAAGTTAAACGTAATATAATTATTTGATTTGTGAAAAAATAAAAAAAAGCTTTTAAATGACTGAACAACTTATACATAAGGAAAAAAAGACAGAAAAACTTTTACATAAAAATAATTAATTGTAACGTAAGTATTTTATCTTGGTTAAGTATTAGTGTAATTTTTTTGTTATTGTTTTATTATTGTTCACTTATGTATTATTTCAAAGAATAAGTGAAAGGATAGTAGGTTTAAAAAAAATTAATAATGAGAAAACACTCATTTTAGTCCTTGTAAGATATAGGTCACATCATTATGCTCCTCTAAATAAAGTTGACATTAATTTAGTTCTTCAATCATGAAAAATGAGATCAAAATCACTCTTTCATGTATGAACCATGAGAACATTGTTAATAGAGTTTATGATATAAGGACTATATTAATATCATTTTTTAGTTATCGAATGATTAAATTGATGTCAAATTTCTTTAAAAGGATACATTATTATTTTCTTTATTATTGGGGAACTAATAAATTGATACCATCAACTTTATTTGTAGGGCCAATTGATGTCTATGTCATTAAAAACTAAAATGAGTATTTAAATTGATTGTAAAATTGAATTTAAAACTTTTACATCGCATTAACTTAATTAATAAGATCGAATGTCGTTTGGAAAAAAGAAAAAGCCTTAAGTTTGATTCTTACTAATAAACTTTTACAGATAAATTCTTTATAAGTATAATTATAAGTCCTTGCAGAAACATGTAACATATCTTGAATTGGGATAGGACAACTTATTCTTCCCTAAATTTTCTACTACCAATTGAAAAAAAGAAAAAAAGAAAACATTTGCATCGCAACTCTGCTTTAGCAATCCATCTCATCTTCGTTTGCATGACATACTAATTTTGGTATAGCTATTTAGGCACAAAAGTATAAATTCTCATTTTGCTATTTGAAAGATTTTTAAAATATCAATTTAGTTCTTTAAAGATTAGTATTATTAAATTGGTCCTCAAGTAACAATTTTTTTCTTCTTCTTATTTTTTTTATTACAAAAGAGAGATATTATCATTATCATATTAATAAAAATAATTTTTTTATCATCTTGTATATTTTTTTATCATCATATTTACAACAATATAGTTATAGTAAACAGTAATTTTTAGCTGTTTTGATATAAAAAATACTAGAGAAGTAAATTAATGTAATAATTTTTCAATGACCAAATTCATGTTCCAATAATTTTTGAACGATTCAATAGGTAGCTCAAGTGATAAGTAAGTTTCAATTTAATAATTGAGAAACTTTTATAATGTCTAAGAGTTTGAGCATGTAAAAAAACACTTACAAGGATGGGTAGACTCAATATTTTGAATAAGAATTAATTTCATTCCTAAAAAATTGCTGTAATTTAAGACATAAAAAAATCATTCAAGAATTAAAATGAGTATTTACTGTAAATTTTTTTTGGAATTACTATGATACTCATATATAATGAGTGTATATGATGAGAATAATGTTTATTATAAAAAGTGAGATGAGTAAATTTTAATTATTAGATTTTATATAAATAATTAAAATTAAAACATAAATATATGTAATTTTTTTAAGTGATTACATGACTTTTAAGTAACTTTTAATTTTAACTATTTATGTATGCTTATATAATCAAAATTTACTCTTTTCATCTTCTTACTAAATATATCCTATATATAAGAATATCTTAATTAAAATGAATTTTCTATAAATATTTAAAAATTTATTAAATATTCTCAACAAGAAATAAATGCTTCATAACTTTCCTTATATACCGTTAATCTTTTCAGACAAAAAAAAATACAGTTTATCTTTGAAAAGAAAAAAGTAGGGTTAATCATTTTTTTTCTTTTACATTTTGCAAATGATTTTATTGGGTTAAACGAAGTGGTCCGAATGCATTACAATGTTGTCGTATTCAACGAACGTGGCCTCCAATATGCACGTGTTAAAGAGCAGAATCCGCAAACTCTCACACAGTGACACATCAGTATGAAAGGACCTCCTAGAATTCGGTACCATAATATTCTACGTTGAAAAAAGATTATTTTATACTTTTTTTTTAGAGATGCATGTATATATTTTTTAAAAATATCAAATTTAATAAAAATAAATAAATATGATAAATAATATTAAAAAAATATAAAAAAATATATTATTAATAATAAAAATATTGAAATTATTTTACATAACATTAATACTTTTAAAATAGTTATAATATTGATATTTAATATATATCATAAAAATTATTTTAAATATTTTTTATTTATATATTTTCTAATTATTTTTTAAAATTTTATCATATTAATATATTTATATTATGTTATATTTATGTCGCATGTTTATATCTATATTTCTTAGATAATAATACTTCAACTAGAGTCAGTATGAAATCCAAAGAGAAATCATAACAAAATAAAAAAAATGTTTATGTAATTATTTAAAATTAATTTTTTTTATTTCATTATTATTTTTATATAATTTTATTATTTGGTGATTTAACTCTTATTTTTTTACTCATTTTTAATTCATTGATTATTAACTACATTTCATTTTTATAATAATTCATCATTAAAATTACATTGTTAAATAGTGTATGAATTTTACCGTCACATATAACTGCTTAATCGAATTATTTGTATAAAAGCTTATTTAAAAAATATTGAATGTAATCAATAAATTAAGAGATTAAAATTAAGTTAAAAACATGATTAAACTAATATTTTAATTTTAATCAATAAATTTTATACTTTTTTGGTCTATTTATTTTATATACCATTATTAAATTATCAACAATCACATCATCATTAATATAATTAACTTTTAGGTCAAAAAATAATTTAACTTTTCATATAATTATTATCATTTAATTAAAACCATTTTTAAAATTTTGTGATAATAATGGATAAAAATTAGATTATTAAAATAAACACAATAAAAACACAGAAACAAAAACCATGAAGCGTTAAAATTTGAAGCATTGTCTGTATATATATATATATATATATATATATATATATATATATTATCATTAAATAATGTATTGTTGTATCACTAAAAAAAAACTTTCTATATAATGATAGTGATCGCCAATTTTTTTAGTGAAACTTCTTTAATGGTTTGATAATTTATAATTGGATAATAATATAAAAACTTATACACTAACAATATATTCAAGTTAAAACAATTAAATAGTTCCTTTTTATTGTTTAAATAAATGAAAGATTGACGTACATATTAATATAGTCTAAATTATTTTGAACCCATATCCATGGTTCTAGTGGTAAATAAGTTTAGGATTTTATTAATAAGTGTAATCAGGAATAAAGTTTTAAATAAGAATTTTTTTTAATTTTTAATATATTAAATGTCTTATTTTCACCTAAAATTCAATTATTTTAACTTCCTTAACAAACCCACAAAAGATATAAGTTGAAACTCAACATTGAATAATTCTGTAATATTAGGAAATAAATATTTTCATGAAAAACTTTACATGATAAAGTAATGCGAAAAGAATGATAGATACAAAGACTCTAATACAAAGTCTCATAATTTTAAGAAGACATTATTATTTAAGTCTTTATATTTATCTTTTTCTTTACATGACTTTTTCATATAAATTTTTAGAGAAATGTAAGTAATATATTTTTTAAATACTCTTTTTAATAATTATTTTATTATTAGTTTAAAAATAAGTATTATTAATAATTTTCTATTAATAATATTTTTAAATATATAAGGTAAACTAATAATAAATTAAATATTAAAAAAGTGTCAAAAAAAATATTTTCTTAGCCTTCCTCAAAAGTTTTATATAAAAGGATCCATTCCTTACACGTTAACATTTTGAGCCCACAAAAAAATACTTGTGATACTTTTTACAATAATTAGTCTCACGTAAAAGAAATCTGTCAAACAAAAATAAAATAATAATAATAATAATAATAAATAAAAAAAAACAGTATATTTTTTTAGAATGAATACATGGAGAGGGAGAGGGAGAGGGAGAGGGAGAGGGGCAGAGAAGAGGCAGAGAAACAGATTTGAAAGGAAAGGATAACGACTGTGACAACCAAGTAGGATCCGAATACAGCGGACGCTGTGTTGGGTTGGGTGGGTGCAGTTGTCAAAATCTCTCTCTCTCTCTCTCTTTCTCTCTCTCCATTTTGGAACCCTCTTCTCTTATCTTTGTCTTTATCTTGTGTTGTCTTCTTCATTCCTTCTGATCTGATCACAGAGACAGACACAGGGCAACAACAGAGGATTCCTAGTTCCTTTCTGGGAACGACGGTTCCTCATTTATGCTCCAACTCCCCCCTCTTTCTGCATGCTCCTAGGTCCCTCAGGTCCTTCTTCTTCTTCTCTCTCTATTGTTTCTTTTTTTTTCTTCATCATCTTTTTCATGAATGAAAAAATGAGAATGACCCTTCAGTTTCTTCTTCTCTTATGTTTTTTTTTGTGTCAAGCCTTTTTTTGTTTTTTCTCCAACTCCTTTTTGCATGTGTTGTATAGGACCACATGCCTTCCCAATTCAATGTTTCCCATCATTTCCTGTTGTGTATGCTTTTATTTTCACGTGACTTGTTCATTATGCTTGTTTCATGTTGTTACCTATTAAATATTGCAGCATGTGTTATTTGTTTGTGTTCATGTGATATTAATCAAGGCCAACATTATCTTTTCTAGCTTGACTCCATTTCTTTTATATTTTTTGTTTTGTTTTATTTTTGTCAACTCCTGCAAGCCAAATAGTTGTACGAACAGGATTGTTGATTTTTTTTTTTTTTGATATTTATTAGTAATATTATTATTCATGATTGAAGTTGGGTCTAATTGTTGATGTTACCCCTTGAGCATTTATTGATGGAATATGTACATTTTTATTTGATTATTGCTTTCTTCAGGTTTTCCTGAAAGGTGGTGTGCAGGCACAGGTATGTAGTCGCCTCTATGGTCTCAATGTGATATTCCATTGTTGGTGTGTATCATTATCTATTGGTTCAGGTGGACAGCTCAGGAATCTTATTTTTTTGAGTTGAAGGTATGTGCTAATGTTCAATATTATTCTTATTTGGAAGAGACACTCCCATTATAGTTGATTTTCCAATCCTAGCATAAACCATAACTTTCTTTAATGTTATTTTCTTCTATAAATTTTATAATTATATCTATAAGCAGTTGGTTCAAGGGAAACTGAATTTGTTCATATATAATTGGTTATTTGCTTTTGTACCTTTGATTTATTCTTCTTTATTTCCCTTTCCTGAAGTAAATTTGATTGTTTGTGTGGCTGCAAGGTTCTTTCTTCTCAAGGAGATTATAGACACACTGTCTGGTCTTTTTTACTGAGTTTTACCACATATATATATATATATATATATATATATATAAACATACAATGTTGGCTGGATTAGTGAAAAAATTAGCTTACACCACAATGGGAAGCTGTACCTCAAAACCAAATGGGAAGAAGAGCAATGGTCATAAAAGAAAAAATCACAAATCTGGCAAACGTCGAGGAAATATTAACACTTCGCTTCCTGATATGCCTTTGAAAAGGCTTAGCAATGCTGGAAGCCGTGTGGGAGACTTCAGTCTCAGTGATTTTGTTAATCTGGAGTTTGACAAGGCTGCTTCAGCCACTTGCAGGAGATCTGAGGTTTCAAACATGACAATTCATCTTACCCAACTCCAATACCACAGCCACGGTCAAATCGATGCAAATGGTATCTTTTCTCTCCCTCTCCTTGCTAGAATGCAAAAGTATTAGGAGATTTATGTTAATGGTTGTCTAAGAGAGAGAGAGAGAGATCTATAGTGACTAGTGAGTAAATTATCATGCATTTGTTTTGGTCCTTCCGTGATTTATAATCTCTTTTTTTTTCCCTTGATGATGTTTTTATGATGGTTCTTATGGCATTGAACTTGTTGGATTTCCTAGGGTTGACAACTTAGCATGCCTACCTTTGATAAACATGCTGAGCACTTATATATATTTTGCAGGAAAATACCAAGAGGATTCATGGTTTGACTCAGTTAGCATTCTAGAATCTGATTCAGATGATGACTTCAGTAGTGTGCATGGAGGTGATGCATTTATATCTTGTTACTACCTAGTGACTATTGCAGAATTGGTACCTTTTTTTTTCTTATCTTCATGCAATTTATCTGTCTGTTCCTTTATGGCCAACAGATTGTTTTCCTTTCACGGGTAATGCTTTGGGAAGTGTCCCAAATACTCAGTTACTCCAGTATGAAAGTGCATCCTGCATTGTAGATTCAGGGTGTAAATATGAGGAGTTTTATGAAAGCTACCTCAAAATAGATGGAGGTAACTGTAAGAGTGGAGAGAAAACTCAAGAAAGCAACTCAAAGCAATCAACAGTTATCATGCTTTCCGTAAAAAGGAAATCTATTGATGAGAAGACTGAATTATGTAAGTACATAATATGCAAGATTTTCCTTAGTTTTTATTCAATGTTTTCGCTTTTTGTCGAAATATTTCTTTACATAGATTTTTATAATTTTGAAAATTCTCAATGTAAAATAACTTATGCCTTAAGATTTGGAGGCTTTCCTCGTCCAACAATGAGATTGTAATCTGTACTTAATATATCAGTCAGTAATCTTTTGTATGGTGCACTATTTGTTACATTTTTTCCTTTTATTCTGAGTTAGTTTTCTATATTATTTGAACTTGTCAAAGCAATAAAACATTAGGAAGTTCATGTCAATAAATATATCCAGACTTCTCAGAGTTATGTTACTAAATAAGTGGATGGACAGGTGCATCTGAGAGATTTCTTTATCGTCCCAAAGCAGGGCTTCAAATTCCATGTTCAACTCTAGAGAAGCCATTTCCCGGTTCATGGTCTGCAATTTCGCCTTCAGTGTTCAAGCTCCGTGGTGAAAGTTTTTTCAGGCAAGTCAGAAAATTGTATTTGTCAATCTTTTGTTGTGTAATGCATATCTATATCCATTAGTTAGTCCATTGATTTTATTGTTGTTTCTTCTGAAAGATTGATATTTATTATATAATGACAATAATTTGTGCAGAGATAAGCAGAAGTGTCCTGCTCCAGACTACTGCCCTTATATACCAATAGGTGTTGATTTCTTTGTCTGTTCGCGGAAGATAAATCACATTGCTCAGCATCTTGAACTTCCGTTTGTCAAAGAACATGAGAAAGTACCTTCCCTCCTCATTGTTAATATACAGGTTTGCTTTTTATCTTAAACTATATATTTGCTCCTTTTATACTCGAAACTTATTCATTTCCCTTGTGATGAGGTCTATGGCTGTTGTTTTTATGTTTGAACATCATAAAAGAATGCTTACATAATATAATTATGTTCCTTTTGTCCCAGTTGCCAACATATCCTGCTAGCATGTTCCTTGGTGAAGCCAATGGGGAAGGCATGAGCCTTGTACTATATTTTAAATTATCCGAGGATTTTGACAAAGAGGTCTCACCACATTTTCAGGAGAGCATCAAGGTATTTCCTCTCATCGATAGTCACTTGATTCAACTTTCAAATCTGCAAGTTTACAATAATCTTCTTCTAAAAGGAATTTTCAAGTAAAGAAATCCTTCAACTGCTATCAGCTTTCTTCTTATGTTTCCTACAGGCAATAGAATTTTAATATCTGATTGAATTATATTTACATAAATTATTCATTTCATTGCACTCAAGAAGAAGCAATATCTTTCATTAAACTTTTGACACTCAAGTCATTTTCCACATCACCAGGGTGCAATTGTCAACCTGCATGTGGGGCCAGGGTTTAAAACTTAACTTAGTTGTACATACCAATGGTTTCTGTTTTCAAACTTATCAAGTTAGTTTGAATTAAAGAGATAAAGTGGCTGCTTATAACATGCTTGACTTGGTTAACATCATGGTCATGGCTGTTTTTAAAACATGTATCCTCTTCTACATTCTTGGTATTGCAGTCTCTCCTAATGAGTAAGGAGGGCATTCAATATTTTTTAAGGGTTAATCCTGTTAAGCAGAATAATCTCTTTCAGTATCTTGGTTTATTTCCCCATAAGGTGTTCCTCTGTGCATAGATATTTTATTTTGTTTCCAATAATTGGTTGCCCTAGTGTATTATCTAGCTATAGATGTGTTAGAAATTATTAGGTACACTTCTGAAATAGGTTCTCAATATGACATGCTCATTATCTTTCTAGTGTTTCCTTCTTGAAGTTGCAATATCATTCTCAATTTCTACTCTTCCAAAAAATTTCCCATTTGGTCTAGCAGCAGTTTCTTAGCTTCTACTTAAGTATGTTTTTCAGTTAAATAACATAACAGTATTGGTTTACAGAGATTAGTAGATGATGAGATGGAAAAGGTGAAAGGGTATACAAAGGAAAGCTTGGTTCCCTTTAGGGAAAGGCTAAAAATTTTGGTTGGGGTAGTTAATCCACAGGACCTACATCTGAATTCGGCAGAGAGGAAGCTTGTACATACCTACAATGGCAAGCCAGTGCTTTCACGCCCTCAGCACAATTTCTATAAGGTATATACAAATTTATTTCTTGGCTCAAAATATCTATCTACTTATAAGTTGAAGGAATCTCTGAAAATATTACATATTTATCGCATTGGAATTGAGCTCATCATGGTATATACATTTTACATACAACTTTGGTTATTATTTTGAAATGTTTTGATCTTATATAACAGAACCTTAGGATCCCTCCATCTACCTTAATGGTTCATTTAACGCCCTAAACGGTGTTGCTGATAATTTTATGTAGTGACATTGGAAATTCTCAACCTAGTAACACACACACACATGATACAAATTCCATTATGTCTTTTATGTTGAGATATATTCAAATGTCATGCTCTCTGCAGTATTTTAACTACATTGACTGATTACTAGCAATTTCATTTTGTTTATCTCCAATCAGGTAAATTACATATCTGGTAATAAGAGTGTTCTGGTCATTGACATGAATCTGAGTATTCAGAAAGGGGCATGCTTTATTCTGTGTCTTTAATATTTCAAAGGAACTTTGAAGTGGCATAATCTATGTTAAGTTGCTTAACAAAAGCATTTTTCTTAGGAGAATAAAGATCATACTGAAGTTCAATTTATCTTTACATTTCTTTTAGCATAGCATGATGCTCACTTTACCATGCAGAATTATTCTTCTGCTCGATATATTTTTTACAATTTATTTATGTATTTTAATTGCAGGGGCCTAACTACTTTGAGATAGACCTGGATATACATCGCTTTAGCTATATATCGAGGAAAGGACTTGATTCACTCCGAGACCGTATAAAGCATGGAATACTTGATGTTGGCTTAACTATCCAGGTATAGTATGGTCTTGCAACAGTTAGTTTGAACATTTCAGTTATCAAGTTGATCAAGCTACTATCTCTCTTAGACAAATGAATATGATATACTCCCTATCAGTGCTATAGATGCAACTATTGTCATTCTTTTTCTAGTTCATATAAACTGCCTAATATCCTTGTAAATGACAAGCAAACATTTTTCATAGTAAGCAAGATGGGTTATTCTTCAGTCAACTTTCCTTTTTGTTTTCCCTCAGAAATTTAGGTGGTATTTGGTTTGTTTTCTATTTTAATTTTTAGCTGAAATATTTTCATTAATAATTACAAAAATGTCACTTTATTTTTACTTTGTTTCTTGTTTTCAAACTTTTTGAAGGAAATAGTGAAAACCAAACTAAACATAGCCTTACTTGGCATGTCATATTTTTAGAGTAAATGAAAGAATGAAAGATCACATGGAAGTCATTTTCTCAATTTTCTGCAGTCATTACTCATTACTAAATATTGAATCAAGAAGTACTCTACAAGTAAAATCTTTTAGCACTTGTGCTTAGCAAGCCTGATGTTCTTCCCAGTTGATTAATTGCTGTAGTAATATGCTTCCATATTTTAATATCCCTACTTTTTATGCTTTTTCAGGCACAAAAGCAAGAGGAACTTCCAGAGCAAGTTTTGTGCTGCTTACGGTTGAATAAAATTGATTTTGTTAACCATGGTCGAATTCCGACCATTGTGACTCTTGATAATAATTGATTCAGGGAGGCAACAGTTGATCTATGGGGGGAGAAGAAAAAAAAAAGATTGAATGATATTTTGTAAGAATTGGGTGCCAAATCTATTTAATGAACCACGAATAAAAAGGGAAGTAAGAGAAGCAAATTTTAAGAAATTTGAGCTTTCTCTGAAATGCAAGATTGAAATTTTATTTTATTTTTTTAATATCGTACTATGTGATGGTGGTATTAAAGTCCTATATGTTTAACTTGCATGACCATTCTCTTGACCCCTTGTGATATGTCAAATATCCATAGATCATAAGATCATGTTTCTGGGGATGGTCAGATGAGGACTCACAAGATTAATTTGAGGTTCCCCAAGGAGGGAGAAATTATAAGGTAGGTTGGGAGTAATACTCTCAAGTCTCAACGATTGAGATTTGATATAAATTTTATTAAATAATTAAGTAATATTTTAAATTTAATCCAATGACACGTATGATTATGCTATCTACGTGTTACATTAGTAAGTGCGTGAAGTAATCTTAAAAGGCACTAATTTCAGATAATTTGTGTGATTTAACCAAGTTCTTCCCCCCGTCCCCCGCTCTACATTCCTCCGTATTTCCAGTTCTAGTTGAAAATTATGTGATTGGGATATATACTCATTTAGAGGAAAATTATGTTTTTGACTTTTGGTTTTTGCATTTTTTTTGGCAAATTACTCTCTCCTCCTAAGAGGTTTTATACTATTACACATTCATGTAGTTTAAAAAGTAACACCTGCTTTCCTTATTTTATTAAGAAATATGATATTTCTATATTATTTTTTAAATATATTACTTTTTATCGCATTTTTAATAATTATGATTAAGTAAGATATAATTAATAATATAAAAAATAATATAAAAAAGTATGATAAGAATATTATTGTTGTATTAAATATGCTTATACCTTCGACTCCCAAAGATATCGTCCATTAAAATGAGTAACAGACGTAATGCACGTGACAAGCAGGTGGTTTTTAATAGGATCTAAGAATAAAAAATCACCATTATGCTCTCCCATGTTTCCGTTGTGGTGTCCTTAGCCCCTCTTCCATTGTGATGTGCTGCAACAAAAAAGAGGAGTTTGTCATTCAAAGAGGAGAGTCCCTAAGTATTTGGATTTCTCATAGGTAAGCTGTCTCTGCCCAAAAATGTGTTATGTGTTCGTTCAACAATTCCCATTTGGGTATTCTTCTATGTTTCAGTATACTACTTAACATGCACATAGAGATTTTGAGCCATTTTTGTTTCCCTTTGACATTTAGAAAAAGTAATTTTGTGTTTTTGAACTGCTGTTTATAGAAATTTGGCTTTTCTATTTGAGTGTGCTTTAGTGTAAGAATCATGCCCAAAACCTATTTGAAGAAAAGCCTCGGAATATTTTACCGATTAGATTATTTTAGAGACAAGAGTGGTCCAAAGGGTTACAATATTTTACCGATTTAAAACTTACATGTGGTCCCTACGGTTTTACAATGATTGGAAGGGGTAAACTTTTAAGTGGTCCCTAGGATTCTCTACATAGCTGTCGTCGTGAGTGGGAAAGGAGTATTGTGGAGAGTTTGGGTTAGGGTGATTAAAATGATAAGGGTAGGAGAGGTATTTTACATTTTGCTTAGACTGATCAGATATTTTTGTGTGTATACAAATGTAACACATTATTTTTATACATATAAGAGACAAAAAATTGAAGAAAAAAATAAAAAAATAAGTCTTATTAAATCCACTCATTACAAAAAATTATTATCTTTCTCTAACTTTTTATTAATGTGTATAAAGATAATGTATTACATTTATGTGTAGATAAGAATTCCTCCCTAACGCCGTTTAACCAGAGAGAGGTATATGTCATGCTTTAAACTACAGGAATACCGTGTGTAATAGTGTAAAACCTCATAGAAGATGAGAGTAATTTGCACTTTATTTTTCTCTTTTAGATTATATTGTGAGAGCACATATAATTAGAGGTGGGGCATAGAACAGGCCGATAAGGTCTTTCCCTGAATGGTTATTAAGCCAAGTAGCCAACTTCAATGAACTAATAAGAAAAGAAACGATGAAGGATACTCTGTTGACAACTTTACCTGACGACATGAAGCAAGTTTGGATTATAGTTTGCCACCCTAAAACATGGTTTAGAGGGTGCAAAGAGTTTCATTATCAAACCAACACGTTAACAAAACTTCAGTTGGGGAATGTCTAACGAGATTTCAATATTAAATTATGGTTTGACTAAAAGTGAAAAATTGTTAGATATTTATAGCCAAAATTAAATACTTAACCCACTTTTTAGATAAAAACGTCAAAACATAAAATCACTTCACTACAAAGCCACTTTATCAAAACCAAGTTTTTAAAATCAAGTTCATTTAGAATCAATTTTATAAACTATAATCCAAAGTCCAAACACACATAGTTTAATGAAAGTATGTAGTTAAGAGATTAAGATTTGTTTAAATTACGCATAACTTATCTCCTGTTTGAGAAATTAAACTGACTTCTATTTGTTTTTTCACCTATAAAGGGTTCATGTTTTTGACAAAATTTGAGCAGAGGTATACCTATAAAAATTCAAAACGTGCAAGGTCAATGTAATTTTTAAAACAAGTAAATGTAATTTCTTCAAGGGAATGTCTTCAATGGTCACAAATTGTTTTGGACCATCGATGAATCATGTGTTAACACTATTGATTTATTAATAAACAAAATGAAGAGTTGAGATCTAACATTGGAACCTGTTTAGGTAGGTAAGAAGAATTGATGTTTATTCTAATGATAGCCCTATAAGATCTAACTCCATCTGAGAGCGTGGCCATGTCGTCTTGGTCAACGTAGTTCCTGATTCGACTTGTTTTGGACTCTGTCTTCATCATCTCACTAGCTCCATTAAACACTAGACCTCATCGCTGGATCTCAACTTCTCACTGCGGTGGAGGATTCGACACTAGCTCCATTCGGTTCTCCTTCCAGCAGCAATTACCACTAGTCGATGCAACTTTTCCTAACGCAATACCGGCATCAAACCAGGTGCTACTTCGATGAAGTTCAACGCATCGTCACGATGAGTCGACAGTGAACAAATATGAAGTTTGGGTCTTCTCATCTTCCTCTATGATCGATTTGAAAATTTTGAATGACCACAGTCTTAAGCCTCGAAAAGGATCTTGAGCTTCCTCTTTCAAGAAATTGCTAGATCTATAATCTAATTTGAGTTTTATTTTTGTTTTCTAATTATGAACCAATTAACCAAACCCAAAAACCAGTTCTTAATTACAGTTCTAACAAATCGAACCTTACAAGCAATTTGGTTTGAAAACTAATTTTAAAAGTTGTTTGGATTATCGAGATAACCGACCCATGAATTTGCAAGTTTTGGAACAAAGGAGTCGAAGGAAGAGTAGGCTGCTGTGCTCATAGCATATACTCCAAAGTAAAGTGAGGGCAAATTTGTAATTCAACACTCTTTGAAGATGTTTGGGACTAAATTGTAATTTTCAAATATACTAAATAAAATAATCAAATAAACCAAACAACTGGCTATAGAAGGTCATAATCGATGGACCATTGATGGACCCAAAATATTTATGACCATAATAGAATCCTCCTTTCTTCATATCTCAAAAAAAATTCGTCTACTCTATTTATATTTTGGAACCTATCTTGATTACCAAAATTATGTCTGGGCTATGAAGCATAGACACACTATTGTTGAAGCGTTTCTACGTGTCGGACATATATCTGTGTCAGACACAAGAGAACACTCGTACGACACACGTGTCTTGTATGTCAGAATGTGTCCGATTAAAAAGATTATTTTTTTCAATTTAGATACGTCTCGGACACGCTTAGACATGTCTCAGACAGGCTTGGATACATCTCGAACACGTTTAGACACGACTTGGACACGATCTATTAATATATTTTTTTAAATAATTTTCATGATTAACGTTCAATTGGTAAGCTCGTAACCTACCCAAGCCCAATTACATAACTAACGTCTTAAGTCACTATTTTCACACATCAGTATTTTAAGTTTTATCTTTTCATACATCACTATTAGACTTTTAAATCTTTTCACACACCACTATTTTCATCTGCTCCTTCTATCTTTACTCGTACCAAATCGTCCACTTCGTCGTCACTAAAGCTTGTTTCATACTAATATTCTCTCTAGTTAATTTTTTTTATGCACATGTACTCATTCATAATTAGTTCTATTATGACATTATTTAAGAAATTTTTTAGAATATATCAATAGAAATTATGCTCCATATTTTTAAGAGTGACTTATTAGGTAACAAATATCAACAGATACATATGACATATATTAATATATTATAAATTTCAAACTTATAAAAATAATATTAATAAATTATGAATTTTTTTACTTAAATTTTGTAATTTATATATATATATATATATATATATGTCGTGTTTGTGTCTTATAATTTTTGAATTTAGTGTATCCGTGTCCGTGTCCGTATCGTGTGTCCGTATTCGTGTCTGTGCTTTGTGCTTCATAGTGTCTGGGTAATGCAAATATTGGATGGAGGAGGGAGCCTATAATGACATTATACAATCCAAAATTTTCTCACATTCTTGAGCAAAATATCAAAAAGCAAGGAATTACATGATGAAATGATGAACAACTATATTAAACAACATAACTTACATATTTTCAATGTACACAAAAGGCACAATTGCTATAACATCATCCAAAACCTCTGTTCACTGTGCAAATTTTTCTTGTTTAAACTTTTTTCCTTTACCTCTTTCATCGGGATGTGGTTGTGAAGGAAGAGAATACTGTGGCACTACTTTGTATATCAGGAGCTGGACTGATAGGCCTCGATCAAAACTACGGCCTCAGAGTAAAAAGAATTCATTGAACATCAAAATAAAGATGAAACTATGCTTACAGGTGACAAGTTCTCAAATTACTTGTTCTTCCAGCCTTAAACTAAGAAACTTAGGTTATCTGCTCTTCCTTCAGCCGTAGACGTGCAACAGGCTGTTGCTCATTGCCCCCAATACCTCTGCTACTGAAACTATGCTTCTCAGGTCTGGTATTTTGTGATTTTAACTGTGATGCAGTATTGTTGGCAATAGTGTGGCTGTTAGTCTTAGCTGCTGGCACATCATGATTATGTTTACCTTCATATGTTGTTATGACAGCTTTAGGATCTGTTGAAGCCCTCTCAACATGCTTCCGGACATTACAACCTGGGGTTGTACATTTGTAATAGCTCCTAAATGATATAAAGCAAGCATCACTACTTATTTTTTCAGGACAAAAGAGTAATGAGCCAAAATAGTAGGGAAAGATATGGATCTCAAATCAGTGCACGATGCAGTAGAGCATATTACATAAAGTAGTATAATCTGAGTCACGAATGTGAATAATTGAGCATTTTTTCGGGTACCAAAACTTTAACAAGTTGTTAAGGACAATCATAACAGTCGTGAATAGTTCAATAGATGCAAACAAAGTGTGGAGGAAAAACAATATCACCTAGGATAAGGGTTGCCTTTGACAACTTTTTGCCCATATTTGCGCCATCTATATCCATCATCTAGAAGATCAACTTCACTTGTTGTTTGCACAATGATTCTAGGCTCCGAGACAGTTCTATGTGAAGAAGCTGGATCTGAGAGCGTGATTTCTGTATTTCTGCAGAATTATAACACTTCTAAGATAACATAAACACAAATGATTATCCAGCATGAACACATTTATATAAACTAAACACTTACCTCCTCTTGGGGCCAGGCCCAACATTTTTCTCATCCACTTCAGTTTCATGATCACCTACTTCCTCGCTGTCACTTGTTCCTGATAGATGTTCAGCAGTTGCCTGACTAGATTCCGGATCCATCTTAGACACTGAGTGAGTACTTATACTTTGATAAGTTGAATCAACATTCCCTTGCATATTTGAGTTTTCATTTAAAGTTACAGTGCCTTTTGAGCGCTTGTTGGGATGAGGACGTTGATGATTGTGCTCTCCTTTATAAATAATTGCAGTTACATGACCTTCAAGTGAGCGCTCAACCTTTTTCTTGACAGGACAGTTTGGATGCGTGCACTTATAATAACTTCGAGGAAACTCACTACCCTTCACCTGTTTCTGCCCATACTTCCTCCAGTTGTAGCCATCATCAGCAGGCTTATCAACATTCAAAGAAGAAGACTGCAATCTTTGTTCAGAGTGAGAATAATCAGTGGATTCTATCATTGCTGCCTGAGAGTCTGCCATTGAGGGTGGCATCAGCTGTTGTGTAGTGTTGGAAGTAGCTGCAGGAACCTGTGTCAACGAGGTAGCAGGTGATACTGATACAGACAATGAATTTTCGGCTTGGATATGCATATTTGAGTGGGCCTGCACAGCCTGAGCTGTGACTTGTGCTAGTGCCTGCTGGTGTGTAATTCCGAAGGGCCCCTACATGCCTCACAAGTCAGATTGTCAGAAGTATAAGAAGGCAATATAATCACTTTAAATCATAAGTAACAATGTTATCCTGACAAATCGTGGCTATATTTTGCTGCATCAATTAATATCATGCATACGATAATAAAATTTAAATATCATGTAGATAGCTGATATAATCCAACAAGTATCCTTTCACTTTCTGTTAATTACTCATCCTTAACTGCACCAGAATAAATGTATCACGTATTCACATCTATATATCCTTATTAAGTATTATCTTATTAACTATATAGTAGTTATTTTTTGTAGTTGAATGTTGCAATAAAAGTATATGTTAGATGATGTTGTGATATCAACCCTGTTTGGACAGTTGGCCGGTTCGACAGTTGGCCGGTGATTCATGTATCATTGTTTTTTAGAACTTTAACTTTTGTTTGTTTTCTAGGCCTAGATTAGTGTACTATTAGTGTACAACTATTCCCTAATCCCCTCTACATACTACCATGTTGTAATCACAGAAAATATATCAAGTTTAGAATATTTTTTGTACATGGTGTCAGAGCAGTTCTTTCTTGGGACCACCTTTGTTTCTCCTTCACTCTGAAACCTTTGCGTTTCTACTCTGCATTTGGCCTTCATTGTCGACGATACCAGCCTTCATCGGGCCTTCATTGCCGACAATACCAGCCTTCATCGCTAGATATTTCTGTTTGAAATACTTGAGGCCTTAATTGCCTAGAGAGCAAAGATATGGAGGATATTCGATCTCAACAGTCTGGAGAGTCACAAGGTGCATCAACATCACAAGAACTGGGCAGTCTCAACCAAGAAGAGATTGAGAGGGTGAGATCACTTATTAGCAACCTTGAGAAGCCTTCCGGTACTTATTCTTTGGCTCATTCAGGTAAGTGTCTAATTTCTGACTCTCTTAAGGCTCATAATATAGTCCCGGAATCTTGGATCATAGACTTAGGTACAACTGACCACATGACCCACTTCTCACATTTGTTTAAAATCTACAAGCCTAATTCTAATAAAAAGTCCATCTTTGTTGCTGATGGAAAAACCATTTCAATTAAGGGACAAGATAATATCGATCTTTCTCCAACACTCCTTGAAAAATGCCCTCCATGTTCTACAAATCGCCAACAACCTTCTCTCCATTCACCAACTTACAAAGAGCCTTGACTGCTTGCCTATTTTTAATCCTTCTTACTGTGTGTTTCAAGACCAAGAGTCGGGGAAGATGATTGGATATGCTAAGGAACAAAATGGACTGTACTATCTTGAGTGCACAAGCCCTTTCTCTCCATAGGACCCTGTCCAATGTTCTCAGTTGTCCTTTCCATCTGTTGCCCAGAATGTCTTAAAGAATGGTGTTAATAAGGTATGGTTAGAACACTATAGGCGTAGTCATCCACTGTTTTCTTTGATGAAATCTGTTTCCTTCTTTGTTTACGAATGTTGATTTCAACACTTTACATTGTGAATCTTGGGAACTTGCCAAGCATCACCGAATAAGTTTTCCTGTGGTCAATAAAATTTCATCTACACCTTTTCCTTTGATTCATACTACTGTTTACCTCCAAAATTTCAAATGTTAATGGAACGAGATGGTTCATAACCTTTATTGATGATTGTACTAGATTAACTTGACTTTATCTCCTAAAAGAAAAATTTGAAGTCAGTCAAGTTATCCCTAAATTTTGTAAAATGGTCTCTAATCAATTTGGGGTTTTCATTTCCGTTCAGATAATGCAAGAGACTACTTCAATCATAATCTCAACTCCTTTTTTGACCAAGAAGGAATTATCCATAAGTCCTCTTATGTTGATACCCTACAACAAAATGGGGTTGCTGAACGAAAGAACCGTCATTTACTAAATGTCACTCATTCCTTACTATTTCAAATGCATGTTCCTAAACACTTTTGGGGTGAAGCTGTCCTCACTGCAGCATTTCTCACTAATCGTCTCCCCTCCAAGTTTGTCCAAAACAAAAGTCTTATAGATGTTCTTCTACATCACCATCTAAACTCTATGTCTTTAAACACACCAACTCCAAGAGTTTTTGGCTATCTTGCCTTTGTCCACATTCATAAACAACATCATGCCAACAAACTTGATCCCTGAGCCCTCAAATGTGTTTTCTTAGGATACTCCAATGTTCAAAAAGGATATAATTATTTTCATCCTCCAACCAGAAAATTCTGTCTCTATGGATGTAACTTTTTGTGAATCTCTCCCATATTACTCGTCTCACCATTAGGGGGAGCAGATTCATGATGGTGAACCACTGCAGTTATCTACACTTCAATTTCCTCAAACTGCCTTCCCATCAATCCCTCAACTTACTCCTCAAACTATTGTTGACCCATCCAGACTAACTAAGTCTCCTACACTTTCAGACCAACAAACAGAACTTGTCTCAAGGCTAAAAAACCCTCTCAAAGTGTACTCAAGGAAGGAAAATTTCAGACCTACTTAGAAACATGTTCAATCATTGCATCCGACTCCCACTAAAACTCATGAAGAATCATCAGGTATGGAATCCGAACCTAACCCTCCTGCTATTGATACCTCTTTACCTGCTGAGCAAATCTCAGACCTTGATTTACCTATAGCTATCAGAAAAGGAAAAAGAAGTTGCACCCAGCACCCCATATCTCATTACGTCTCTTATCACAGCCTTTTAAACAAATACAAAGCCTTCTTGTCAACCTTAAAATACTATAGATACCCCAAGGACTATACAAGAAGCCTTAAGAGACAAGAATTGGTCACAAGCAATGAATGAGGAAATGAAAGCACTTGTGAAAAATGAAACATGGGAGGTTGTTACTAAACCTCCACGAGTAGTACCAGTTGGATGTAGATGGATTTTCACGATAAAGTATAAGGCAGATGGGACATTGGAACGTTATAAGGCGAGGCTAGTGGCAAAAGGGTATACTCAGAAGTAAGTGATAGATTACATTGAGACATTTGCCCTTGTGGCAAAGATGAATACAGTCTGGGTCCTATTAGCTCTTGCTATCCACTTTAACTGGTCCTTATACCAATTTGATGTTAAAAATGCTTTTCTACATGGTGATTTAGAAAAAATGGTGTACATGGAGCCACCACCTGGACTCAACACAGCCTTTGGTAAAGACAAAGCCTGCAAACTTAAAAAGACCCTTTATGGACTAAAACAGTCACTTAGAGCTTGGTTTGAAAGATTTACCAAGGCAATGAAGAAGATGAAATATGTTCAGAGTAGAGGAGATCACACACTCTTCATTAAACACTTTTCTAAGGGTGAGCTTACAATTGTGTTTGTGTATGTTGATGATATTATAGTGACAGGAAATGATTCGGAAGGAGAAGAACCTGAGGCATATGCCTCACTATCTGACACTCATAATGAAGATTATGTTGATGTGGAGGAGCTGGAGGAGGAGGAGGGGGACGAATAGATTTTTAACTTATTCTTGTGTGACTGTGTCTTGAACTCAGATTTGTGTCACTTTTTTCCTACTTGTTAGTATTGTTAGTTTTTATTTTCTAGTGCCTTATGCTTAATTGCTTATGTTATAACTTATGAAGACTTTGATTATGTTTATGATTGAGTTATGACAGTTATGTTTTTCCCTTATGCTTTTGAATTGTGATACTTTTAATGAATTTTATTTGATAGAATATATTTCTAATTTATTGTTCTTGGCGTATGTTATTAGTTTTTATTATTTATTATATTTAGCAGATTTTTTTGTATTTTTTCTGTAAATATTTTATTTTTTTTAATCAGCCGCCATGTTTTCGCCATTTTCTACAGCCGCCATCCGCTATTTTGTATGACGGATTTTTGGCTTTCCGCCATGGACCGCCATTCGCTATTAAGAACACTGCTACCACATTTTAATCACAGAACATATATCAAGTTTAAAATCTTTTTCGTACAGATGAGGTTTAGGAGTAAACTTGAATACCAATAATTAGTTGTTTGCACTAACCCTAATTAATATCTTCTATTTATGATTTGATGTTATTCTTCATTGTAATTATTTCAACAGCTTAGTCAGATATCAACAAAGTTATTATTTAGAGATAGCTAGCTGGCTTCTAACCAATTACGTATTAAGCACTGGTGATTGATCATGCACCAGAAAAATTCTCCATCTTCAGTAACAAACTAACAATATCAATTCAAGGATCAGCGATTCAGGATTACTTTTGCTCTCAGATGTTAGAATCTTGACTTGATGCAGCTTCCCATCTTATTGTAGGCTTCATATCTAAGAGTTCAAGACTTCACTTACCATAAAGCTCACTTGTTAGGACTTGCCCAAATCCTAAATTAGGAGTAACTAGAAATTTTAGATAACAACTTAGCTGACACTTTCTTTAAGATATGTGATATTAGAAATAGTATCAGAGTGGACCTAAGCCTAAGCTTGTGGAGCTCCTATTCGGTGATTCAATGTGGAACTGAGTATAATCCCTTAACCAAAATTTATGCATAATCACACATGAATACTGTTTCAGTCTTGGATGATGGAAAACAGACATATTACACAAGGACAGCTTAGAAAACCTACTGTTCAAAACTGATCAAATATAGAGCAGCAAAGCCACATATCCTGGTACTTTACTAAGTTTCTCCAAAAGCTTTTCCTTGTTTCATGAACGAGGAAAAAAAGAGGGTGCTGAAGTACAGAAGGGTTTGTGCTCATGACATTATTAAGTGTGTGTAATAAACAACCCATTGTTTCCACCTTAGAAGAGAAAAATGTAGAATTTAGACTAATACTCATTAGAGTAAAATTAAGATTTTTAAACAGCATGTGTCCTTAATCAAATGAGATAGTTTTCATTTATGTTATATGCACCCACATATACACCCAAAACATTTGACTTCCATTACAGTCTGCCTTTTACATCTGGGTGTACATAAGATGATACAAATACACGAATGATTCAGCCCTAAATGTAGTAAATCCGCTGACCAATAATCAGGTTTTCAATTAAATGTAAAGTGACACCATCACCAAATAAGAAAAGTCAGCAGAAGCCAATTCCAAATGTACTCAAGGTCTCTCCATTAAGACTCAAAAATGAAACTTGAGAACAGGTGTTTTTCTTTTAATTTATTCTTTAAAGTGTATTTTACAATGTAGAAAGTCAATATCATTTATGATATCCAGAAATATGATATAGACTTGTGTTGGAGTTTACAAATCTCTAACTTGAGTACAGCTCCTCTCTGAAAGTTTTATTAGTACTTCATAACTTATCCTTACACAAGACGCAAGGAATGAAATTTAAGAAAATTGTATACACGTTTAAATACTCTACACTCATTGATAGCCACAGCTTTCATAATCATGAAAATTGATTCCGTGAATCGAATTGAAGGCTTATAGTTATTGGAAGATTATTGGATAAGCCTAGTGTACCCTAGATGGGCACATTAGGCCAATAAATTATTAACACACATTAATTATGATAACTGATCATTAATTAATGATATGTTAATAATTTATTGGCCTATTGCATATAGGTTAGGTGCATTAGGTTTATGCAATTATTTCTTATACTCTCCGTTATTTTTTATCTATCTTCTAAAATTGTTACAAAAAAACTAAAAAAATTATTAAATAGCCTCAATAATAAGCAAAAATAACTACATTTGACTAAATTATTCATCATTAAAATACTCAAAACATTATTATTTTATTAATCTTTTCTCTCACTTATTAATACTATGCGTAAGTTAAGAAAAAAATAATAATTAATTCTTCATTGGTTTTCTAAAATAATAAATAAATATGAACAAAAAACTTTTTTAAAAAGACAGATAAAAAAGATCCGAGGGAGGGAGTAGTTACAACTTACAACAATTCTCTGACAACCACCTTAACATCTTCTCTCCACACCCTCAATTTTGGTAGAATTTGAATGTGACAAAAAATGTTCACACTTGTTTAATAACTTAACTACTGATGGAGTTTTACTATGTTTCTAATTCTACATATTAATATATTAAAGCAAACGATGGAGAATCCCTTCAAATATCACAAACAAATGGGGCGGGTGTGAACTGAACAACATTTCCAAGAGCCCCATCTTCCATTACTGTAAATAATGCATGCAATCAAAGAACCAATTGCATATAAGATATAACAGTGAGGATTGATTTTTATACCTGAGCAGGTGAAAATAAGCCAGGTGAATCGAGTAAGCCGGCGGAGGACGCCCTCACCGGAGACGCCATGGCACCGGCGAGGAGCTGCGAGAAGGACTTGCAGTCGTCACCGTCGGCGAAGAAGCTGGAGACCAGAGTCATGGGACCAGGGCTGAAACCACCGTTGAAAAGGGTGTCCATGGAAGTGCGTGGCGGCAGAGTGATGGTGGGTCTAGATGGTGGCCCCCTACAACCACCGCCACCCGCCGCCGTCGATGGTGGTCGCTCTCCATTTCCACCACCAGCCATCAAATTTTTTTATTTATTCAAAAGCAAATCAATTTGAAGAAAGCTTCAAACTTTCTCAGTTTCTCTCTCTCAACTTCAAAAAAAGTTCTAACTTTTTTTCTCTCTATAAAATCTGTGTCCTAGAAACTCAAAAAAGTTTCAAACTTTTTCTGTTCTGTCTGTGTGTTTTGGCGTGCTTGTTTTTGAGTTTGGTGGATCTGAAATTTAAGCAAAAAGTCCACGCCTCTTTTGCCCAAACAAAACCTCTGTTATGACTTTTCTTTCAGAAAAGTTGTATCCTTCTAATTTGATACATTTGTTTAAATATTTTCTTAATTACTAAAAAAATTTAATATTTTTATTTGAAGGAGTTTTAGTTCCTAAAAATAGTTTATCACAGTTTAAATAAATTGTAACTCCAAATAAATTTTATTGAAAAGGACTTTACCTACTCATCCTTCCTCGCTCAAAATTTGTGACACCAAAAACTTTGCTTTTTGGTACAAAAAGAAGCTTTTATTAAGATGATATAAAGTTTTTTATTTTATTTTATGCTTTTTGGTTCCTCTGTTTTTTTGAGAAAAACAACAATGAAAAAGCACAAAAAAAACAACAATAAAACCAGATTGGGTTTTCTGTCTGGTAGGGACACCTATCACATAACGCAATTGGCTAACTGTCACCATAATGTGAATTGTCGACATTGACTCCGAAGACTTTTGGAATTACGGTATTTGTCTGGAGGCAAGACATGATGAGGAGTACAAAGTTATAAACAAAACAGTAAGAAAGAAGATTAAGGTAACTAGGACATTTGGATAATGGAGACAAAGCAATCAAACACTGAACTCACAAACTGACAAAAAGTCTTTTCTTCTGTTGTTTTTCCTATGGAGAGCACAAAAACTTTAGCACACAAAAACTCTTGAAAATCTCATAACTTTTATTTATTTATTTATTTTTAATTAAATATACTGTTGATGAAAATTGTGGTACTGGTACCTCATATTTTTGTTTTTGTTGTATAAAAAAATATTTATTTTGTACCCAAAGAATATTTGTTATTTTTTAAAAAATATTATTACACATATTAAAGAATAAATAATATAAATAATTAAATAAAAAATATATTTAATATCTTAATATTTAACTGACTTGGGTAAAGGCAAATGTCTAAAATTTAATGGACTTGAGTAAAGTTTTTATTTTATGCATTGTTTGGATGAGGAGATAAAATGAAAAGAAAGAAAATGAAAAGAAAGAAAATTGAAAGAAGTTGAAGAATGTGTTTTCTCTTCATATGTTTGGATCAAAATAAAATTGAAGGAAAGAAAATGAAAGTTGTGTAAAAATATGAGAGAGAATTATAAATAAGCAGAATTACTTATATATCAGTGTTGTTATAACATAAAAAATATTTTATTTTTATTTAATATCTTAAAATTTTATAAATTACATAAATAAATATTTATTAAAAATTTAATATAATATTTAAAATTAAAATTTAATTTGAATATATTTATTTAATGAATTGAGTTGTGATTAGACATTTATAATTATATAATATCTTTCTTCATGTTTTCTCTCCATCCAAACAAAGGCTTAGACTTCTTCACTAAGTATGTATTAGTTTAATGTACACATATAATATATTATGATATACTTGTTATAGCTAGTATAACATGCATATGTCTGATATTATTGTAATTTGATGTATAATAGAATTTTGTTAGACCTAAAGGATATATAAATGGGGTTATAATCGGGGTGGATGGCTTTAGGTGTTGTGCAAATGAAACCTATATTTTTGAGTGAGAGAAAAATCAAGTGTCATTATTACTGTAGAAACCAAAATATATAACAATTGAAGAGGTGAAACTTAATCTTTATTCCAAGTCTAGGGGTTGATTTTGATCATAATGAAGAGGAGCACTATAATGAAGCTGATCAAAGCTAACAGTAATCGTAGAACTTTAGAAACTGGGTAATGCACTCAGATTGTATTAGGAAATCAGTTCATGAAAACATAAAGAATGTCATAAGAGAGTTAAGAAATAAAGGGAGATACAAGATAGAAGCAGAGTTCACAGAGAGGAAGAAAAAAGATAAAGCCCCAGGAGGAAGAAGAAGAAGCAGAGGGAGAGAGAGTCCAGATACAAGTCAAATTCTTCCACACCCTTCATGCTTGTCCATCATAACCCTTTTATCCCTCTTCAATGCCTAACTCAATTCCTTCTCTTGGTATAAGGTGGCTCATCTCCACATAATTAGTTTACTCATCTGCCAACTCACCGACTACATCAACAAGGCTCATTACATTACCTCTCCCATTGAAATGGACCTTGTCCTCAAGGTCAAAATCAATGTAGTGTTGTATCATAAACTCCAAAATCTTTCTAACAGCACTTGATGATGTCTAATCTATCCAAGAGGGCTTGGTAGTGAATTGTCTTCATACTTCCCCAACCAATTTGAGAGCAGCATTTACAGTTTTCATGTTCTTGCTAGAAAACCAATACAAGAGCATTGCTTCTCAAATTAAACCCAGAATAAACATTGCACAATGACCAACAACACATAAAAATATATGGCAATTCATGACAATTTTCTGCACCATATTTTTTTTTTTACGATGTTATGGTGCAACGTTCTAAAATTAACATTATTTTTAAATTAATAAGTTGACTTAATATTAATTAGTAAGTGGATCTTCTCTCTCTATATTTATAAAGTCAATTTATTGATTTAAAATATAATATTTATTAAAAATATGTGAAATTTACATCATAATATTGTCAAAAAAAATCTTTCCAAACATGTTATTTTTATATTTTCAAGTTAGATACAAACTGTTTTGTTTGTGTTTTTTATTTTATTACAACTTATCAAATAACAAAAAAAATCAAAAATGAACACATAAATAAATAATTTTAAAACGTGTTGAATTATTATAATGATTTAATAAAATTAGTTATACTTTATTGCTGTCAAATCCAAGTTATTATATTAATTTTTTATTCATTTATATAATATATATAGTGTCAAATTTTATGTTTTTTGATATTTATATATGAAAATTAATTTTTAATAAATTTATATGTCAAAAAGAAAAGTCTCTATTTATCAATTTTTTTAAAGTCGGTAAAATATATATAAAATTAAAATAATATAAATTATATTCAATATTATATTATTTTTAAGTTAATAAATAAACTTAATAATTAAAATTTTTTTTTCATTAAAATCACATTTTTTTTTTTTAATATGAGTATTTATTAGGTCTCTCATTATTTAATTAAATAATTTAGAATCATTAAATTAAATGAATTTAATGATAAAAAATTAAGTATCCTTCTTTTTACTTACATTAAATATAAATAGATCCCCTCCTTATTATTATTATTATTATTAAGTCCCTTAAAATAAATGGCAACTTAAGCGTTCCATATAAAGTTCCAGTTTTTAAAATATGGTACTTTTTAATGTGTTCCAAATAAATGCCATTTAAAGTTCCAGTTTTTAATGGTACTTTTTCAAACACGTATTTTGAAAAACACATTATATTACTTAAATTGTCTTCCGCATCTTTTTTCTGGTTTGCCTACTAATCACACATTTAAATTTTAATAAGTTACTCATTGTGTTTTCCCTTCATCAATAACATGACATTGCTAGAATTATTAGATGGCCTTTTATTTCTAAATTTAGGTAATTTAATTTAATTATATTAAGACGTATTTAGTACCATGAGCCCTGGATTTTTGCATTTATTTGGCTTTTTACCAACAAGCAAAAAAAATTGTCATATGGGGTTCGGAAGGAAAGAAGCACTCTTTTGTCATTAACCGAAGGTGAGCTCAAATGGTACAATAACCACTTTTTGATTGTTTAAGTGTCACAATTGATATATTAATAAATGTGTGACATGTGTAAAAATAATGGAGTCCATACTTTTTTGTAACATGCTATATTATGACTTTTTGTAATATCATTATGACCTATTATCATTATGACCTATTTTTTGTAATTTTTTCTATTTGGGACTTAGATATTGAATATCATAAATAATTAGTGTTAAATATTTTTATTAACAAAACTTTTTAAATTAAATCTCATAATTAAAATATTAGTAATTTTTAAATTAATATTTATTATAAAATAAAAGCTCATTATCCATGATTAATAACATTTAGTAAATCTATAGAATAAGAAAATGTCCATTGTCTATGATTAGTGACTAATTATATTATTTATGTTTAAAGAAGATTCATAGTCTATGATTAGTAATTAATAGTATAATCTCACTCAAGGATATCAATAATTAGTGACTAATAATATAACTCATAGGAAAAAAATGCTTATTATTCATACTTAGTGATTAATTGTATTATCTATAATTAAAGAAAGACTCATAATCCATGATTAGTGACAAATAGTATAATTTATGATTAAAGAAAAGTTTATTATCCATGCTTAGTGATTAATTGTATTATTTATGAAGAATGGACCAAACATTTTTTAACCTATAAAATGAGTGAAGGTTAGATTATTAGTGTATATATATATATATATATGTGGGTACTGTTTTGTTTGTGACTTAATATGAATTGTTAATTGCATTACTTGGTTGAATCCAAGTTGTTATGATTAGTTTAGCGTAATATATTGAATTGCCTTCTATTTTATGTTTTGACTTGATATGAGACACAATGCAAAGTGAGGAGGAAATAAAGTAGTACTTCTATTTGGTTTGGAAGAGAAAATGATAATTTTCTTCCTCATCTTCCCAAATAAATAGATCATTTATTTAATTATTTTTACGATCTTACTCACTTGTGTGCCCTGAAGATTACATATTGTTGATATAATGAAAAAAATTGCTGTTCCTAAGCAGTCAAATTAAATGGATAGTTTTTTAAACCAAAAGAAAAGGCAATAAATAGATTTATCTAGAGCAAAATCATTAATTATCTACTCATTGATAAATGGCTTGTGTCACAAGTGGAAGATAGGAGGCTTTTGATTTAAGGGAAATGTTAGTTATGCAAACAAGTTAAACACAGAAATCTTACCGGAAGACAGGTGTTTGAAATCAAATATTAAGATTACACCACCCAAGTTTTTCCTCCCTTGCTTGATGTTTTCCATGTGGCATATGTGAGGGTTATGCATTTATTTCATCTTTGTCACTAACATTACCCTTTAGCTAATTAATGTGGGTGAGGATATTCTCATTTCCAATTACCTGTTCTCATTTTTTTTAACAATTTATAATTTTAATTTCTTAAATTACTCTCACCTAAATAATTTCTATTCAAATTAAGTTTTAATTAATTATTACTATTTATCTATTCAAACTTCTAGTTAATCTTATCTACTCTTACCCCTTTTTATATGTTAAAACTCTTCACTTCGCTATTCCTTCACTGACTGGTCATTAGGCCATGGTATCTATGTGCTCAGGGTTGAGCTTGTGTTGAAGTATTGAAAAAAATTTAGAAAAACATGATGGAAGGCAATAGAAGGATATTTTTTGTTATAAAACGAATATTTCTTTATCTGCAGTTTGTTATGAAAGTTCAATGGGTCTATAATGTGGGTAGTTTTTATCACATCAGTAAAGTTTACTAATTTTTTTATTATGCTAACTCGGCCAAAAACGCTAGCCCACTTGACGCACCTTACAAGATGTTATGTGAGCTCAAGCTTTTCTCATAACTTATAGGCTTTTTTGTAGGGCCATGTGACAAAGCTCTATAAAAGGCGCTAGTTCACATAGATCTTTTTAGAAAATGCAACTTTAGTCGCGTCAAATGTCACGTGACAACGTCCTATAAAAAGTGTTAATCTATATGATGTCTTTTAAAATTAAATTAAAAAATAAATAAATAAAGATGCATGGAGCAACTGAACGAAAAGATGTAAAAAAAAAAAAAAAGCTTCATGGAGTAGTTATCTGAGCTTTTGTTTTGATCATCAACCCCTTCTTTTGTTCTTCTCTTCATTTACGGTTTATGTGTGAAAAAATTTGGTATTTTTATTTCAAATTTCACTATCGGGTCCCTTCTTTCCCTTTTACTTTTCTCTTTTCACTCTTCTTCTTTTTTGTCTCACCATTTTATTTTTCTTCACCTATCTTCATTTTTATCTAATTCTAACCTATATTTCTTGTTGATGGTCCATCATATTTTGTTTTTAAGGTAAGTGTTTTATTTTAAAATATGTTCCTTAATATATGTGTTGACCTTTGCATTTTTGTTAGTGTATACTTGTGTTTATGCAAGGTTTTATTTTCTTACCACCAAAAAATTGATTGAAATTATGAACAAGGAATAGTACAAGTATCTAAGCTAGCCTAAATAACTTGCAAGTTTATCGTATTGTCATCTTTTTGTTATTAATACAATTTTTAAATAATTATTATTAATATTATATTTTTATTATTAATAATTATTAATATTTTTAAATAAATGTTATGTTTAAATGTTTAAATAAATATAATTTATATAATTTGAAGTTTTGTTTTGTCATTAAAATGTTTAAATAAATATTTTTTATGGTATTGTCATCTTTTATCCATTATATCAACGTATTGTTTAAATAATTATTAATATAATTTTAGGTAATTTAAATGTTATTAATAAATATCTGCCAGTTTAATTTTTATGCATTGTTAATGTAAAATTTTTACACCATCTACCAATCATAGCCAAGGTGATTTGATATATAATTAAATGATAATATAAAAAACTTTTACACTAACAATGTATTCAAATTAAATCTTAAATATTTTAGGTAATTTTACATATTGTCATATTTTGATTATTAATGAAATTCATATTATTAATGAGACCCATATAAATTTAATAATAGCTTGAAAGAAAGAAGAAAAAAAGCTCACACCGTGTATTTTTGTCTAAAATTTTGAGAGCATAAAGTATGATATTGTTTTGAGATGGTTATGTGAGCTTTTATTTTTAAAAAAAATACTCATACAGAATTTCTAAAAAAAAATTAGGAGACTATGGTTCCTCTAAGTCTCCACTAACATCCATCACTTTTCCTTAAGTTTTAAAGCAATAAACTAATTGTAACATGTAAATCATTTAGTAGAACATATTGTCATACAATATATAATTAGAAGTATCCTATTGTACACATATATAAAACTATTCATTCATATTAAATAAATATTTTCTTCACTAATAAAATATTTTTTATGTTAATATGAACTTTTTGTATTAACTTCAAGTATTGTTTATACATCACCTTCTGTGTATATCAAATTTTGTTTTACATATCACTTTATACAATTAATTAATTATTTTGTATTACTATTTAATAAATTTGTATTTTTGAAAATTTAGGTTGAAGTTTTGGCATCGAGTTCATTTTTGCGATCCAACAGTCTTCATCCAGGTCCAGAGAATCCATCCTTGTTGACTCAATAGCAAATACATGTTTCTCAACACATTTGGAATAGAGAAGCTATTCGGTTATTGAATGCCAGAAGGGAACGTGCAAAATATGGTAATGGGATTTTGGAGCAAATAGTTCTATATTTGCGACAAACAGGTTTTCTTGGTGTTACACAACTGGCATTATGACAGATTGATCATAATTTAATATCTACACTGGTAGAGCATTGGAGACTAGAAACTCATACATTTCACATGCCGTAGGGCAAGTGCACAATTACCTTGTAGGATGTTGTTATCCAGTTAGGTCTACCAATAGACGAAAGGTCTATTATTGGTTGTACTGTGGCTAAGTGGAGGTCAGTTATGCAGTAACTATTTGGCATACCATCACTAGAGACAACTATGAGAGGTGGTCGACTTAAAATGAAATGGTTAGATGAACATTTCAAGGACATACAACTTCATATGTACTCATAGTTGCAAGTACAGTGATTTGCCCGGGCTTATATTATGAGATTGATTGGTGGAGTTATGTTTGTTGACCACTCTAGCGTATACGTGCCATTAAGGTTTCTATTACTGCTAGAGGATTTTGAGGAGATGAGTCAGTATAGTTAGGGATCAACGACTTTGGTGTATTTATATCATGGGCTATGTAAAGCTAATGATTACAAGCAATCAGATATTGCAAGTTTATGTATCTTGATCCAGTTGTGGGCATGAGATAGATTCCTTTCAATTGCACCTTCACATGGTACATTGCCACGTGTAGCTAACACCCCCCTTGGCACACAGTATGTAACATATAATTTGTTTGTTTATCGTTTTATGTAATTATTTTGGGGATTGTAACGTTTGATTACCAAATGGAGGGGCTCTATGAATTTTACACGGTATATGCACTCACTGAAGGTTTCAAACTTGACCATATGAAGCGAGATGATGTAAGTGTCTTATCTTATGCATTATATGTTGTACTAAATTTGATTGATTTTGCATTTTTCCTATGATTTTGTAAATGTGTAGATTGTGTGGGAGCCATACATCAAGGACATTATTCAGACACTACCACAAGTTTGCAGGCAGGGCGTGATATTTGGCGATAAGTCATCCCTATGATTTACTTTCACGTTGTTGAATGGTACCAGCCTGACCGTGTGATGCGTTAGTTTAGTATGAAGCAACACATTCCAGGGGAGCCTAGTTAACTTGATAAATTGAAGATATTACTTTATGTGGAAAATCTATTGAAAATTGGTCGGACATACATCACGTCTATAAGCAGTATTCAGATCGGTGATGAGAATTCATTATGTAAGGTCTGGATTTTACTAGTAAACTTAGTCCAACTCCGAGTACATGAGATGGTATACAAAACATATGCATCAATGGATCACCAATAATGGCACACAACATGGAATGTCGGTAATAAATTTTTACCCTAACTTTTTACTTAAGGTTTAATTATTTACTGAGTACATTAATATTTATCTTTCTTATCATAAGGTGATGTTACTGAGAGGTTGTATTACTATTCCATCACAGATGTTGGACATTCTGCATTTTCATTCCAGGCGCTTGAGGAAGATTCTTTGCAAATATTGTTAAACTTAAATGAATTAGAACACATAGTTGAAACTCATGAGTCGGCTCCTTCAATGCAATAATTTCCAAGACCACCTGAGGAAGTGGGATTTAAATGCATTGGACGAGTGGAAGGTAGCGGACTTTCTCATTGTAGAACTCGTGTAGAGGTCGTGGATCATCCTCCACCATCATTCCCATAGCCTGTTGGCATGTATTTTTTATACATTTACGGGATTTTAATTTCGGGAATTACTCTCACCTAAATATATTATTCCCATCTAAGTCTTAATTAAATGACTATGTTGCATCTATTCAAATTAGTTAAAATTACAAACTCAAGTGCAAGTTAAAACTCTTCAAGTAATAAAATCTTGGTGGTCAAGGTCAATTATCATGTGAAATTAATGAAGAAAAATTCTTTGACGTAAGATAAATATTTTGTCACAACAATAAAGGTAATAAAACTTAGTCACAAATAAAAATGATTTATTTAGGTTAGGAGATCCACTCTTGGTAAGTAAATTAAAGAAAAAATTAATTCTTTTTATAACTCAATTAGAATCAACACATAATGGAGGTTTCAATCGAAAAATACAACATTCAAAGTTCATTTAAGATTATATACGTAATTATATTATGATTCCTTTAATCATCTATTAACACTACCACTCATAAATGGGATCAAATATTCATTGTGCCAAAATCTTGTCTACAATAAATTAAGATCTTCACTTTACAAGGAGGGTTTCTAAATTGATTGAAAATAAAATATAATACATATAATGATTACTTGATAATATATCATTTAAGCACAATAAATAAATTAATCTGTTATTTCATTATAAGAGCTTTCACCATTTAAAGTAAAATAAAAATAAATAAAGTTACTCATAAACAAGAAGAAAGGAAGAGAGAAGAAGAAGAAGAATATAATTTCAATTTAGAACAAAAAAAATTTACAACAAGATAAACAAATAACACAACAGCATGATCTTGATATCTAACACCAGGACCCCTCAAATGATCAGTCAATGCTCCCTTTTATAGAGGATTAGAGATACAAAATGAAAAGAGAACTAATTCATGAGTGAGTGGATGAGTGAAAAATGTCAAATGACTTTTGATGAGTGAAAAATTATTGAGATTTTTTGTCTCTAAAATTATTTAGTGCTGAACTCATTGAATGTGTTAGAGAATTGAAAAATGATCTTCATGAAAGTTGTAGCCCTAAATCTTAGCTTTCAAATTCCATTCGTTTGAACCTAAAAGCATTCCTACAACTCAAGATATGGTTTGATTACTATGCATTTTTGTTAGTGATACTTGTGTTTATGCAAGGTTTAACTTTTAAGCCAAAAAATATTGACCTCTAAACAAGGAAATACAAGTCTAAACTGTGTTCTTCATGAAAGTTGTACATATGAGTCTTAACTTGTAAATGCTAAACTTTCAGCCTAATTAAGTTCTTATAACCCGAGTTATGCTCTGATTACTGTATATTATTTAGATTCCAATTACAAAACTCGTATTCTAACTTCCAAGCTCAATTAGTTCCACTAGATGTCCAATTATGACCTAGAACTCTCATGAAAATTGTAAATCTCTCTCTTATCTTTCCTATAAGGTAAAATACATAATTATTAGATATCTAGAACTCAAGATATGACTAAAATACATAAATAGTGTAAGATGTAAATGCATTGTTAATGTAAAAATCAATTAAATCAATTTGAGATGTAAATTAAATGATAACATAAAAACTCAATCATTAAGGACATGTATTCAAATTAAATCTAAAAATGAGAGTTTATTGATGTATAAAATATGTGATTATCATTGCACATCTTCATTATACATGAGACCCTATAAATTTGAATAACTTGAAATACAGAAGAAAATCTACACCGTGTATTTTGTCTGTATATATTCCAAATCCTAAAGTAGTCATTTTTCCCATCATACATGGCAGCATTGATTATTTTAAAAAAAGAATAATGTGGTAGTTGTAAAAACAACTTTGAGGAGACCAATTCCCTCTAAGACAAATTAAAAGAATAACTAAAGAAACAAACTAAAGAAAAATATCAAATGATTAAAAGTAAATAAAAATTAATTTAAATGCAAAATTAAGTAAAGCAAATTAAAACAAATTGGGTTTTATACCAAATGTAAGATGACTAAAGTTCAGAATCCACCAAGATTAATTTTAACATTAGTTATTTCAAATTATTATATACCCAAATAATTTAACTCACCATGAACATCTGTATATCAAATTTTGTTTTGTTCACTTTAAAATATATCAATAATTATTAAAAATAATAATCACATGTATGATAAAATTTTCCTAATTAATAATAATTATCAAACCATCAAATGTATCCCTAATAAAAAATCATAATTGATATCCAAAAATTATCACTAACATTCAGATAATCAAATAAATTGTAAAAAATGATAAAAACATGACTGAACATTTTAAAATTCATTCATATAATCTAATAGGAAAATAGAATCAATAAGCATTAAATTTTAAAATTGGATAAAATTAATTCAACATAATAATGTCAAAATAATCAATATTTCATTATTCTCTTAATATAAAGAATTTAGCAAGATGTAATAAGATGAAAACTTAACAAAATCATTTCACTAAAATTATCCATTACACAAAAATTATCTAGGGCAAGTGCACAATTACCTTGTAGGATGTGTTATTTGTTATTAAAATAAAATAACGATTAACAGAATATTTAAATTATAAGGTTTGATATAAATAAATAATAAATTTGGCATACCATCACTTTGTAGAGAAAACATAAAAAGTATTATCAAGATATTATATCTTTAGATACATTTCAAGGACATCACACACAATGAATACATCATCACTCCCAAGTCTGATACTATACATTATATCCACATGCATATTCATGATACTAATATACAAAAGTTTACATAAGTTTTGTTTTCAAAAGTTATACGAATAATTTACAGGTTAATTTACAAACCCAAATAAAAAATTTTGAGGAGAAAGAAAAAAAGTTAGGGCATCAAAGGTTTATATTTACAACTATGTAAAGCTAAGATAACAAACCCAAGTGCACGTCATACATTGCTTTTAGTCTTGATTTGGAGAAACATTCTGGATGATTCTTCACATGGTACATTGCCACGTGTAGCTAACACCCCCCTTGGCACACAGTATGTAACATATAATTTGTTTGTTTATCGTTTTATGAATTCGGTTTGATTACCAAATGTGGATGAATATATAGTTATGGGTCGAACTTGAAGGTGTTCTAGCTTGACCATACACTAAACTCATGTAAGTCTTATCTTATGCATTATATGTTGTACTAAATTTGATTGATTTTGCAACTCCTAATGGTTTTCTAACTTAACATAGAAGCCGATACAAAATCAAGGACATTATTCGGACACTACCACAAGTTTCGCAAAGACATAGTAATAATTTGTATAAGTCAACAACATTTACGTTCTCCGTTGTTGAATGGTACCGGCGGCTCCTCCGTGGATTCGTTAGTTTAGATAAAAGCAAAATTCCGGGTGTCGACATCTAGTTAACTTGATAAACTGAGAGATGATCTAAGGCTGGAAAATCTGATTGAAAATTGGATCGTGGTTCTTCACTCCCTCATAGCATGTACTATTCGCCCAACTGATGAGTTCTTCAAAGGTCCGGATCTTCTATAAACTCTAGTCCAATATATATATATATAAACATACAAAAAACATCAAAACAAACAATATATACAACAAATAGAAGGTAATAAATTTTTAAAGTAACTTAATAAATATCACATATGAAATAATAATACAACATTAACATAAATAAAATCCAGAGGTTGTACACTAATCCATCACGGATGTGAGTTCAAAATACTCATTTTCACACAATATAATGAATTTAAAATGAATATTGACTTAAATGAATATAAATGACTAGTTGAAACTCATGAGCTACAACACTTACACTCAATATCAAGAGAATGAGATGAGATTTAAATATTACGAGTGGAAATCCGGACTTTCTCATTGTAGAACTCGTGTAGAGGTCGTGGATCATCCTCCACCATCATTCCCATATTACAACTATCAAAACTTTTGTTACATACATGATCGGGATATTCGATTATATTGGACTATCAAAATATTATTGTGTCCATCCCACGAAAAATAATATAATGGCATAGCATAAAACCCAAACTCAAGTGCAATTTATTTATAGTAACAAAATCTCGAGTCGAGTCCTCTCAAAACTTGATTAAGAAAATTCTTTGACGAAGATAAATATTTTGTCACAACAATAAAGATAATAAAACTTAGTCACAAATAAAAGGATTTGAACTCCAAGTTCATAGGAGATCTACTATTGGTAAGTAAATTAAGGACAAGATTTATTCATCTTTCAATAATCTCAATTAGAATCCGACTCATAATACATGAAAAATATAACATTACCAAAATATCCTCGGGTTTAATTATTTATATATACGTAATTATTTATGATTATTTACAAAAATACCATCAAATCTCCATTATTTACATAAATGGGATCAAATTCCATATATACAAAAATGCCATCAAAGATTTTCATTATTTACAAAAATGATCGTGATTTCAAATAATTGGAAAAAAATATAATACATATAAATAATTGATAAATGTCATTTTAGTGGAAAAAAATTCCAATCTAACAATTTCACTCCAACTTGGCTTTACTCATACATTCCCAAAGTAAAATGAAAATTTTACTCATAGACAAGAAAAGCTATTTTCATCAATCGAACATAAATTTTATTTCAAAGAAATTTACAACAAGTTTTCACAACAACATCACATTTCCAATAGCATGATCTAAAATATTTTAAATTACTATATATTCTTTGTAAATACTAACAACACTTAAATTAGATTCAAAAATTTATTTGGTTTTCATGAGTAACAACATTATAAAACATTTTAATTCCTTCCATTCAATAATGTGAAAAACCTAGAGATTTTTGCTAAAATTATTTGGAATGAACTCATTGCATTTCTAACATTAATTTAATATATACAATGTAAAGTTGATACAATACATCAAAGCTTTAAACAAGTAATAAAAATTATAAAAATCAACATATAGAGGAATCCTATATGGATTTTACAAATACAATCAAACCCGAATTTCTTAATAACACTTAAATTTAATTAAGTTTTAGTCTTCCTCTTACCTAAAATGATGAAAATTTCTTAAATTTTCAAACTCTCAACCTAATTGAGTTCGGTTTTGCTCTTTAGAATTCTAGGAAAATAAATAAAATTTTTTAAAGGTTAATACAAAAAATAGAACCATACCATGGTTCAATCAATTAGTGGAAGCTTAGAAATGAAAATGGAATTGACCTAAAGAATTTTACCTTTGAAGAAGGATTCTCAAATCTTTCTCAAGCTTAAAATGGAAGAAATAAGGAAGTTGTCAACTAGAAATGGTCTTGTAATAAGGTCTTGAAGTAGGAAAGTGAGAAAATGGAATTTTTTTTTTTTTTTTTTTGGGTGAAATTGGTATTTTATGGAGCTTACAAAACGAATAAGCCTCCTTGGGTTTTCTTTAATGGTGAGAGTGAAAGGAAGGACTAAAAAGGAAAGAATTATTTGGTAAATTGTTTAAGTGCACATCTTCATTATAAGTGAATGGAAAAAGTCTAAATGCATGTGCAAAATTTCAAAGAACCAATCTAGGCCATCCAATGGTTCAAAGGCTAGGATTTTGTCAAACTTGATAAGCATTTTAATTCTATTGGTTGCATGCATTGATGAGTCATGACATGAATAAGCATAGTTGTTGTCTAGAGCCTTTCGGTGCTCTCCTTGCTTGAGACAAATTAAAAAATCTCCAAGAAAAAAGCCAACTAAATTTGAAAAATTCTAACTAGTTAGTTATATATTTAAGTGTAGGTTAATTTACATATTAAATTAATAAAGTTACTTCAAGTTACACTAGGTTAACTTAATTAGTTTAGGATTCTAGTTAGTTAGGCCTAACTAGATTACTATCTAGTTATCAAATTATTTAGTTACACTAAGGTTGTAGTAATTAATTTAGTTAGATTCTAAGGAAAAATATACTAATAAATTAAAAATATTCTAGTTCTAATCTAAAATTAGCCTTTTTGTTGAATAGCTTTATTAATTTGACTTCTAGGTGTCTTGTTCCCATTGGTCCAAAATTCTAATTTCCTTATTATTTACTTTATTTATACGTGGGTCCACACATATAGATAATGCAAATAAATTGTAAAAGTTTTATGAGTAATAAAATAATCTTAAAATTCATTCATTAATCTAATAGGAAAAATAAATTCAATAAAAAATTAAAAATTGGATAAAATTAATTCAACATAATAATGAGTTAATAAACTCATTATTCTCTTAATATAAAAACAAAACAAAATAACATTTTAAGATGAAAACATAAAAAATCATTGGGGACATAATTATCCATTACCTAAAAATTTTAGGGTGTTACACACTCCACTCTCGTTAATTCCCAATTCATGTCTCAAAGAACGTGCAATGCCCTCCTCTCTTTCCAATATGTTTTTCCTCTCCTACATATGTTGTTGCCCCTGACTGAGCTTGCTAAATTACTGCAGTTTACTACACTATGTATAAAGTAATTGGGCCGATGTTCTAAAGGCTCATGAGACTAAAACAATACTATTACATCCTATTACATGAATACCATTGGCATGTGGATTGTCAATATTCCCTTTCACATAGCCACTCACATCTCATGTCTAATTGAGTAATTGTACCATCCAGATCCCAGCCTACGTTATGGCGTATGACGTGATTTATTAGACTTCAATTAAATCTTCTTTTGAATTTAACTAGGCTTTCACTTGTTCTTTATAAACTCTAAAATTAAATATAAAAATTTATTTAAGAATATTTTAAAGTAAATATAAATTTAATTTAAAAATACACATTAATTCCAATAATTTTTATTCACATTCTAACATTTTAGTCTAATAATAGAGTATTTAGAAAGTACTTTCGTACACTCATCAAGCATATATGCCCACGATTACAACACCTAAGCCACCTGGTCCGTTTTAACAGACTTAACGATCCCATTCAATCACCGTATAATTTGTGTTGGGGTTTAAGGGGTACGCCACCACAAAAACTTGGATTTGATTTAAATCGTGAGTTTGACGAAGTTGTCGTGTGGTTTAAGGATGTCCAACAACAATTGGCTCAGGGTGAGGATGCAAGAGGAGCTTGTAGAAACCCATATCATGAGGCGAGGGATAAACAACAACATTGTTGCTCAACACCCCATTGAGGGATAACTTTCATTACATGACTTATTTTTACATTTCATGTTTTACTATGTATTATGTTATATGACTTAATTATTTGACTTCACAATGGATCATAGTTTTTCTTTTATGATATTTGACTTTATATATTATAGTTTTTATTTTATTATTGTTAGTTTAGTATGCTAACGCTACAAAGCTACAAGTTAGTAGGCAAACGATTGAATTCATTGCTAGGTTTATGGATACATTACAAAAATTGATACATTCAATCTAATTATTAGTGTTGTCTATGTTGTCTGCACCTTGTGAAGAGTTTTCCCCTTGTGTGGCTTGGCAAGGGCAGCATTGTTTGTTGTGACCTTCAGTCCTATAGAAGGTGCATCATTGCTTAGGCTAAGATTTAGTCCAATCCATTTTGTTCCTAATGCGTGTTAACATTGGATGGCCCTTACTGCGAAGAGTTGATTCATTTAGAACTAATGTGCACCTCACAAGATCCGAAATGTTTTCCTCATTGCTAATCAAAAACCACTGTCCATTGTATGCATTCATAATATACTCTATTGTGTAAACTTTATCTACAAATTGATATGCATCAATACTCACAGTGGCACACGCGACAATAATGTGAGAACATGGATAATGATACGCTTGGAATCTACCGAATTAACATTAGTACCTGTTCAAATTCACAAACCATGTGTGTCTGCCCTTTTGTGTGACAAGATTAAAGGCCTCCTCTACTTCGAACCTTGTGGATTGTATGTCATACTTATAGACTTAGTGGGAACACGCATCCTCTTGATTTTTCATCATGGCTTCGATTAACTTTTTACAAAATATTTGTCTTGCATTTCACTTGCTAACAACCTCCTTTCCTTATTGTACAAAGTATTCAACCATCCTGGTATAAGTTAGCTTGACCAACACAATTATTGGCAAATTGCGGGCACCTTTTAAAACTTTGTTTATAGCCTCAGACAAGTTTGATTCATAGTTGTATGAACTGGGGAAAACCCATGACCCGGGTTCTGCGCTAGTCCAGTCCTTGGTCAAAATAGGTTTGTTCACTAACCTGGTCAAACTTGGGTGACCTTGGACAGGTTGACCTGCGTTGACCCAAGTTTTTTTTTCCAATTTAAACTTTAAAAAACTAAATTGTAGGATTTGAACATGGTACTTGGAAGACTCTTGGGATGAAATGCATTTTACTATTAGACCACACAATCATAGTAAGTAATATTCTTAATTTTCTAATTTATATTATTTTTTAACCAATACAAATTTAAAAATTTTGAGCTGAATGAATATTACTGCTTGTTTGCTCACATCATTAATTTTTTTTATATAATGTATTTTTTGTAGTATTTTCTTATGTAATTGTTCATATAATATTTTTTTAAAAAAATCTTTTTTGTCTAGGTTTTCCAATTCAACCGCTTAACTAACAATCAGACCATTGACCCGACCTTCTGAATGAGTCAACTTCCGGTCTAGGTTATACAACTATGGTTTGTTGTCATATGCATATATCTTCGCCTTTCATCCCAAGCCTGACTCCACTTTTGTTTTAGAAAATTTATCAATCCATCTACGCATATCATCGTTGATTTGACAAAATTTTTGTAAGTTCTTCTCAAACGGATGCACTTCTGTAGTATACCCTACAATAACACCGCAAGATATATACATTAGGTTTTCAAACAATAAAAATCATATATGACAAGAACAAACATTTAATTTAATATTTAAGATGAATTTGCTACGTAGTTTCAACAAATTTGACTTCAACTTGGCATTGTGGAACTTCCAATTGAAATTGTTAGTAATGTGGCGTATACAATACACATGATATGCATTTAGAGGATGTCACCCAAGGTGTGGATTTTCTATTGCCCTTTTAATGTCTAAATGCTGATTAAAAATCAAACACACACCTTGTTTTCTTGTAGCATGAAGACATTTGTTTGCCACGAACCATGGTCAAGAACTCAAGGTCTATTTTTCCACAATAGCAAATGTAATTGGTACTATACAACTATTGTCATCTTGTGTCGTTGCAATCAAAAGTACACCACGGTACTTACCATACAAGTGTATGTCGTCAATTTGTGTAATGGGTTTGGCCCAATTGAATGCATTGCAACATAGCTTGAATGTCTAAAATACTTGATGAAAGTTACGAAATTGATTGTCAACTTGATTGTTGACCACAACTTCATTTGTCTCAAATTTGTACACAAAACCTGATGAATGAAGTTCCATCAGCTCTAGCCATCCAGGTAAGATTTCATATGACTTTTCCCATTCACCAAATACTTTTACAATTGCTTTTTGCTTAGTGTTCCAAACCTTTCTGTATGAGACTTGATATCTGAATGTGTTGTTAATCTTATCTTTGATCAAAGAAATTAGGACATATGGTTCTTTGTTAACCACACCTAATAAACATTAATAACTCATATCAAAATCAAATACTCAAATGTTATTGAGTAAACACAACATTATTAAACGGGTTATGAACATACCTAATATACATGAGCAAATGAAGTCAAAATCTAACTTTCTATAATCTTGAGAAAACAGAGGATTCACGCAAGAATGAGGACTACCACATTTCATGATTTGTCATTTATTTAACATTTTCCCCATAATTGCCCTTATTCGCCAAAGATAACCTTCTGCGTGTCTTGGCACTTCACGTATAAGAAAGTTGGTTTGATTCAACCATATAAAAAGTTAGATGTCTCTTCATCGAGTAATGTTTCATAACCAACTGAACGACTTGTTTTCTTTTAAACTGCAAACAAACATATAACTTATCTATTGCACGCCAAGAACCGGGTACATCCAATCTCAAAAAATCATCCTCTTGATCAAGGTGATCTCAATTAATATATTTATAATGTGGAGTTGAAGCCCAAAGTAGAGTCTCCAGAGCATTTTGTATGTCTATACATGTGTTAAAAGCATAAAAGTCATGGGTTTACAAGGGCAAACTTCACAATATATCAAATAAACTATGTGGATAATAACCTGTTTGTTGCAGAATTTCACTAACATGTATTGATGACGAAACTGGAGATACAATAATTATAAGAAAAGGCAAACCAGTAGCATTAAAGTCAACATCAAAGTCACCCTCAACTTCAGTGTTAGAAGATTCACCATTGAGAATTTCACCTTTGTCTTCATCTTCGCTTTCACTGGACTCAATTGGTAGGTCCCTACTCCAATCTTCATCATCGTCAGAAAGACAAATGTCTACATTAATATGACCCAAAAATGGTGCAATAGCATACTATCAACATATCAATCTTCATTGGCAATTGAAATGTGAGTATTCATATGACATGAATATACAAGTACATATGACCTACCTGCAACATCAATTTCAGCATACAGTTCCATGACTATCATAATAGAATGTTGCTCAAATGTGTTGATCATGCACTCAATATTTTCATCATCAACTACTTCAATCGCAACATATTTATTCTCATTTCGAGATATCGTAAATATGTAAGTTAGGCTTGAAATGACTTGATGTAATTGAAAATTCAATTTCGAATGAATCTTTATCTTTAATTCATCATAACTAATACCACGCTTAATTTGAATCGATTTTGTATCATCTTCAAATGTGAGTTCCTGTGTCCCTTCAAACTTTTTACCATTTGAATAGACAAAATTGATTAATTAACTTATTTTGAAACAAAAATAGCTACACAAAATAAATGAGTGGATGAGAGAAAAATTATAAAGATGGCGAGGGAGCTTGTGTGAGTGATGGGAAGGGGGTCGTGGGTTTTATAGGAGATAATCATGATAAGGAGAGTGCCACTTAGCAGAATATGGTGAAAGGCACTAATCATGGACAATGAACTTTTCTTTAAGCTTGAATTATACTGTTAGTCACTAATTATGGACATCCTTAAGCATGGATTATGCTATTATAATCACTAAACATGGTCAAAGAGCCTTTTATTAATCATGGATTATACTATTAGTTACTAGTTATGGAGTATGGACATGATTAGTGACTAATTGTACTATCTCAGCTTAAACAAATGCTCATTGTTAATGATTATAGACTACTAGTATAATTCATGTTTAAAGAAAGACTCAATGCATAATTAGTGATCAACTGTATTACCTATGCTTAAGGAAAGACTCATTGTACATGATTTGTTAGTACTAATATAAAATCCATACTTTAGAAAAGGTCCAAGTCAATTATTAGTGACTAATTGTATAATCTAAGCTTAAGGAAAGTTCAAATATCCATGATTAGTGACTAATTATATAATGTATGCTTAAAAAGGCCTGATATCTAGTATTGGTGACTATTTGTATTATCCATACTTAAGGAAAGACCCAATATTTCATGATTAGTGACTAATTGTATTATAAACTATTTTTTAATATAAAATTCTTTTATAATATAGAAAGAAAGAAACTATAGAGAAGAGAAAATGGATAGAAAAAATGTATTTTCTCTATATATGTTTGGATGAAGAGAAAATAAGAGAAAAAAACATGAAAGTTGGGTAAAAAATTAAGAGAAAATAAAATATAAAATTATGCCAAATAACATATATATATTCTTATCTTTATAGAAAGAAATTCAAATATTAATTTTTTATTAACAAAACATTTTAAATTAAATCTCTCAATTAAAATATTAATGAATTGATTTTTAAATTAATAATTATTATAAAATGTATTAATTTATACAATTTATAGAATAATACATTTATTATAGAATATAAATAAAAAATAACATTTGATTTTTATTATATAAAAGTAAGAATATATATGTTATTTTGCATAATTTGATATTTTGCTCTCTTAATTTTTTACTCAACTCTCATCTTTTCTCTGATTTTCTCTTCATCCAAACTTACATATAGAAAATACACTTTTTTTTATCTATTTACTCTTCTCTCTTGTTTCTTTATTTCTATAGTATAAGAGAATTTTATATTAAAAAATAGTTTATAATACAACTAGTTACTAATCATGGATATTGAGTCTTTCCTTAAGAAAGATCAGTAATAAAGAAAAATGTTTGTTGCAATTCTAAAAATAAAATTATTGCAAAACTAAGTGAAACTATGGTAGGCAGTGTCAACGATCGATGGGGTGAAACAGTGGTGGGTAGGGGTGAAAATAAGTCAGGTCGCTCGTCAAGAGCCTATGACCTGGTCTGCCTGAGGTCTAATCTAGCCCGACTTGTTTACTAAACAAAGTTAGATTAAAGTTTTTTTAAAAGTCTGTTTAATTAAAAAAGTCAAGTATCAGGTTATCTAGTAGACCTTTTAAGCCACGACAAGTCGATCTAATCTGTTTAACTATATATAGTATAATATATATATATATATTATATAATTATAATATATTATAATTATTAATTTATTATAATTTATTAATTTTTTATATATTTTTTAATTAAATTTTAATAAAAGTTAATAAACAAAACCTAAGTTAGTAAGTTAGAATAAAAATAATATATTAGAATTATGTTATAACTTAACACTCATTTCTTACTTTTATAGATACGCATTATTTTCTTACTTTAATTTTTAGTCAATGTGAAACTTGAAGTATATCAAATTATAAAATTATTAGAGACATATAATTACAAAATATGAAAATCAGACCTATACTCTCTTAATTACAACATGAAACATTATTTGTTCATATCCACCTTACCTTTGTTCATGCTAATTGAAGTCAACGTTAATTGATAGTATATTTTTGTAAAATATAACGAGTTGAGCTAGCAACCAGATATGTGCCAAAAAGAATTGGGGACCAAGACTATCATGCTTTTACTAAGCAAAGAGGAAAATAACGTCCTGAATTGCTCAAACAGAATGGTCCTTCATAAAGCTACCGTGGGAGAGGGACTAAATATCCCCTTACAATCTCCACCACTGATGGGCCTTTTCCTAACCATGTTTAGTGAAACTCTCCTTACTTAATTTACAAATTAGTGACAAATAATACAATCTATATTTAAGGAAAGACTCATTGTTCATGTTTAGTGATTAATATTATAATCCACGCTTAAGGATGTCAATAATTATTTGTCATGGATTAATGAGTCTTTCCTTGACCATGAATTATACTATTTGTCATTAATCATAAATTATGAGTCTTTCCTTAAGCATAGATAATATAATTGGTCGCTAAGCATGGACAAAGAGTCTTTTCTTAAACGTGAATTATACTATTAGTCACCGATTATGCATGAAATATGGACCTTTGCTTAAACATAGATAATACAATTAATCACTAAGTATGGACAAGAAACCTTTCTTTAATAATAAATTATACTATTTGTTACTAATTATGGACTATGAGTATTTTTTTAATCATGGATAATACAATTAATCACTAAGTATGAACAATAAGCATTTTTTTAAGCATGAGTTATATTATTAGTCACTAATTATTGATATTCTTAAGTGTATATTATACTATTAATTACTAATCATAGACTATGAATCTTTCTTTAAACATAAATAATATAATTAATCACTAATCATGGATAATGGACATTTTCTTAACCATAGATTATACTATTTGTCATTAATCATGAATAATGAACTTTTATTTTATAATAAATATTAATTTAAAAATTACTAATATTTTAATTATGAGATTTAATTTAAAAATTTTTGTTAATAAAAATATTTAGCACTAATTATTTATGATATTCAATATCTAAATCCCAAATAGAAAAAAAATCACAAAAAATAGGTCATAATGATATTACAAAAAGTCATAATATAGCATGTTACAAAAAAGTATGGACTCCATTATTCTTACGCATGTCACACACTTGTTAATATATCAGTTGTGACACTTAAACAATCAAAAAGTGGTTATTGTACCATAGAGCTCACCTTCGGCTAATGACAAAAGAGTGCTTCTTTCCTTCCGAAGTATGACAATTAAAAAAAAAAATCCAAATACAATGCAAAAATCCAGGGCTCATGGTACTAAATACGTCTTAATATAATTAAATTAAATTACCTAAATTTAGAAATAAAAGGCCATCTAATAATTCTAGCAATGTCATGTTATTGATGAAGGGAAAACACAATGAGTAACTTATTAAAATTTAAATGTGTGATTAGTAAGCAACCCAGAAAAAAGATACGGAAGACAATTTAAGTAATATAATGTGTTTTTCAAAATATGTGTTTGAAAAAGTACCATATTTTAAAAACTGGAACTTTATATGGAACACTTAAGTTGCCATTTATTTTTTAATAATAATAATAATAATAATAATAATAATAATAATAATAATAATAATAATAATAATAGGGAGGGGATCTAATTATATTTAATGTAAGTAAAAAACTTACATTTAATTTTTTATCATTAAATTTATTTTAATTTAATAATTTTAAATTATCTAATTAAATGATGAGAGAGAATAATAAATACTCATAAAAAAAAAAAAAATAATAAAAATGTAATTTTAATGAAGAAATAAATTTTAATTATTAATTTTATTAATTAATTTTAAAAAATAATATAATTTTGAATATAATTTATAATATTTTTATTTTTATATATTTTACCGACTTTAAAAAAATTGATAAATAGAACTTCAAAACTTGACATATAAATTTATTAAAAATTAATTTTCATATATACATATCAAAAAAATTGGACACTATATATATTATATAAATAAATAAAAGGTTAACATTGTATAATTATTTGACAGCAATAAAGTATAATTAATTTTATTAAACCATTATAACAATTCAACTACGTTCTAAAATTATTTATGTGTTCATTTTTATTTTTTTTTTTGCTATTTGATAAGCAATTGTAATAAAATAACAATTTTTCAAAGTTTGTATCTAACTTAAAAATATAAACATGTTTGAAAAAAAGATTTTTTTTGACAATATTATGGTGTAACTTTCTTATATTTTTAATAAATATTATATTTTAAATCAATAAGTTGACTTTATATATATAGAGAGAGAAATGATCTATTTATTAATTAATATCAAGTCAACTTATTAATTTAAAAGATAATGTTAATTTTAGAACGTTGCACTATAATATCGCTAAAAAAAAAATCTTTTCAAGCATGTTTATATTTTCATGTTAGATACAAACTTTAAAAAAATTATTTTAATTACAATTGCTTATCAAATAGCAAAAACAAACACATATATAAATAATTTTAGAATGTAGTTAAATTGTTATGATATTTTAATAAAATTAGTTATACTTTATTGCTATCAAATAATTATACAATGTTAACTTTTTATTCATTTATATAATATATATATAGTGTCTAACTTTTTAGATATTTTATATGAAAATTAATTTTTAATAAATTTAAATGCCAAGTATTGAGGTATCTACTATCATTTTTTTAAAGTTGGTAAAATATATAAAAACAAAAATATTATAAATTATATTTAATATTATATTATTTTTTAAGTTAATAAATAGACTTAATAACTAAAATTTATTTTTTATTAAAATCACATTTTATTATTCTTTTTTTTTTTAATGTGAATATTTATTATTATCTCTTATCATTTAATTAGATGATTTAAAACTATTAAATTAAAATAAATTTAATAATAAAATATTATATATAAGTCTTTTACTTAAATTAAGTATAAGTGAATTATCTCCCATAATAATAATAATAAATGGCATGGTAAAGAATGGAACTTTATCATCATTATCACATAAAGTTATAAAATGAGAAACTTTTGTGTTTGCCATGTTTTGTGGCCATTTCTAATATACACCCTTTAAAGGAGGGTGTATCATACACCTCATAATTTAAATTATTGATTTATTATAAAATAAATCAATAACTTAGATCAATTAGAAAATCATAGCAAGTTTTCTTTTTTTAGATTTTTTTAGTATTATATTTTTTTTACATACTACTACACTATTGTTATCAGTTATTCTGTTACGCTTACTTGCCGATTACCACCTATCACTTCTAATTTTTTTAAATTATATAATTGTATAAATATTATAAGTTAAAATTTATAATTTTTTTCAAAAAATACAATTATAATTTTAGAAAACTCGATCACCTCCAAATTTTTAAAGTTGTATAATTGTATATAAATATTATCGTTAAAATTTATAAATTTTTTAACAAGTAATAGTTTTAGAAAAAAATTTAAGTATACTGTGATTATTTATAAAAAAATATAAAGATTGACCGATATAATTTTAATTGATATTATTTACAGAAATTGTATAATTTTAAAATATATAAATAATATCTTTTTTAGACATAAATAATATTTTTTTGACATAAACAATATTTTTTAATGTGAATAATTTTTTTTTTTGGTATTAACAATATTTTTTTTGTATGAACAGTATTTTTAATATGAACAGTACATCCAACCAAGTGTGAACAGTACATAATTTCTGGAAAAAAAAATAACTTGTCCAAAAACAATTTTACTGTTACATGTAAAAGTTGTGAGTGTATTATACACTCAAATTTGACTTGTATATTAGCAAGCGGCATGTTTTGTACCCTTTGAGTTACAGATGATGGACTACTTTGGGCTATTACATGTAGTGTACTCTCTTGTCCCCCATTAAGTAGTAGATGATGGAATGGACCATTTCTGCACGCACGACGCAGATACATGTATATATACCCCAACTCAAAGTTGATGATGCCAGCACCTAGTAAAAGCTTTCTGCAAATTGGTGGGCACAAACAATTGATGGTGTGTCGAGATGGTTACAGCAATCGGTCAAATAATGGAGCAACTTGACTGAGGGTGTGTTTGAGATAGTTGCAAAAATTTGATTATGCTTAGTAATTGATTATTGTATAAATTTTTTTTGTTATAATTAATTATAATTGATTTATTTTTATGTTTAGATTACGCATTAAGAAAGCGATTTTAAGTTAATCTAATTCATTTAGATAATATAAAAAAGAATCACTTTTATGTATTAAATTACTAAAATAAGTATAGAATAATTAAAAAATTATTTAATAATAGGACAAAATGATATTTACATATCAAAATGTAGATTTTGAAGAATAATCACCAAATTTTAAGAAAAGATCAATGCAATTTATTCAATCTTTTTAGATTATAAAAATCGACTTTATAAAAAACTTTTATTTTACATTGAATTTCATGTAAAACTTAAAATTTTAATTTTACCAAATATGATTAAATATTATTCAAATAGCTTTTTTCCCAAAAAAAATTATTGAAAATCTTTACCAAACATGCACTGAATATGACAATTCTCTAGCTAGTGTTTTCGGCTTGATGGTCTACTTAGCCCCAATACGACGTATTGGGGGCAAAAAGGGCACACTCAACAACCCTGAAATTCACATATCAAAATTTTATGGATAAATTACACTAATTTTTTTTAAGATTTGACTTAATTACACTTTATATTTTTTATTTTTACCTCTACATTGATCTTTTTTAAAATAAATCGACATAAAAGGTAAGTGTAATAATAATTTAATTTTTAATAGAAAATTAATATAATAATAATATGAATCTCAAAAGAGATTATTATAATTTTTGAAATAAGAGGATTTTGAGTGTAATTATACCAAATTTTAAGAAAAGTCAATGCAATTTATTCAATTTTTTAATTATTTTTATGAGCGAGGTTATTAACACTCAATTGTTTATCCACACTTTTCATTAACAACTTAAAATTTTGATTTTCTAAATTACTTCACCTAAATACTTTATTTTTATTAAAGTTAAATTTTAACCAAGTATATTATTCTTTGTCTATTCATACTCAACAATAGGAGATATATTTAGTAAGAAGAGTTTTTATTGTGAGAGGGTGAGATGAGTAAATCTTGACCATACAACCATACATGGATGGTCAAGATTAAAAGTTACTTGAAGGTCATGTGACTACTTAAAAAAAGTAACATGCATTTATGTTCTAATTTTGATCATTCATGAAAAATCCAATGGTCAAGATTCACTCCTCTAGTCTGAATAACAGTTCGCATTACTGGTCTTTTTTTATGTGTCTACACTTGGTGCATATTTTTCCAATTATATATATTGTTATTTTCTTTGTATGTATATGTTCTGGACTGGATTTCGAGGAGTTGTAATAAGTAGCAACTTAGCCTGTCTAGGACGGATCTTGGCCTACCGGCACATGCTATCTGGAGCCATAGCAATTCTTAATATTCAAGAAGGAAATCCCTCTATCAAATTTTTTATTTTTACGAATCACGATTAAGGAGAAAATTATTCTAACCAATCTCACATTTATAAGGATTATTATCAATGACACTTATTATCCTTTAATGCCTATTTCAAATATGGTTTCTCTCTATCATTACACTCCTATAAATACTAGACAAAGCCAGTCATTGAGGTATGAATCTGAACCTCTAAACACTACCTACCTTGTGCACAGTTTAACTTGAGCGTCAGAGTGTCTTTTACAAATATATCACCTTTTGCATCATTGTCACAGCCACTGTGCTATGGAGGAAACCACCACCATTAATCTCTCTCAGGTGATCCTCTGAAACCTATTAAGAACATCGGCATTGTGTGTGGGTAAAGATAAACTTCAAATCTTACCCCTTCACCATGGCCATCACTAGACAAAACCATGCATCTGCCGCACAAAACCAACCAATCTACAGCCACCATCGTGGCTCTACCGCTGCACGCGACCCACCCGCTAACCAACCGGAACCCAAGCGGGACAAAGAAGAGGCTTCTCTCTCTAATGAGAATCCTTCTCCCCTGCCATGACGCGTTTCGGCTACACAGCATCTGGGTTCACACAAAGCCCCTTTAGGAGAAGCTATATCTTGGATTTCGGCTCTGCAATGTTCAAGCGCGAGAGAAAACAATGAAGGCAACCAATCCCAGCAAAAGAAATCAATCCCCTCCCCAGATTGTCATATCACAAATTGATTTCTTTGGTCCACATTCATGATGAGCACATTCTCGAGTTGGAAAGATCAGTCCCCAAGGAAAGAGAAGGAGAAAACTAGGTCCTGCGCTGGAATCACAACGTTAGAATAAGGTCAACACACGACGGGGACTGTGATTCAAAAAACTCTATGATAACGGAACTCGAACAAAGGCTTGAAAACCAAGAAAAAATAGATTCTGGGGAGCCAGACCCCGACAGTAGGAGAATCGTGGTCCAACATAACCAACCTTTTTTGAATGATCTAATGGCCTATGAGATCCCTAGGTGCTTCAAATACCTAACCAATGAAGCCTATGATGGGATCTCAGACCCCTAAGAGCATTTGGATGCTTATGTTTCAGCTATGTTGTTCACAAGGGGAGATGATTCACTCATATGTCATGTTTTCCCCCTCTCTTTAAAGAAATTTGTTTTGAGGTGGTTCACAACCCTGACTCTGAAGTTTGTGGTCAACCGGGAAGGCCTATCCTCGCGATTTCTATTACAATATACCACTAGTAAGGTGCAGTCGAAAACCATTTTATGCCTCTCCCATATTAAACAAAGGAAAGAAGATTTATTCCAAGATTACATAACCTAGTTCAACAAGGAATGCTTGAGTATTTGAGACTAGGATGAGAGGTTGGTCCTCTACTACATAAGGGACGACCTTTGTTTTAGCCCATTTTTTACATCTCTAGCAAAGAAATAACGTCGGATAATGGACGAATTCAAAGCAAAGGTAGACAAGTACATTAATGCAGAAGATGTCATCCGTGTGAGAAAGCACGTGGACAAAAGTGATGAGGCAAAGCCAAAGCTGCCCCAAGCCCCCTTATAACCATGTAACTCCAAACTGCCACCAAAAGGGAGGTATCAAGACTATACCCCCCTCAACACACATTGGTCCCAAATTTAGCAAGAGCTGATGAACACAGAGTTCTGAGATATACCCAAACCTCCTCCACTAAGAAAGCATGCCCAAAAAGACAAGTCTAAACATTGTGTTTTTCATTAGGGGTATGGATATACGACGAAAAATAGTGTCTGCCTCCAAGACGCAATTGAATCTTTAATTCGAGATGGTTGTCTAGGACACTATGTGCACCAATCTCATAATGAAAACTAATGGGGAAACAGAAAATATAGGAAACGAAGTTAGTCCTAGAAGAAACGCTTCCCCATACCAGAGGAGGTAGTCCCTAGCTAGAAATAATAATAAAAGGGAAGGCATATCCCAAGGTAATGCCTAACATCAAGACAAAGGACAACCCTGGGATCCTCCTCCTTAGAATGTTGACCATCGCCATATAGAGGTAACCTATACAATCAACACAATATCATGTGGCTTTGTAGGTGGCAATGAGTCTAGCAATGCGAGGAAGAAGGCCCTCCGAGTAGTACTAAGTGTGGCCTCCCATCCAATCTCCAAATTAGGGAGCGGAGCATGGAAGCCCCTACTAATTTCCTTCTCTGAAGACTATTACAAAAACATGATCTCAGACCATGATGATCCTATGGTGATATTTAGGATAATCACCAGTGTTGAAGTTTGACAAATATTTGTAAATCAGGGAAGTTCGGCAATTTTAATGTTCCTTGACTTGTTCCAAAAATTGGGGCTTCAAACAAGGACCTTATCCCATACACTAACGAGCTGATTGGATTCACAAGAGATAAAATCACCTGGTAGGGTATGTGGAGGTGTACTTAACCTTGGGTAAATACTCCCTTTTTAAGATGCTCAAGGTTAAGTTCCTTATAGTGGATTATCTATCCACCTACAATGTGATCCTAGGTCATCGTTCTTTAAATGCCCTTGAAGTCTTGGCCATGAAGTTCCTTAACCAAGACAACAGAATAGTCATGGTCAAAGGAGATCAGGACACAACTTGAAGATGTTACAACGAGAGCCTCAAGATAGCAAAAGGGCCCAAGAAGATGGAACAATGTGGTAAATCCACCTTAGTCACTATGGACTCTATCAATGTCCTCTTGGAAGAGTTGGACATGCACGAAGAGATCCAAGATACCATCATCAACCGAAAAGGGAACTCAAACCCTTCCAACTTAGTGTAAAGCCAGACCAACTCACCAAGATTAGAGGGCAGTTGAGTTAAGAAAAGAAGTCCCAACTAGTCATCTTTCTTAAGAAAAACAAATATATTTTTGCTTGGACGTCATCCGACATACTAGGATTAGATCCCAAATTCATCTCTCACTGACTTTCCATTAGGGCAGATGCCAAACCAATTGCACAATGGAAAAGGAAATTCGGACGAGAGAGGCATGAGATAATATAGAAACAAGTTAGGGAACTTTTGGATGCAAGGTTCATAAGAGAAGTCTCCTATACTACTTGGTTGTCCAATATGGTTCTAGTAAAGAAAGCTAATGGGAAGTGAAATATGTGCATTGACTACATAGATCTGAACAAGGCTTGTCCTAAGGCCCTTTACCCATTCCTTAACACTGACAAGCTAGTTGACAATTCATCTGGGTTTCGACTTTTATCCTTCATGGATGCCTATTCCAGATACAATCATATCCTTATGCACTTAGATGACGAAGAGAAGACGGCAATCATAATCGAAAGAGCAAGCTATAGCTACCGAGTCATGCCTTTTGGCTTAAAGAACGCTAGAGCAACCTACCAGCAGATAGTAAACAAAGTTTTTGATGAACAAAGTGGTAGGATTCTTAAAGTCTATATTGATGACATGATTGTCAAGACATCGAATATCGATAGCCATGTTTGAGACCTCAAGGAGGTGTTTGCTTAACTCTGGAAACATAATATGAGGTTGAACCCATAGAAATGCACCTTTTGAGGTGCAAGCTGGTAAGTTCTTAGGATTATTGTTGACAAACTGCGACATTAAAGCCAACTAGGACAAATGCTAAGCGATACTCAACATGCAAAGCCTGTAATCTGGGAAAGAAGTACAACAATTTATTAGGCAGATAGTGGCCCTCACTCGTTTCCTAGCTAAGGATGCTCACAATTCTTTCCCCTTATTTAAACTCCTTAAAAAGAGAAAAGACTTTTATTAGACCTCGGAGTGCAAGATCGCATTCTAAGATTTGAAAAACATACTAGCTTCACCCCTTATATTGACAAGACTAGATAATGGCAAGACCCTATATGCTTACCTTTTTGTCAATCATAAGGCTATCAACTTGGTCTTAATAAGAGAAACTCTCGATGACCAAAGACCGATGTACTTTGTGAGTAAGGTGTTGCGGGGCTCTAAGCTCCAATACAAAAAAATTGAAAAATTAGCACTAGAACTCCTGACCATGGCTAGGCGACTTCGGTAATAATATTTTCAATGTCATTTCGTCATGGTAAGGACGGACCAGCCAATTTAGTAGTTATTGCACAAGTCGGACTTAGCTGGGAGAATGATTGCTTGGTCTATAGAGTTTTCTAATTTTGGAATAACCTATCAACCAAGACAAACAATAAAGGCTCAGGTCTTACCTAATTTCCTAGTAGAGCTTACGTTGGATACCATCTATCCCAAAGGAAACTCATAGACCATTTAGGTAGATAGCTCCTCGAATCCTAGAGGGAGCAGCACTGGGGTTATATTGGTGAATGAAGTCGGACTTACCCTTGAGCATTCTTTGAGGTTCGAGTTCCCAACCTCAAACAACCAAACAGAATACGAAGCTTACATACTTAATTAATATCATTATGCCTAAGGAAATAGAAGCCTCCGACATAACACTATACCGTGATTCACAGTTGGCAACCTCCCACATTCGAGGTGAATACCAGGTTAAGGAACCCCTCCTACAAAAGTACTTGACTAAGGTGAGGAATCTCTTGGAGAACTTTGCAAGTGTGATGCGTGCGGATGTAGTGATTAAAATTTAGATAAAAATCAGTTGTCAGGCCTACTAGAAAATAAAAACCTTACAACTAGTTGTAGTTAGTAAGGGTCGATCCACAGAGAACCAATTCAATTAACACTATTAAACAATTCCCAATTCAGACTCTAATTAACAATAAACAGTAAAAATGGGGTTTTGGAGTTTTGATGAATAATGAACAACTTCAAAGACAATAACAATAAATGAACTGAAATCAACAATATAAGAAAATTGGTTAAGAGATTGAATCCACCACTAGATTTATATGATAATGTAAATCCACATATCATTTTATTCCAACATGCTCAATTATGTTCTTACGCAATTGTGAGAGTAAATCTCTGTTTTCCTTACGTATTGGCCAATTTAGCAACCGCTCAAATCAACCCCTAATCACTGATTAGTCATAAAGCAACCGCTCTTACAACTATCTAACAATTACATTAAGATTTAGAAAACTAATTACACTAAAATCTAATCACACACCAGGATTAAATTACTTAGAACATATATTTCTCTAGATCTACTACCGCAACCGCGCATAATAAACCCAGATCTACCACTTTTATAATTGGCAAATAGCACAAAGATAATTGTACCCATATGAACATCATACATTCTGCTAGATCTACTACCGCAACCGCGCATAATAAACCCAGATCTACCACTTTGAAAGTGGGAACAAGTACAAAAACCTTCATACCAACAATAGATTCAGACATATATGAATAAAAACATAACTGTATTGAAATAATCAAATATGCAAGATTCACAACATCAATACTAGTGGTTTCATCACCCCCTTAACCAAGGGAGGTTTAGTTACACATAGCTAGAAGGAAATCACAAGAAAAACTATGAAGAAGCAAGAAGAAACTATGAGAGAAATGAAGGAGAGTCCAACTCCTTTCATGATAACCAATAGTGCCTTTTATAGAAGTCTAGGGTAACAAAATGACAAAGGGGAGTGGATGGATGAGTGGGTTAGTAGAATGGAGTGGTTGAGTGGATTGGTTGAGTGGATTGGTTGAGTGGGTTAGTTGAGTGGATGAGTGGAGTGGTTGAGTGGATGAGTGGAGTGGAGTGGTTGAGTAGTTGAGTAGATGAGTGGATGAGTGGAGTGGAGTGGTTGAGTAGTTGAGTGGATTAATTTAGTGGATGAGTGGTTGAGTGAGTTGATTTAGTGGATGAGTAGTTGAGTGGATGAGTGGAGTGATTGAGTGGTTTGGTTGAGTGGGTGAGTGGAGTGGAGTGGTTGAGTGGTTGAGTGGATGAGTGGAGTGGAGTGGTTGAGTGCGAAAATTCCTTGGTCTGACTTGGAAGCCAAAAATGACCGATTATACTTTAGATTCATGAAAAGTACTCTTCATAAAAGTTGTAGATATTTGTCTTGGCTATAACATTCATATCTGGATCATCCAATTTGGCTTCCTACAGCCCAAGATATGACTCAAATACCACAGGTTGCTTAAACCCAACTTCAGCACCTCTGTTCCGACTTGCAAGCCCCAACTGACCCATTAGACTTCATTCTTTCAAAATGTGTTCTTCATGAAAGTTGTTTATTTGGGTCTTGACTATCAACTATCCAAATTTCATCCTATCTCCATTATTACAGCTTGAGATATGATTTTATGAGTGCACACCGTTCGCATTCTAGTGACAGAACCCGTATTCTGATTTCCATGTAAACTTAGGTCCCTTAGACATCTGTTTAGGACTTCGAGCTCTTCATCAAAGTTGTAGAGCTTCCTCTTAGCTTTCCTACAAGATAAAATTCATGAATATCAGATATCAGGAACTCAAGTTATGGCCAAAATACAAAAATAGTGTAAAATCTCAATAATGCTGAAAATATTCAATTAGGACCAATTTGAGCTCAAACTCACAAAATCATACCAAACTCAATCAATTAAGAATATGGAGAGTGTAAATGACTAAACATAAGGGTTTCTTAATAAATAAAATATGTGATTATCAAATTCTCCCACACTTAGCTTTTTGCACTCCTGGGCAAAACTCAAGACCAAAACAAGGACATAAGAGATTAACAAAATTTTAAATTCCAACGACATTCAAGAGCCCAAAATTTTACAATCAAGAAGAACAACCAAAGGTTCAAGGGATCAAAACATTCATGAGTTAACAATTCTCCACATCTCAAACCAACAAGCAATGTATCTTCAACATGAATCGAGAATGATAGATCTTCACAAGATTCCCTCTCAATCTCTCAAGTGTTTAAAAGGTAGGTATTTCACTCAATTCAACCATGAAAATTGCACTACCATAAGCTTGCTTATTTTCTACTTCTCCACTACTCAAAACACATGCATACACAAATCATGAGGACTTTATTCAAGGTTGTAGTGAGGTCAAGGTAACAGAAGAGGGTAAAATGGATATGAGAGGATAAATACCAAAGAGAATAAAAGCAAATGAGAGCTGAGTTCAAATAACAAGCATAAAAGTTCATCCCAACTCTAATGTATAACCCTTTACATATTCATTTCTCAATCCTTTTTTTTTTATATATGAACATAACTCTATACATACATTTTTTTTAGGCACTTTTTCCTTTTTCAACAACTATTTTGTACACACACCCCCACACTTGTTCAAAAACTAATCCATTAACCAAGCTAATGTTCTTTTATTCCCTAAGGTAAAATAAGAACACGATTTTTCATTTAAGGTACATAATGAGCTAGAAATAAGGAATGGTCAAATAAGCTCAAAGGGGTTAAGCAAAGGAAAATATACAAGGTTGGCAGGAATCAGAGAATTTTCAAGAAGTCAAAAGAGTGCTTGATATCATATTGAAAACAAGGTTGGCTATTTGGTTAAACTAGCTAATTAAGAAAGAGGGCCTCAATCATGTTCATGCATGCAAGTGAAATGTAGCCTTAAAAAGAATCAAAGCAAGTTCTAGAGTGGTCATTAACATGAGTGAAAGTCACACAAGAAAGAAGAGAATGGCATAAATGTTGAATCCATCCATTAGGCTCAAAATCTCACAAGGTATGCATCCATCAAACTCAATTCATCAATTCAATCATCCATCACCAAGCACATCAGTTCAAGAAAGGAGAAAAGTTATTCAATCATGCAATGATTCTTTTTCTTTTAAAACTTTTTCTTTTGAAATTAAGATATTTTTTTATGCTAAAATCTCTCCCCCACACTTAATATAACATTTCCCTCAATGTGAAAGAGAGATATAGAAAAGAGCAACACAACCTGATAAGAAGTGAATCAACGCTAAGCAGGAAAAGAAACACACTGTCAGTACCGCATCAGACCCTGAAAAGAAATCAAATAATAAAACTTTAGTACTTCCACAATTTAATACTAATTAATTACTACCTAAAAACAAACTCCTTACTCTGCCACCAATTAAGATGCGTCTCAAGAGTAAAATTACTCCTTACTCTGCCATCACTAATTGGTTTAATAAGTCCATGACAATCATATCATACTTTCCAAACAAAACAACAACAATTTTTTTTTTTAGGTCAACTATCCTTCCCCCCCAACTAGATCACAACATTGTCCCCAATGTTAAAATATAGATGAGTAAAGGATAGAATATATTACCTGTTGCTGCAATTACTGAAAAGAAAAAAAATCTCACACAAATTTAAACAGAAACAAAGTACGATAAATAAAATCAAAGCTTGTAATTATTTAAATAGTTGGAGTGTCTTGGCTGGCTTTCTTTTCATTTTGCTTCCTTCACCTCTTCCTTCACTGCTTCCTTCGGACCAATCTATCTAAGCTGTTACTGGATTAGGTTCATAAACAAATGCTTCTAATTTATCAATCAATTCATCAACAGTAGAAGCAGAGATAAGGAGTTGTCTTGCGGAAGGTGTGACAAATTTGTTCCACAACATGGTCAACAAAAGATAACAAATTATCAAAGAAATTATTAACATTCAACAAACCTATGGGTTTATGGTGGATGTTCAATTGGGCCCAAGAGACAACTTGAAAGACTTCTTCCAAAGTACCAAAACCACCAGGTAAGACAATGAAGGCATCAGAGTTGTCAAGCATCGCCTTCATTCGTCAATGCCTAGAGGATACCTTAATTTCCAGTCCAACTGTCTTTCCAACGATGTTCCTTCGAGTTAAAGGTTCAGGAATGACACCTAAAACTTGACCACCTCTTACAAATGCAGAAAGTGATATGACCCCCCATTAACCCAATGCAACCTCCCCATATACTATACGAATGTTCCTCGCAGCAAGTGTTCTACCAATGTTGCTTGTTGCGTTTATAAACTCTAAACCATTCCCATAACTTGTCCCACAAAATACACCAATCGAGAAATCTACTGAAGGCGAAGAAGAAGCTCTCTCCATTTCAACACTCACTCTCTTTGAATGATTAAGACTTGCGAGAAAAGTAAAGAAAATGGAGTGTTTAAATAGGAAAGAGAATACAAAAAGTAATAATAGCTCCTATACTGGTAGGTTGGTCAATTTGTCGAGAAAAGTTTGAAATAATAATAATAATAATACTTTTTTTTGTTTTTTTGTTTTTTTTGTTTTTTTTTATTTTTTTTTACTTCAAGAAAACCATCAGGGTAAAGAAGTCTAGAAACCCCCGAAGGATCCTATCCAAAGGATCGTCTATCCAAAACCAAAATTCAACAAAATCATACAAAGATAAAATAATAATAACAAATGATTACATACCTTTATGTACAGGTTTCATGGCAGATCTTTATACTGCGCGTCATGAGTGCAGTAATACCAAGACGGCTCAGCCAATCTGGGCATTCTTCTCCCTCCCGCTTGTGGGATATTTTGGATTGAGCTACGACGCCACTAATTAAAATGCGTAAATCTGACAGCTACCACCAACGACCACAGCCAGTGAGAGGTCGCTAAAGAGCCTATGACATTAAATCACAGGATCCAGCTCAGAGGCATTGTCACGCGAGAATGCAAACACGGGACGCTTCTTTCTGTCCATCTACAAGCAGAGCCTTTGGTTAAAACCTGGGAATGCTTGCGCGGCTCTCTGCAGAGCATGGCACACGAACCTTATTTACCGACCGGCGTGCGAAGGTCCACCCGAGTCAATGACGAGTCTGCCACTCCACTGGCAGGGGCTCCTAATCTAATTAAAGACCAAGTACAACCGAAGTTTCGCCCTTTTTTTTAAATTTTTTTTATTTTTATTTTTTTCAATTTTTTCTTTTTTTTTGAAAATGTACAAGATAATATATACATGTTGTTGTGATTGTGGCTCACATCTTCCTCTGGTTTCACGTCCAGAAACGGCTTAAATGCCTTCTATGAGTCGAGGATAAGCTTCCCATCCAATTTTCTTATAAATTGGCAAACAGGGTCTTTTTGAGTCAGATTCCCAAGACTATAACGCTCTTGTTCATCCTTGAAGAGATTCCACAAACTAAGAAGTTCACATTTGCACAACTCCACAAGAATGCGTCTCAAGAGTCAATAAGATATTATCTAATGACTCCTTACTCAGTCCATTCTTAATGAAGAATATTTTATCTTCTCTATTTACAGAAACCATCCCCAAAGAGTGACATCGCGTGTTGCAATTCCATCGTGCACAATTGTAACAAACTTTCATTCTTTTTGCTCTTCTCCTTTTTGAAAATGAACTTTTACCGAGACTAGGCATGTATGGGACAAATGAATCTGAAGATTCACCAGCTAAACGAACCTTTGCTTCGATTATCCAGCGTATATCTTTACGGGATGCCCTTATACATTAACAATCTCAGTCTTTCACACCTAACTTCATAGACTTTTGTTAGAGCATTTAGAGGGAGAGAAGGAAAATGTTTTCTTAGATTTGAGAGAATGACATCCATTTTGAAAGGAGAAGAAATCAGTTATTATGGGAAACTGAAAAACAAACCCACTTGAGAGTCACGGAGTACCGTTATCCGCCATTTAACCGGGAACACAAAGAACTGTTGAACTTGGTTTTCTAGGAATGGTTGAGTCTTTGTCCATTAACTTTAAGCGCATTACCATTCCTAGGATCATCAATATCTACGGCCCCAGAGGATACATGTGTTTGACAACAAAAGAACCACGCCTCCTAGATCTCAAATTTCCAAGGAGTAGGTGCAGATGATAATCTCAAAGTAGAACTTTTTTTTTGACCAATTTTCACAGCTTTTGCAGACCTTGAATAAAGTAGGCCAATAAAATTCATACTGCAAGATTTTCACAATTATTATCGCTTATTGTCGGGCATACAGCTATTTTTTTTCTTCTTCTTTTTTTTTATTCATAATGCAGATGGAGAAGGTTCATCACCTCCACTTCTGCATTCTCTGGAAGTTCATAATAAGGTTTGAGACGATGACCATTGACCTTAAATGTTTTGCCTAAAATTTCACTCCTGATCTCAACTGCACCAAAAGGAAAAACATTAGTTACCACAAATGGCCCAATCCACTTAAAACGCAGTTTACCTGGAAACAATTTGAGTCTTGATTGAAAAAGTAGAACTTTTTGCCCTCTGTGAAATTTCTTTCTGGAAATCAACTGGTCATGGAATGCCTTAGCTTTAGTCTTATAAATCAGGGCATTCTCGAAGGCCTCATTTCTTAATTCTTCCAGTTCTCGTAATCCTGGAACTTCCTTTGCTTTCCAGCTCCTTCCAATTCCATATTTACTTGTTTAATGGCCCAGTAAGAGCGATGTTGCAACTCAACGGGCAAATGACAAGGCTTTCCATACACCAACCGAAATGGTGACATGCCAATGGGAGTCTTATAGGCAATCCTATAAGCCCATAAAGCGTCTTCAAGTCGAGTGCTCCAATCCTTTCTTGAGGGATTCACTTTGTCTTTTCAAGGATTGACTTAATCTCCCGGTTGGATACTTGTTTTGCCAATTTGTTTGGGGATGGAAGGAAGGGGAGATTCGTGCATAACTCCATATCTTTTCAATAGAGCATCAAAGGTTCTGTTGCAAAAATGAGTCCCTTGGTCACTGATGATAGCCCTTGGGGTCCCGAACCTGGAGAAAGTATGTGTTCTAACAAAATCTACAACAGTTTTAGAATCATCAGATTGGGTGGCTTTTGCTTCTACCCATTTAGACACATAATCAATAGATAAAAGAATGTATGTGAAACCAAATGAGGAAGGGAATGGTCCCATGGAATCAATACCCCACACATCAAAGACTTCCACAAAAATGATCGGAGTCTGAGGCATTTGATTATGAGGACCAATATTACCTGTTCTCTGACAGCGGTCACAAGACTTACAGAAGTTGTAAGCGTCTTTGAAAATTGAAGGCCAATAGAAACCACTGTCAAGCACTTTATTGGCTGTCCTTTTTTCGCAAAGTGTCCTCCACATGCATAGGTGTGGCAAAAGGAGAGGATGAAGTGTGTCTCAGAATCAGGAATGCACCTCCTAATGACTTGATCTGCACAATGCTTCCATAAGTACGGGTCATCCCAGATATAGTATTTACAGTAACTCCTTAATTTATCTCTTTGGGCCTTGTTCAAACCCTTCGGAAAGTCCTTAGTAACCAAGTAGTTAACAATGTCAGTATACCAAGGGATTATGGTGTTGACAACCATCAAATATTCATCTGGAAAAGTCTCCATGATGGGCATTTCTTCCTCTTCAGTTACCAATCTACTCAAGTGATCAGCCACCAAGTTTTCGCTCCCTTTCTTGTCTTTAATCTCCAAGTCAAATTCCTGAAGCAATAAAATCCATCGGAGCAATCTAGGCTTTGCTTCTTTCTTTGTTAGAAGATACTTCAAGGCTGCATGATCTGAAAACACAATCACTTTAGAACCAATTAGATATGATCTAAATTTTTCTAAAGCAAATACAATAGCTAGAAGTTCCTTTTCTGTGGTTAAGTAATTAAGTTGAGCATCATTTAGAGTCATTGATGCATAGTAAATGGCATAAGGAACTCTATCAACTTGTTATCCCAAGACAGCTCCTACTGCAAAGTCACTGGCATCACACATTAGTTCAAAATGTAACTCCCAGTTGGGTGGCCTGATGATAGGCGCAACAGTTAACAACTTCTTGAGTTTATTAAAAGCTTCCATACATTTCTCATCAAAGTTAAAATTAACATCTTTTTGAAGAAGTCTGCAAAGGGGCAATGAGACTTTAGAAAAGTCTTTAATGAATCTCCGATAGAAACCTGCATGACCAATAAAAGAACGAATCTCCCGCACACTAGTGGGTGGTGGCAAAGAATGCATGAGTTCTACCTTAGCTTTATCTACTTCAATTCCCCTAGCAGAAATTACATGACCTAACACAATACCTTTATTCACCATGAAATGACATTTTTCCCAATTCAGTACCAAGTTAGTGTCAATGTATCTTTTAAGAACCAATGTTAAATGTTCCAGGCAATTTTCAAAATCATTTCCAAAGACACTAAAGTCATCCATAAAAACCTCAATGATGTTTTCAATGTAATCAGAAAATAAACTCATCATGCATCTTTAGAAAGTTCCTGGTGCATTGCAGAGTCCAAAAGGCATTCGCCTATATGCAAAGGTACCAAATGGACAAGTGAATGTAGTCTTGTCTTGGTCTTCGGAGCTATGGCAATCTGATTGTAACATGAAAAACCATCCGAGAAAATAATAATGAGAATGACCGACTAATCTTTCTAACATTTGATCAATGAAAGGTAAAGAAAAGTGGTCTTTTCTCGTGGCGGCATTCAACTTCCTGTAATCAATACAAACACGCCACCACTGTACGTAACCTAGTGGGAATAAGCTCATTTTCAGCATTTTTACCACGGTAATTCAGATTTCTTTGGTACTACCACGGACTGGGCTTACCCACTTGTTGTCGAAATGGGGTAGATCACCCCACACTTAGGAGCTTCGGTATCTCTTTTTCACAACTTCCATCATGGGAGGATTCAACCTCCGTGAGGGTCTCTCACGGGTTTAGTATCCTCCTCCATTAATATCCTGTGCATACAAATGGAGGGACTAATACCCTTGATATCAGCTATTGACCAACCAATGGCTATCTTATGTTCTTGCAAAACAGCTACCAGTTTCTTTTCTTGTTCTTGGGTGAGTGACTTTGCAATTATTACTGGAAGGGTGTCCTTCTCCCCCAAGAAGATGTATTTAAGATGATCAGGCAGTGTTTTAAGTTCCAATTCAGGTGCCTGCACAACAGAAGGTTGAGGTATATCAGTAGTAATAGGTAAATCAACAAAAGTTATCTCGTGCTCTTCTGGAGTGGAAGAGAGCTCTTATAAGGCAGCAACAATATCATCAATGTCTTCACTCCATGGCTCTTCTTCACTATTCTTCTTTTCCTCCTGTACATCTAAGCTATGAGTTAGAATTGTATCAAGAGCATCAAAATAGTTAGTATCAAAAGCTGCAGAAATTAAAGAATCAAAAGGATCAAAAGAATCAATTAAACAAGCAGAGTGCACATCACTTGAGTATCTCATAGCTTCAAAAATATTGAATCTAATTAATTCCCTATCAAATTCCATTGTTAGAGTTCCTGAGTGCACATCAATTTTTGTCTGTGCAGTCTTCAAAAATGGTCTCCTAGCAAGATAGGAGCAGATTTGGGAGACTCATCCTCTTCCATGTCCAAAACATAGAAGTCTCATTGGAAACACTAATTCATTCACGCACTAAAACATCTTTAACCACACCCTTAGGGTATGCATTAGATCTATCACCAATTGAATAACAACACCAATAGGTTTCAAAGGACCCAAGTATAAAGATGCATAAATAGAATATGGCATGACATTTATAGATGCACCTAAATCAAGCATTGCCCTTTCAAACCTTGTGTTACCTATAGTGCATGGAATGGTGAATGTGCAGTGGTCCTTACATTTGGTTGGGAGTTTCTTTTTAATTACAAATTTGAAACATTTTCTCCCACTTGGACCTTTTCATTTCCTTTTAACTTCCTCTTGTTAGTGCATAATTCTTTCGAAATTTTGCATATCTAGGTACCTGCTAATGGCATCTAACAAAGGGATATTAACCTCTACCTTCCTAAAAGTCTCAAGTATTTCTTTTTCTGCTTCTTCCTTCTTGGTTTTAACCAACCTACTAGGAAAAGGAGCTTTAGTAACATATTTAGGAAGGGGTTCAGAAATACTTACCTTAGGAGCTTTGGAAGTTTGCCCCTTATCATTTGCTTCTTTGGGTGGTTCATCTTTCTCTTGAGTGATTGGTAGATGAGATGTAGGCTCATCCATCGTCTTTCCACTTCTCAACGTGACAGCACTAGCATTTTCCCTCGTTACTTATCGTCGTGAGGGTAGTTTTCCTGAAGCTTGGCTTTGAAACTTGTTGAATTCTGTGGACAGCTGCCCTATCTGATTCTGCAAGTTATTGATTGTAATCATTGTTTCTTGTTTGAAACTTTGTATGGTTGCATTTGTTTCTTGTTAGAACTGCAAATTATTAGTGGCCATTTGCTTCACTAGCTCCTCTAGTGAAGGCTCAGGTTGCTTAGGAGCTTGAACTTGCTGCTATCTCTGAGGGAAAGGTGTTTGCCTTTGTTGGAATCCTGGAGGTCCATAAGCTGGAGGTTGATTTTGAGGTTGCTTTGCATAGCTGAAATTAGGATGATCCCTCCAACCTGGATTATATGTGTTTGAGTAGGGGTTGTAATTTTTTAAAAGTCCAGCATATCCCCCTACTACTCTTACCTCCTCATTAGTGTCCTCTTGAAGAGTGGGACACATATCAGTGGGATGTCCAGATGAATAACAGATCCCACAAGCATGAACTGGTGCTTTGCCTGTATCCATTAACCGCTGAACCATAGCAAGTCAATTGAGTCATTTCTGTCTTTGTAGACTTGTTGTCTCTACTTCTTTCACCGCTCTTACTCCAAAGTGTCATTTCTAGAGTAGAATTGTTGAGTATTGGCGCCATTCTTGAGATCAAGTTTCTAGCTTCTTGAGGAGTTTTATCAACCAATGGTCCTCCGCTAGCAGCAGATCAATCATGTTGCGATCCATCACTTGTAAGCCTTCATAGAAATCTTGAATTAAGAGTCGCTCACTTATTTGATGATGAGGGCAAATTGAAACATAGCTTCTTAAATCTCTCCCAAGTAGTCATGGAGTGATTCCCATGCCTTTGTTGAATACCATGATTTCTTTTCGATTGTTGCGGCTTTTGAGGCAGTGGAAGTATCTGTCTAGGAAAGTTCGGGCCATGTCCCGCCATGATTGGATGGATCCAGGGTGGCAAGTAGTAAAGCCACTCCTTTCTTTGAGTCTTTCAATGAGAATGGAAAGGCTCTCAATTTGACTTGCTCTACATGAATTCCTGCGGGTTTCATGCTAGAACATACCACATGAATTTCCTTCAAGTGCTTGTTGGGGTCCTCTCGGGTAATCCATTGAAAGATGGCAAGAGATGGATTAAGCGGATTTCAATTCAAATGCCTCTTCATTTTCAAGAATGTCTATGCACGAGGTCGTTGATCTAGATCTGGAGCACCTAATGCCCTTAAAGTGTTTTACGCCATCGTCACTTCTTCAGATATTTTAGATGTCTCGAACTTGATAGATCAATGTAACGCAGGCAGCTTCAATGTCAGCAGGTGTGAAGTGGAAATTATCCGGATGGAAGGAAAATTGAGGATGTGAAGTGAGTTGATCAATATAGTTCCTCAAATTTAGCAATCCTTCGTCTACCCCTTCAATGGACATCAACACTACAAAACACTCGAAAGAAAGATTCAAAAATAAAAATAAAAATAGAGTAAAAATAGGAAATAAATTAATAGTGTAATTGAAAAATTGGGTCCCCGGCAACGGCGCCAAAATTCTGATGCGTGCGGATGTAGTGATTAAAATTTAGATAAAAATCAGTTGTCCGGTCCACCAGAAAATAAAAACCTTACAACTAGTTGTAGTTAGTAAGGGTCAATCCACAGAGAACCAATTCAATTAACACTATTAAACAATTCCCAATTTAGACTCTGATTAACAATAAACAGTAAAAAGGGGGGTTTTGGAGTTTTGATGAACAATGAACAGCTTCAAAGATAATAACAATAAATGAACTGAAATTAACAATATAAGAAAATTGGTTAAGAGATTGAATCCACCACTAGATTTATATGATAATGTAAATCCACATATCATTTTATTCCAACATGCTCAATTATGTTCTTACGCAATTGTGAGAGTAAATCTCTATTTTCCTTACGTGTTGGCTAATTTAGCAACCGCTCAAATCAACTCCTAATCACTGATTAGTCATAAAGCAACCGCTCTTACAACTATCCAACAATTGCATTAAGATTTAGAAAACCAATTACACTAAGATCTAATCACACACTGGGATTAAATTACTTAGAACATATATTTCTCTAGATCTACTACCTCAACCGCGCATAATAAACCCAGATCTGCCACTTTTATAACTGGCAAATAGCATAAAGATAATTGTACCCACATGAACATCATACATTCTGCTAGATCTACTACCGCAACCGCGCATAATAAACCCAGATCTACCACTTTGAAAGTGGGAACAAGTACAAAAACCTTCATACCAACAATAGATTCAGAAATATATGAATAAAAACATAACTATATTGAAATAATCAAATATGCAAGATTCACAACATCAATACTAGTGGTTTCATCACCCCCTTAACCAAGGGAGGTTTAGTTACATATAGCTAGAAGGAAATCACAAGAAAAACTATGAAGAAGCAAGAAGAAACTATGAGAGAAATGAAGGAGAGTCCAACTCCTTTCATGATAACCAATGGTGCCTTTTATAGAAGTCTAGGGTAACAAAATGACAAAGGGGAGTGGATGGATGAGTGGGTTAGTGGAGTGGAGTGGTTGAGTGGATTGGTTGAGTGGGTTAGTTGAGTGGATGAGTGGAGTGGTTGAGTGAATGAGTGGAGTGGAGTGGTTGAGTAGTTGAGTGGATGAGTGGAGTGGAGTGGTTGAGTAGTTGAGTGGATTGATTTAGTGGATGAGTGGTTGAGTGGGTTGATTTAGTGGATGAGTGGAGTGATTGAGTGGATTGGTTGAGTGGGTGAGTGGAGTGGAGTGGTTGAGTGGATGAGTGGAGTGGAGTGGTTGAGTGCGAAAATTCCTTGGTCTGACTTGGAAGCCAAAAACGACCAATTATACTTCAGATTCATGAAAAGTACTCTTCATGAAAGTTGTAGATATTTGTCTTAGCTATAACATGCATATCTGGATCGTCCAATTTGGCTTCCTACAGCCCAATATATGACTCAAATACCACAGGTTACTCAAACCCAACTTCAGCACCTCTGTTCCGACTTGCAAGCCCAAACTGACCTATTAGACTTCATTCTTTCAAAAGGTGTTCTTCATGAAAGTTGTTTATTTGGGTCTTGACTATCAACTATCCAAATTTCAGCTCATCTCCATTATTACAGCTTGAGATATGATTTTATGAGTGCACACCGTTCGGATTCTAGTGACAGAACCCGTATTCTGACTTCCATGTAAACTTAGGTCCCTTAGACATCTGTTTAGGACTTCGAGCTCTTCATAAAAGTTGTAGAGCTTCCTCTTATCTTTCCTACAAGATAAAATTCATGATTATCAGATATCAAGAACTCAAGTTATGGCCAAAATACAGAAACAGTGTAAAATCTCAATAATGCTGAAAATATTCAATTAGGACCAATTTGAGCTCAAACTCACAAAATCATACCAAACTCAATCAATTAAGAATATGGAGAGTGTAAATGACTAAACATAAGGGTTTCTTAATAAATAAAATATGTGATTATCAAAGTGCTAAGGTTGAATACATCCCAGAAAGCAGAACTCCCAAGCTGACATCTTATCAAAGCTTGCCGGCGTAAAGAGTCCCAACAGCAACAAATCTATAATAAAGGAAACCCTACTGGAACTAAGAATTACAGACTCCAAAGTCCTATTGCTTGAAGAATAAGAAACTTGGATCACCTTCATTACTGCTTACCTTTGAGATGGAACCCTGCCCGACGACTAGAAAGAGGCACATAAGTTAGTTCAAACCACAACGTGGTATACACTTTATGATAATTAGCTATACTGTCGTGGTTTCTCATCCCCCTTCCTTAAATGCCTTAGTTCAAAAGTAGCATAATATATTTTGGCTGAGATTCATAAAGGGATTTGTGGATATCACTTCAGGAGGAAAGCTTTGGTCTGGAAGGCACTTCGGGTAGGATACTATTGGCCTAGTATGAAGGCCGATTCAACGGAGGACGTCTAGAAATGTGACAAATGTCAACGGTTCTCAGATGTTTATTCTACCCATCCAAAAGAGATATCAACAATGTTCATGCTCAAGCATTTCTATTAGTGGGGAATGGATATCATAGGTTCCTTTCCATAAGCACTTGGGTAAGTGAAATACTTAATGGTAGCAGTAGGCTACTTCACTAAGTGGATAGAAGTAGAGTCGTTGTCTACCATCACCTCAACTTGTATACATAAGTTCACCTATAGAAATATCATTAGTAGATTCGAGATACCGGAGTCCGTCATAACATATAAAGGCACCCAATTTATTGATAAAAAATTTCAAGACCTACTCTCCGAACTCCGCATTAAACAACACTTCCCTTCAATAGAGCATCTAAAAATTAATGGACAGATTAAGGCCGCTAACCAGATTATCATTTGAAGCATCAAAAAGATGTTGGATGAAGAAAAAGAAAAGTAAGCAAAATAACTTGATCATGTTCTCTAGACATATTAGACCATGCTACATTCCACCACCAGCGAAATTCCTTTCAAGTTGACCTATGGCTCTAAAGTAATTCTTCTAGTTGAAATTGGAGAACCCAGTTGGTGGAGACAACACTTCTCTGAGGACACCAACCCAGAGTTCATATGCCAGAATCTAGATTTGCTAGAAGAATAGTGTTGCATTATTGCCCACATCCACGAAGATTTGTGCCCGACGATGTTGTTTTGCATAAAGCAGATATCAGTGATAAGAATACATTCCAAAGGAAGTTAACATTGAATTGGGAAGACCCATATCAGATCACATCCAAGACGAACATTGATGCCTACACTTTGAAAATTCTCACTAACAAAAGCATTAAAAACTACTAGAACACAGAGAAACTTATAAGATATTATAGCTAGTCATTTCAAGTTTTTTCTAAAGTTTTACCTTTTCAACAATCATGTAAATTACAGATTCTGAAAATAATAAAATGATCCCAAATTATTTAGATAAAATATTTGTTCAATTTACGTATGTTTAACGTAACCCACAAGGTCAAAGTACCTTAGCGAGGTCTGAGGAATACATGTTCCCACAAGGATCAGCTATTCCAATTACACCAAACGTCAAAATGGGTAGCCCACTTGATTGCTATCCGTGGTCTTATAGAGAGCATACAGGTTCTCACTCCCGCCCTAATGAGCTTAACCTTAACCCATAAGTTCAAAAAGGAATTTGATGAGGTTAGGCATATCTAAGGGAAATCCATATTTCGGCAACTATGATTGTCGAGGTCTATCACAAGGATTACCCTTTCGAGGTCCTCTCAACATTTTTTTTTGCATAAAGAAAGCCCATTCAAACACTAAGAAAATTCTCTAAGTATCAAAAAGATTTTACATATGCAAATGCACTGTATCAAATATCTGAGCTTCAAGGTCCGAGACCACTTACTCTTAATGTGATGTAGAACCAAATGACCAAAAGAACAAAGAACACTCGAGATTCTAAAGGAATTTGGTGCCAAGAGATTTAGTCTTAAAGTAGGAATATATTCCATTGAATTCAATAATCAATAATCAATAACTTCCAAAGCGCGTAGGAGTGGTATTTATAACCCTCAAACAAAACAAACCAAATCTAAATCAAATAAAACAAATTAAAGATAAGATTTGAGATTTGATAGACTCCCATTAAAATCTTAATTATAAAATAGATAAGATCCTTAACTAACAAATTAGATCCCAAATTAAAATAATATAAAATCTTTAATAGACAACACATCACAATGATTTGTCCTAAGGTATTCGAGATTATTCTAAAACTGAGTAATGTATGTAAAAACTTTCCTAAGTCCCTTTCGGGATTCACATGCGATTTCAGACATTGGATCCAAAGCGGATGAAGGCAAAAAGAATTCAAGAAATTTTCCTAAATCACTTTCAAGGATCGCATACAATTTTGGGCGTTGGACCCATAGCGAACAAAAGAAAAAAGAAAGTAACATCCACACAGTATAAGAAGATGTAAAAAATATTAAGTTATGGAAATTAAAAAGGTGCTTGATAACTGAGACTTGTCCATAAGATAAATGACCAAACATAGGACTTGCCTATATAAACATCAAAAGCCCTATGCAGGGGGCAGGAAAAGAGAATAATAATAGAAAAGGATCAGGGCTTCAGGTTAGGCTCCTCGACCTTGACATCCTCCTCTTAGTCGGACTCTTCATCATTGTTGTCGTCCTTCTCATTCATGTCAGTGTCTTCTACCGCCACCTAGGTCACAGGGGCAGCGTTAAAGGCAACATCAATGATGAAGTCATCCTTAACCACCTTATGAGACCTAATTCCTTTAGTAATGAGTTCAGGGTTGAAAACTTGGAGCTGGGCCAAAACATTTGCAAATGAATCATCCACCGAGGCCACCCATTTATTCTTGAGCTCCATGACTTCGGCCTTAAGTTTAGTCTCAGATTGCTCCAAGAACTCGACCTAGGCCCATAAAGCAGTCATGTCGGTCTCAAATTGTGCAACTTGCTCTTTTAAGGTCGTCAAGTGGGTCTCAGTGGCCTTCAACTTATTTTAAAGCTCAATAATCTCAATTTTCCAGAGGTCAGCCTTCTCCCTAACTTGCTTTAGCAACTCGTTCTTTTTGATCTGTTTTCCTTTCCAGTCAAAATTTATCATCTCGAAGGGTATTTAACTCATTCTCCATCTCCTTAGCTTGTCGCACTAATTTGAAAGCATTCTATAAAACCCCGACTGATTAAACCTCCATCTCCTGGATCACTTAAATCAAGTCCCTTTCTATTAGGATGTCGTAGTCTGAGGTGATTACTAGGACATTATTAATGACTCTTCTAGGTTCCAATCCCGGAGCCCAGACAGATGAATTTGAAAACCGAATAGGATCGCCCTTAGGAATGTCTAGATCCTAGTCCCTGATTATATCAATATGCCATTCAATGGACATTGGGTTTTACCCTGTCCTCCCTTTCTGGCCATCAGTCTTCCTCTTGCATTGCCTAAGGGGTTAAGCCGATGAGTTAGGTGTCAGCTCTCGGATAAAGGGTTGGAGTGGTGGAGCAGTGCCAGATTTTGGAGTCTCGAGCCGGAACCCCCATCTTCCATGGCCGTTAACCGGAGTTTGAGTGGCTCGATGCCTCTGAGTGGCGTTATGCTCTCTGTAATAACACAAAATGAAGTCAAGTGTTATGACACTTAGAAAAACTTTGGGCAAACTGTGAATGACAAAGAAATATTTGTACAATGGATAAAACATTAATCAAGGCATACCCAGTAAACCCTGAGGCTCATCTATCATATCTTTGTAATAAATACTAGCCACTGTGTTGGACCAATAATAAGGAAATCTAGGATCTCAGCATCATCCTCGGTGAGTAATGAGATCGGAGTCTTTATGAACTCTAGGGGCTTTTCCTAAGCACCTTAGGTCCAGTAAAGGTATAATTTCAGAGTTGCGTCCAAAGATAAGAAGAAAGGCGTAGTCCAAGGTGCGCCCCCAACCTGAAGAAATCATTCTTAAAATTTTTGAAGCACACTTTATATGATTGGAAAACCTGACAACCCCTTTTTCGCCCGTAATGTGATCCAACGTCTTTGATAACTGCTACCCAAGGGAGTAAACTGAGTGAATAAGAAGAAGAATATTGTCATGGAGCATGTCCAACCGAAAACCTAGCAAATCAATTCATAAGCCTGGATAAACCCCCAGGCATTAGGATGGAGCTGTGTAGGAGCCACTTGTAAATGGCTGAGCACTCCCATTTGAAAAGTGGTGAATGAAATTCGAACCCCAAGGTGGGTGAACATTGCTTCATACATATACATGAAATGTTCTCCCTCTGTCTAAGTTGAGCATACCCTTTCTTGGTCAATAGGAGCCCGGATCAAATAGTCTTGATCCTAGAGCCTATCATTTGTCAATTGGATATATTCCTGCTTTTGAGCTGCTTACTTCATAGTTTCAACATTAGAAGGTGTCCCTAATACCTCCTGATGTTCATTCGTACAAGCTAATATCCTAGAGAATGATATATTCCTTTTGTTTAGAAGTTCCCGCTCTCCATCTCTCCATGTCTAGTATCCTAGATTTACCTATAGAGGTTGTGCTAAAGTTAGAATAAGAAGAAAAAGTCTTTCCATGATGTTCCAACTCTCTAATGACTAGTCGCGTTATCTTTCTAGTGTTCTCCGCTCTTCGAATCATCTCCTGGATGGCGACCCTGAACAACGACCTCTGCTCCCCAATGGTGTTTCCACGCCAAAGAGGATGTCTTCGTCATGCCTAGTGCGGCAGAGATAGCGGTGCAGTTAAAATTTCCAAGGAACTGCTGCCTTCTCCATCACTTTTCATCATGGCAAATGTTTCAATTGGCAAAATGAGGGAAAAAGAAGAAAGCTAAAGGAAATACCTGGTTGTTAAAGGAAGAAAAATGGTTTAAGACAATGAAAACTGCTAAAAACCATCGTGAGAACTCGTCGAAAATAGCCTTGGGTTGCTAGAAGTTCGTAGAGAAAAAGGAAAACAAAAGCAAAAGTGATAAGAAACCATCCCCCCACTCCTATTTATATGGATAGGCATCACCCCAACTGCCACCACTAATAAGGGCATTTATATCATTTCACCATTAAATTCAAATTATGGCAATGATAGCAGCGTGAAAACCTAATGATAACTACCACCTAACGAGCACCACGTGTCTCTACAAAATTGTCATAATAGTTGAAAAGATGTTGATCAAACTTGAAAGGTCGCGTGTGTTACAAGATGTAACTTCCATGGACCCAGGCCTAAACATGGTATGGAGGCACCATAACTTGAGCCAAGGATAATAGATGTTAGAATTCAAAACCAAATCAATGCCTCATAATGAACCCCAACAAAATACACCAACGTAGGGGAAATTTTCACAATAAACTTGACATGCCATATAGCGGACATCAGTCATGCTTATAAGACATCATGAGATCTGGCATCCACGCTGTAAAATAAAACATTTTGTCCCAGATATGTCGTTGTTCTTGTTGATCACGAATATCTTGATACTCAACTGTCATATCTGAGTGTCAAACTGGGGGCAACTGTTCTGGACCAAATTCTGGGGTATCACAGCAAGGAGCAACCCGGCCCGTCCATAATGAATCCTGACCCACGACACACGCTGCCTGGAGCCATAGCAACTCTCCACAAACAAGGAGGAAATCCCTCTATCAAATCCCTTATTTTTAGGAATCATGGCTAAGGAGATAATTACTCCAATCAATCCCACATTTATAGGGATTACCATCAATGACACTTATTATCCTTTAATGCCCATTTCCAATATGGTTTTCGTCCATCATGACACTCCTATAAATATTATAAAAAGTCACTAAGTATGGATCTAAACCTCTAAACACTACCCACCTTGTGCATAGTTTAACTTAAGCGTTAAAGTACTTTTTGCAGATATACCACCATCACTGCCACTGTGCTACAGAGGAAACCACCACCATCAACCTCTCTTAGGTGATTCTTTGAAACGCGTTCAGAACAATATACTTTTCATTCTCAGATATATATGCATTGCATTAAGAGCAACAAATTTCCCTATCAAATTTATAAACATTCCTTTATCTATGAGGCATGATGTACCCACATGATATGCTTTTTTGTTATAAAAAAAAATTCTATCTTAATGCTAAGTAGTACTGGTACATAATTCAAAGCACTCAAAGTAGTACTTAAGAAATAATTTCCTTTACAATTAAGGATAGTTCAACTAATTGGTAGAAAGATGATCCTCTATTGCAGAACATTTTTATTCTCCATTGTTTTGATCAGTCTGTAATCAAGGGAAGAAGATATTCAAAAGACATAGTTATCATTATGCAAAATAGAACACAACTCTGAGTTTGAACTACATATCGCCACCAAAGGTAATGCAAATATATAGGATACCAAGAAAAAAAGGGTATAAATTGTGGTATTTAGGTTTCAAAACCAATCTTCAAGCAATCTTAAAACTAATGGAAACAAGGAAAAATATCAATTTATATCTTAGCAGCTTGGAAACATACAAATTTTCAAAGGATAATGTGTTATGGCTTAGTTGTTATGCCATATAGCACATGACCCTACTACATTGAGTTATCCAACAAACAAATAGATTATATGAATGAATGTTAATAGATTGTAATATACTGTTGCATTGAAGGAAAAGTAAGATTTTTCTTAAGATGGAATGCAACAATTAAAAGATAAATATGATGTATAAATGAACAAATAAAATACCTAGAATGCAATAGTAAGATATTGTATCTTTTTTTTAATATAAATATGTATCTTTTTTCTTGGTTTTTTATACAGAGAAAGAACAAGGAGGACCAACACCATAGCACAACTCTTCTAAAAAATGCAGGGAAGAGAGAATAAAACAAGTAAACATAGTAGGTCCAAATTCCAATCAAATGTAAGGAGCCTGCCAAGTAGTCACTTCACAATACGAGATATCAACAACAAGTGTCCTTATTGATCCCCCTCATGTCTGTTATTCCTGATAGCCTAAAGAGTCTATCATATTCACAATTCAAAACCCATGAAGGAAATCAATATTTTAAAATTATCAGATTGACAAAGTATCCTTTGCTTAAGCATTTAAGTATATTAATTTATTCACACTCATATTTAAGTTATGAGTGAGGGTAATTGATGAACTTATGAAAGTCATGTTTTTCCTAAGTAAAATCTTTATCTCTATCTAACTCTTTGATTGAACTTCATTCTTTAGTTTTAGTTTATTTTTGTTAGAAGTAATGTCTTTTATTTGTTAATGGAATTTAAAGAAAATTAAAATCATCTTTTTAATAATGTTTTATTGTGTTAAGTAAGGCGTTTATGGTGTATTAAATGTGTTCTTTTAAATGAGTGACAAAGGGAGAGGATGAGATGCATGAACAAGAAACAAGAATGAAAATTATGATATTTGAGTGATTAGTCACTCATTCATGGGTGTATTTTGTTAGTCAACAATTAGTCACCCAGTTTTGCATGATTAATCGCCCAAGTCCCAGCACATCAAGTCATCCATGCGACTAATCGCATATGAAGAAGAATGAGATTCTGTCTGCCATCGATTAGTCGGTAAAAAATGGGTAATTAATCGGTCAAAGAAAAATTTGTCACGTGCTTGTACTGCATATATGAAGGAAGGGAAAGAAATGTAAGGTCATTCAACATAGAGAGAGGCAACTTTCACCTTAATTCAGGAATGAGTTATTCCACCTTGAAGACTTGGGGATTTTCTTCATCCTTTCACCTTTCTTCCATGGAATTTGTTTATTTTTCTGGTTTTGTTTCATCTTTCCATATATATATATATCTAAATCACCATATTTAGGGTGATGATAAATCTTGTCTTTGAGTGATGTAAACTCATTTTTATGCTTAATCCAAGTCTTTATTTGATGATTCAAGTGTTTATTTCTTATTTTAATACTTTTCTTGACTTGGTCATTCTTGAATTTATCTTAGGGTTTATGTATAATTTAGAAAAATTGTGCATGAGTTTGGAACTTGGGATAAACACGACATTCTCTTCAATATCTAAGAATAAGTGTTGTTGATTGTGCGATCTTGCTTTTGATTCCTTTGTTTGTGTTAAAACCTTCTCTAATTAGGGTTGGACTGAGAGATTAGTTAATTCTAAGTAGTTTGAAAATGATTAATATACTAAAAAATTAAATATTACTTAATTTTGGTAATTTGGTCATAAATCTTGAAATACAACTTGGTTAATCTAGAGTTTGAATTTGCATCGAAAAAATTCAAGTGAAATTAGAGCCCTAATACTCTCATCCAATTGGTTTTCACCCCTTTCTCTTAATTACAAGTTAAGTTTGTTCTAGTTAATTATAGTAACTTCCTTGTTAGTTGTTGTTATTTTTAGCCTTGTATTAAGTTGTTTATGTTAAATGTCTTTGGAGCTCTCTTTATTCCTTATTTACCATCGTCTAGATAGTATCGATTTAGTGAATCCAGTGCTCGACACTCATAATCCCTAAAAAATGATACTTACTCACTCGTTACTTTAATTTTGTAATTTAATATACTTGTCAATTTAAGCAACAAAAATTTAAGAGATCTAAATTTTAAGTTGATAGTGAAAAATATAAATACATAATTAAAAGTGTCAATAGTCCTACTCTATTTTTATACCAATTAATGATGTATAAAGTTTGTTAATAACATTTATTATGTGATTAATAATACTGATTATTAATTCTATTAATCAAATATTACGTTATTAATAAATAATTATATATCATTTAACATATATAAAAATAGTGTAAGAAATTTGGTTTGTAACAATCTTTTTTCATTCAATACATATATAGTTTTTATTATTAATTTTTATATTTTAATTTTTTTTATACTTTAATTTTTATCAACTCATTAATATTATAGTTACATATAATTTAATTTTATACTCTTGTCACATAAAAATATTTTTTATAGACGAGAAACATTTTCCATACATATACAAGCAGTCGCCCAAGGAGGGTTAATGGTTGAGCCCACGTGACACGTAATCGCCCAACCAACACTTGCCCAATAATCATCACCAGTCACCACATTGCACGCAGAGATTCTTTTTTCGGTTTAAACCATCAATATGCACTTAATTTCTAGCACGTGAACTACTTAGTCTACCTATGTCTTCAACTTTAATCATTATATTTACTTTTTTAAAATCTGCAAGACACTAATTACATTACAACTAAGCATGAGTAACACTAAAGTATTTGCATTTTATTAAAATATAATCTGGCCATATAGATGAAACTATGAAAGTAAAATAAAATATAATTATAGTTGTAGTCATGTGAAATCAAAATTAAAAGGTGATATAGCGGTGCTGCTATAACTCTACTCGGGTTCCCCGAAAACTACAAAGGAGGAAGAAGGCATCTTTGAAATTTTGTATGACAATTCTCCTTATTTTACTAAGAGTTCATTATTAGAAACAAGATAGCTGTCCTTTTCTGGGAAACGACAGCTATCTCTAATTCTCCTTATTCAAAGCTTGTGCTGTGTGTGATTGTGATTGTGATTTCTTAAACAATGTAGTAGAAGTACTAGTAGGTGCTGTCTTTTTCATTTTTATTATTTGTTCAGCCCTTTGATAACTCAAATTTGGGCCAGTGAAGCCCAATCCCAACCCATTGAGCCCTTCTCTTTTTTTATCATTGGGTACCTGTCATACAAACTCCCGCAAGCCCAACCCAAGCGAGAAGTACTGGTGCACCGGCCTGAGGCGACGTGAGGAGAATGTGAGATAGTAAAGGGAAGGATGAATTGATTGTAACCTCATGAGATGCAGAAAAAATTTCTTCTAAATTAAGTAAATAAAGATTTATCTATGTTCAATTTAATCTAAAGTATTTTGTGATCTTAACTTATTAAAATTTAATTATAAATATATCTTTAATTATTCATTTTAAAAATAAATTCACTTTAAAGAAATCTTATCTGTTAAGAAGTTAGTGATCAACAAAAAATGATTTTTTTAGTTCTTTTTAAAATTTTCACAAAATTAAAGATATGACAAAAAAATATTTTGAGTCCAGGTCCATATGTCTTTCTTGATTGGTAAACCCAACTAGCGATTTATAACAAAAAAGTTTTTCCTTTTGCTGAGAGAAGCAGAGTAGTTAAAAAATGAACCAAAAACAAATGAAATTAGAATGACTATTCCTCGTGATTACTCCTTGTGATACAGCAGAACCATGGCAATTAGGATTTCAAGACACAACAACACCTATGATGCAAGGAATAATAGACTTACATCATGATATCTTTTTCTTCGTCATTCTGATTTTGGTTTTTGTATCACAAGTCTTGGTTCGCGCTTTATGGCATTTCCACTTCTTTGTTTAAGAATGCCCCTATTTGTATGCCTGAGAAGCTCATCTGGTTTAGCTCAAGTTTTTCACTTCCAAACACTACCAAATGTTTCTAAACTAATCCAAATTCAATGATAATAATACTGTAGGCATCCTTTCAAACATATTTCTCATAATATTAAACATCGCAACCATATGGTTCTGAGCAAGTCTTTCTTTTTGGAATTTTTAAATATATGTATTTATAATATCAATTTTAATTTTTTAATATTATTTTTTATATCACTTTTAACATTAGTTAATGAAATACAAATTAAGTAATTAATCATGTTATAAGTTAATTAATAAATATTCTGTTAACTAATTAATACACATAAATTTTTTTGTTAATTAATTCAAAAGTAATAAAAAATACACATAATTAATTATAAATTTATACTTTATTAATCAATGTCTCCTATATCATCATGAAAGACCTAATTGGTTAAACCCACTTCTTAACAGTTCAGTGAAATTTTGTTTTGTGCTAAGAGTACCACTCTTTTCAGTTTAGTGAATCCTGAACAATTCTTTTTCACCTCTCCAAGTTTTTTTCTCAAAAAATATCATACATATTAATAAAATGTATTAATTATAACTATTTACATCACTAATGAGGGTGGATCACATTAATTAAGAACTTATTTTACTTTTTTGCAAGGTGCTTATAAAAAAAGGCTTTTTTTTTGTTAAAAAAAAATAAATAATTCGATTTTTTTTTATTGTTGATCTTATAAAAATGTCTCATATTTATAAGCACTCGTTAAACTTAAAAACTTGTTTTAAACGTAGGAGTGGCAATCACCGTTGCTCTAAAATTTTCATGTACCAAAAAATATGAATGAATTTATAAAAATTATTTAACAGTCACAAATGAAATGAAATAACTACGCCCTCCAGAGTCCAGTGTTCACTTTTTGCCTTTTCTTCACCGATTCACTCTTCACTTTCCAAAAGAGCAACCTGCTTCATTGGTCAATTTCAGGTAGAACGAGCTGCAGAGAATCCCACAAGGCAAATGGAGCAAACTACCTCAGGCCACTCTCCTTTCACTGAACCAATCCGTTGTATAGTAAAACTGGGTATCACTCTCTATCTCACTTTCTCTCTCTTTCTGTTATTTTGGTTCTAAACTCCTATTGATTATTTGCATCATTTCTTTTCAAAGTTTGTTGCTTTTCAATGCTGTTAGCCTCTTAGCATCTCAAAGTAAGCATTTTTAATGCTTATAAGCATCTGGGGGTATCTTCTTCTTGTGCCTTTTTTGAACAAGAGACCCCAGAAGACTGTGTTTCTGTAGAGTTTGGATGAAACCCATTATACTTGGAATGTTTAACTACGAGGATTTTCTATCAGTGAAAAAGTGAAATACTTTTGATGTGATATTCAGGAGGGGCTGCTATTACTTGCAAAAATGAATTAGAGATGATAAATGAGGAGATTCTTCAGAAGGTTTCAGAACAGCTGAGGCAAGCAATGATTGCATCTTCTGAGAAACCTCCTGGGATGGATTGGAGCAAGAGACCTGGAAGTTCAGAAATTTCTTGTGACCCGGAAGATTTTGGAGATCATTCAATCATAGATTGTAGCCGTTTCATTGTTGTTCATGGAGCAGGTTCCTTGAGTTCCTTCTTTTCTTGAAGTAAAATACTTTTATTTGATTAATAAATTCATTAGAGAAATTATATTTTTGCATATATTAATGTGGTATATCCAGAACAATAAGTGCGGTGGGTAACAATATATACATAATGAAAACAAGAGCTATTTTTTAAAGAGTAAACACTCATTTTGGACTGTAAACGACATTACATTGGTCTTCCATGTATCAACGACATCAAATTAGTCCTTCAATGATAGCTTCATCCTTCAAGTACCAATTTGATATCATTTTAAGGACCAATTTGATGGCAAAAATGTGACATTGAAGGACCAATTTGATGTCACATATATCTTTAGAGGACCATTCAATGTATTTATAAATGGAGGACCAATATGATGTCGCATATACCTTTAGAAGACCAAAATGGACATTTACTCTTTTAAATGAAAGTCACCTATTCCAGACATCTCCAAGTGTTTGTAATCTATTAACTGTTATACAAAATAAATTATTTAAATTAAAATGTTATAGATGTAGTATTCTCCATTGCCTCAATGGATGGAGTTAACAATAGAATATTAGAATTATTAATTTTTTTGTACTTGAGCTGCTTCACATTATATGTGATGTGTAAAATGTAGATCTTAATTCTTAATGAGAAGCAACTAGCTCATATTAGGCTCTATGGTGCTCTCAGGTTCTTTTGGGCATTTCCAAGCTAGCAAATCCAGTGTCCACAAAGGACAACTGAATAAACCTCTTGTCAAAGGTGGCTTTGTTGCTACCCGAATTTCTGTAAGTAATCATTGGAAACTTTTATAGGGCCTCTCTACAGTTGTAATTGTGGAGTTTGTAAAGGAAAATGTGACTTTTTGACTGTTATACCAGTGCAGCTGGCACCTGGGAGCTAACCGCGCCTGCAAACTCAAATTGATGCTAATCAAGCTTAGTCCTGAATTTCATGATGAAACTCGAATTCTTTTGTTTCCAAATTCAGTTTATATGCTGATGTTATATCTTTTTCTCTGTTTTTTTTTGGAGAACTTTTCTTGTCTATTTCGTAACCATAATGCTTTCTAAAATGCTTCGCCATCAATGTCACATATCAAAAGTGTAGTATTGTACTATTGTTATATAAATCTACAAACATTTGTAAAAAGAAAATGAAATACTGCTCCAAACAGAAGCCTTTTGAATCTAATTTGTGCACAGCAGGCATAGTTATTAACTTTGAAGGGGAGGAAAATTTGACTGGAATGTCATAAGAATGACATTGATTGGTGCAATCTGGATTATGGTGTATTTTTGGGATCTATCAATGTGACAAATTCTCAAAGTTAAGATAGTACGCAGCAGTATAATTCCTAACTTCAGAGGAGATTAATCAAGAATTTGACTGGAATATCACAAAAATGATGATTGGTTGGTGTATTCTCGCAAACTGCAATATTGTACTCTAAGAATAAATTTTGGGGGCTCTATCAGTGCCAAATTTTTATATATTAGATGTCGGCCAAGTGGTATCACCATATATATATATATATATCTTGGTATAAGGTATCACTAGATTTTTCTGATAATATTAATTTTTCTTTTATTTTCACTTTGATGAGTTTCACTGAGATTTTTATAATCCCTAAATAATAGGCAGAGCCTCTTTTTTTGTTGTTTAAAGATAAATAGTTCCTTTTATACAAATTACTCTCAGAATCAGGATCTCCTCCATGCTCATCATTCCATTTATTTCCAATTTCAGGTAACCACTCTGAATCTTGAAATTGTTAGGGCACTAGCCAGAGGTAGTGTCATAACTATCGCTACATATATATATGCACAAATATTCCTGTTGTATCAAAGCAATGGATATTTATCTTTTGTTTCATTCTGCTTTTAAGTTTGCTATCAAGTTGGTCATTAGTAATTTACAGAAGGTTGTCATAGTAACAGCATGATATACCTATAACCTTTTCAGTCATATCGAGATTTGGCTCGCATGGTTTTCTATGTATTTCCACCGGTCTTCTTGTTCTTGTTTGATCACCATTTTGACTTTTATTAATGTGACATCTTCCTGGCTTTATTATTTTGGGGTGGCTCTTTATTATTGAACATGACACTCTCCTTATCTTGCTACTTAGTGGAATATGGAAGTGCAAGCATTCAAAAAAAATTTTTTTTCAGTAGTTGTTTGTCCTTGCTTAAAGAAAACCTTAAGGTGAAAAGAAATAAACTCGTGAAAATAAAAAGCAATCTTTTGAAAATTATTTATGTATGTAGAACTCTTTTTTGCTGTTACAATCAATATAACACCAATAATCCACCAAAACTGGAGGTGTTTTTGACATATCCATTTTCATCTTTTGAATGAGGTTTTTATCTGTATATGAAAAGTTTTATATAAGCTATGTGCCGCATCGATAATAATTATCCTTCCACAATTGAATACTTGCTGGTTGCTGCTATATGCTTCACCCCATTTTTTTTCTTCATTTTCATTTCATAAGTATTGGTATTCTTTCTAAATTGATATTTCTTTCTTTGTGCAGAGGGCATTCCTTCAATTGGAATGTCACCTTTCTCATGTGGATGGTTCACCAGGGAGAGACATGTTAGTAAACTCTCAACTGACTATCTGTCAGATCATATTGATCGACATAATGAATTGTAGACTTGTTTTGTCTTCCTTTTCTGATAAAATTAATCTTCTAAGTTCATATTCAACATGTGCAGGTATCTTCAGCTGATTTATCTTCAGTGGCTAAGGCAATTGATTCTGGTTTTACACCTGTAAGATTGGGTCCTTTAATTTATATCACTACTTCGAAGCTTTTAAATATTTTTCTACCATTCTTTTATCCTTTCCTAGTTGTTACATGTGAGTGGTCTTTTATTATTTCTACATCTTTCTAAGAAAAGTCATTTTAGTAGTACTTAAAATGTTAAACTAGTTGAAAAGTATACTAGAATGTTATATTTGCAGCACTTAATGCTATAGTCGCTAGTTTATACATACACAGCTGGCTAAGTTATATCCGAATTGACATAGTTCCCAACTATACCCTCTTTGCTTGAGCACTATATTATTCTTTTTGCAATGTCTGAAGGAAATGAATTGTCATATACAGCTGCAATGAAATATAAGAAAACTTGTTTATTCTTTCTATATAAAATCTTAATATGAAGTTAGTGTTATAAAATTAAGCACTTACATTTTTCCCCTCTTTCAACTTTACTTTGAAGGTTCCAATGTATGTAATTGTTCCTCTTTTATTTTCTTTTCTTTTTACTTTGAATAATATGGGGTTCATTGCAATTTGTCTAGGTTCTGCATGGAGATGCAGTGCTTGATGAGATTCAGGTAGAGATTCAGTGTATTCAGTTTTATTGTTCATTAATAATGGAAATGGCATTTTTTAAATTAGTGTATTTTCAGGGATGCAGTATTTTGAGTGGAGATGTTATCATTAGTCATCTGGCAGCATACTCAAAGCCTAAATATGTTGTTTTCCTGGTATCCACCATATATCATATGTACCCATTTTTATTCTTGAATTACTACAAATACAAAGCTCTTTCTGTACATACAAAGCCAAATGGTGTTCTAGTGACTATAGAGTATATAGTTGCCTTCCAGTGATGAATATATTGATATTAACGACCCTGACTTCTCATTTTTCTTTTCTTGCCACATGTTTACTCTGTTTGGATAACAAAGGTCTGTTTGTTTTAACTTCCTCTCAACAAAAGCCCGTTTGTGAGAAGGAAAAAAAATATTGCTGCAAATAAAAGTGCCTTGAAAGGCCAGCAGAATGGCGTTTGCGTTGGGTTAAATCTGAAACAAATGTGCACTTAGCTGTTAAAGCGTTTTATTGATATGCAAGATAGGTTTGCAAAACCAAAATTTTGAATTATCTTGGATAAGTACTTGGAACAGCCTATCAGAATATTATATATCTGAAATTTTAGAAGACATTACATGAATGTGTTAGCTATAAGCCTCCAATTAAACAGACTTATGTACGTAGGCATTCTAAAACAATACCAACAGCATGTGGTTCAGCACAGCTGGATGGTTAGTTAGTCAGTTTGTCTATAAATAGAGATGAGAGGGAAAGTCTAGGGCAGTTATTCTGTTGGAAGTTGGTTAGGGAGAGAGTCAAGCTCTCGAAATCTTGACAGGATTCTTTCATTTCTTTCTCTCAGTCTTTCTCTCTCAATTCTTGTAATCCTATCTCTGTTCGGGAATATTTCCACAGAGAAGTCATCAATAATACAGAGGAAATTCAGTAAATTTGTTCTTAGTTCTACCAGTTCTATCAACTGGTATCAAAGCTCTTCGATTCTGAAGGGAATTCATGGTGTCTACAAGAGGAATGGATGCAAGACTCGAATTTCTGGAGCGTGGGTATGAAGGTCTCATCGCAGCGCGCGAGGAGTTGCACGAATTGAAACGACTGGTGGACGAGGAGCGACTCGAGAGAGTGGAGACCAGAAGACAACTGAGCGAGTTGATCGAGACAGTGCGAGGGTTATTGAGCCGTAATGATAGTCATGAAACGATCGGGGGAAGTCGTTCCGATCATGACGTTAGCACGGAAAATCACGGAAATTTCCAAAATCGTGAAGAACGATGGAGGAAACTTGCGATTCCGATCTTTGAAGGAGACGATGCATACGGATGGACAAATAGGGTGGAGCGTTATTTCGAATTAAAGGGGATGAATGATGAACGAAGCTTCAAGCGGTAATGGTAGCCATGGAAGGAAAAGCCCGACTTGGTATCAGTGGTGGGAATTTTGTGCGAAGAACCCTACATGGAACGATTTTCGATCAGCCGTTGTGAGGAGGTTTCACCATCCATGATACAAAGTCCATATGAACTATTATTGAGTCTCAAACAGACAGGGACGGTGGAGGAGTATCGAGAACAATTTGAGTTGTATGCGAGTCCCCTTAGAAGACCGAAGGAATACTTGAAGGGAATTTTCCTTAATGGCCTCGAAGTGATACGAGCCGAGTTGAAACTCCATAGAGTGGAGAATTTGCCTGAATTGATGGATTATGCACAGAGAATCGATGAGAAAAACACCTTCTTTGAGTAAAGGTAGTTCTCTGGGTGAATAAGGGAGGAGGAAATCCTAAGAATTATAATCATACAAGAACAGTTGACTTGGGAAACTGGGGTTCGTAATCAGAATCAATCTGCAATTGGGGGAGAATTTTCTAGTGGAAATTCTAATAATCTTAGAACAACTGGTTCTTCTAGTTCTTCTAGAGGCGAGAGGATTTCGAAGATTAAGCGATGCAGAGATGCAGGAGAAGTTGAGAAAAGGGTTATGTTTTAGATGTGATGAAAAATTTGGTCCCTGGTCATGTTTGTGCCCATAAACAGTTCCAGGTATTAATTTTAGAGGAGGATGATGGAGAAATTAATGAGGAGTATATTCGGGAAGAGAAAGGTTTGGAATTTAAAGCTTTACATTGTCTATGTATAGTATAATCGGATGACTTCCAAGAAATCCATAAATCCATCAAATTATGGGCAGAATTAGCAGGAGAAAAGGTAGTGGTATTGGTGGATTGTGGTGCATCTCATAATTTTGTATCAACTGAGTTGGTAAGAAAAAAAAGATTAAGCGTCACTGAAACTGGTCCATATAGTAGAAGTTGGTGATGGTAGGAAGATTAAATGTGGAGGGGTTTGTTGTCAGTTGATTCTCCAGATACAAGGATTGGAGGTCCAACAAGATTTCTTCCTTTTTGAGTTAGGAGGAGTTGATTTGGTTCTAGGAATGGAATGGCTCGCGGGTTTAGGAGAAATAAGGGCCAATTTCAAGGAATTAACACTCAAAGTCCCTACAGCCAATGGAACTAAAGTGTTAAAAGGGGAACCAACACTTGCTAGAAGTGTAGCTTCATTCAAGTCTGTGGTCAAGGCTTTACAAGACAATGGACAGGAATTTTTATTAGAGTATCACAGTTTACAAGGTGAACCCGAGAATACGAAATTCCTCAAGTGGCTGGAGATTGTTAGATGAGTATCAAGAGGTATTTCAAGAACCACAAGGCCTTCCTCCATCAAGAAGACATGATCATGCCATTGTGTTGAAGGAAGGGGTTGATATCCCCAATCTAAGACCTTACAGGTACCCTCACTATCAAAAAAATGAAATAGAAAGATTAGTAGATGATATGTTAAATTCTGGAATTATAAGGCCTAGTGTTAGTCCTTATTCTAGTCCTATCATACTTGTAAAGAAGAAAGATGGTGGTTGGAGATTCTGTGTGGACTATAGAGCCTTGAATAAGATCACTGTTCCTGATAAATTTCCCATCCCTATTATTGATGAGCTGCTGGACGAATTAGGAGGGACTGAGATTTTTACCAAATTGGACTTGAAATCAGGATATCATCAAATTCGCATGAAGGAAACAGATATACCTAAAACTGCGTTTAGGACACATGAAGGGCATTATGAATTTGTAGTGATGCCTTTTGGGCTTACTAATGCTCCTTCAACATTTCAATCTCTCATGAACGAAATGTTGAAACCTTATTTGAGGAAATTTGCTCTTGTCTTCTTTGATGATATTTTGGTCTACAGTAAGTGTGAAATAGACCATAGGAGGCATTTGCAGGCTGTTTTGCAAGTATTAAAGGATCATCAATTGTATGCTAACAAAAAGAAATGTAGTTTCGGTCAGAGAAAATTGGAATATCTAGGTCATATCATTTCTGGGGCAGGGGTAGCAGCTGACCCCAAGAAGCTGGAGGTGATGTCCACTTGGCCTATTCCTAAAGATATCAAGGCACTCCGGGGTTTTTTGGGACTTATTGGTTATAATCAAAGATTTGTGCAAGATTATGGAAAGTTGGCCAGACCTTTAACTCAATTATTGAAAAAGGATTGTTTCCAATGGAATTCAGAGGCACAAGGAGCAATGGAGGCTCTAAAGAAAGCTATGGCTGAATTACCAATTCTTATGGTTCTTGATTTTTCCAAGACATTTGTCATAGAAACAGATGCCTCAAATAAAGGTCTAGGTGCTGTATTATTGCAAGAAGGTAGGCCTGTGGCTTTTCTGAGCCAAACTTTATCAGAAAGGGGTCAATCCAGATCTGTATATGAGAGGGAGTTGATGGCCATTGTGATGGCAGTGCAGAAATGGCGCCATTACTTGATGGGGAGGCATTTTATCATCTGTACAGATCAAAAGAGTTTAAAATTCCTCACCGAACAAAGAGTTTTGGGAGAGGAACAATTCAAATGGACTTCAAAATTACTGGGGTTTGATTTTGAAATCCAATACAAGCCTGGATGTGATAACCGAGCTGCTGATGCTCTTTCTCGCCGCATGACTTATGCTGCCCTTTCCATAGTCCAGTTTTTCGATTTCCAGGAGTGGGAAGATGAAGTCCATCAGGATGCCAAGTTGCAAGCTATTATTCAGGACTTGATAAGGGATTCTACTTCCCATCCAGGTTTCTCTCTTCGGAATGGACAATTATTGTATAAGGGAAAATTGGTTTTACCTCGAAATTCTTCCAGAATTCCTTTGTTGCTCCAGGAGTTTCATGGTTCAGCAGTGGGAGGTCATTCTGGTTTTTTTCGCTCTTATAAGCGAATTGTTGCTTTGGTGTATTGGGAGGGTATGAGGAAGGATATTCAACATTTTGTGGCTACTTGTGCCACTTGTCAGCAGAATAAGTATCAAGCCTTGTCTCCTGCAGGGTTGTTATAGTCTCTTCCAATTCCTACTCAAGTTTGGAATGATATTTCCATGAACTTCATAGAGGGGCTCCCTAAAGCTCATGGCAAGAATGCTATCTTAGTGGTGGTGGACAGATTCACTAAATATGCTCATTTTATACCACTTAGCCACCCTTTCACTGCTAAAGATATAGCAGAAGTATTTACCCAGGAGATTGTTCGTTTACATGGGTTTCCTTCCACCATTGTGTCCGATCGGGATAAGGTCTTTTTAAGTCATTTCTGGACTGAGCTTTTCCGGTTAGCTGGCACTAAACTCAAGTTTAGCTCTGCTTATCACCCCCAAACCGATGGGCAAATGGAGGTGGTCAATCGATGCTTGGAAACGTACTTACGTTGTTTAACAGGAACCAAGCCTAAACAATGGCCACACTGGTTAAGTTGGGCTGAATTTTGGTTTAATACCAACTATAATAGTTCAACTAAACTCACTCCTTTCAAGGCTCTTTATGGTCGGGAACCTCCACAGCTTCTTAAAGGTACTACAATTCCTTCGAGTGTGGAAGAGGTCAATTCTTTGGTGGCTGAAAGGGATACTATTCTTCATAATCTCAAGACAAATTTACTCAAAGCTCAGGATCAAATGAAGACTTGTGCAGATAAGCACCGCAGATCTGTTTCATATGCAGTGGGAGATTGGGTTTATCTTAAACTTCAACCTTATAGATTGCGGTCCCTTGCTAAGAAGGTGAATGAAAAGCTTCGTCTTAGGTTCTATGGCCCTTACAAAATCAGTAAGTCAGTAGGCTCAGCCGCTTATCAGTTAGATCTTCCACCTGAGAGCAGAGTTCATCCTGTTTTTCACGTGTCTTTGCTCAAGAAGGCTCTCGGTCCCTCGGTCACTTCACAACCTCTACCCCCGATGTTGTCTGATACTTTGGAATTGCGTGTGGAACCTGCTGTGGTCTTGTCTATCCGCAATGGTCCTTCCGGGCAAGTTGAGGTTTTGATACAGTGGCAAGACCTTCTGGATTTTGAAGCTACATGGGAGTCGTTTGATACAATTCAGCACCAGTTTCCTCTTTTTCACCTTGAGGACAAGGTGAAACTTTTGGGGGGGAGTATTGTTAGCTATAAGCCTCCAATTAAACAGACTTATGTACGTAGGTATTCTAAAACAATACCAACAGCATGTGGTTCAGCACAGCTGGATGGTTAGTTAGTCAGTTTGTCTATAAATAGAGATGTGAGGGAAAGTCTAGGGCAGTTATTCTGTTGGAAGTTGGTTAGGGAGAGAGTCAAGCTCTCGAAATCTTGACAGGATTCTTTCATTTCTTTCTCTCAGTCTTTCTCTCTCAATTCTTGTAATCCTATCTCTGTTCGGGAATATTTCCACAGAGAAGTCATCAATAATACAGAGGAAATTCAGTAAATTTGTTCTTAGTTCTACCAGTTCTATCAGAATGTTTTCCATTAATCATGGATGAAAGACAGATGTATATGGAGTATATGATCGGCCACCAACAGAACCTGATGCAATACTCTTAAAGGAGATTGGTGAGCACTTGTAATAAACTTGATCTTCCATATGGCCTATTCTCTTCATGGTTGGTTGTTACATAGCAATTTTTAAACTATGACAGCTGTTGGTGAAGATGGAAGCTGGTCAGTTGTAAAACCAAAGTTGCAGAACACAAGTAAGCAAACTTAGTAAATCTTTATTCAGTTTGCTTTCTCTTCTATTCTCTAGTCTCTTATGTTTTGCAGTGGGATATGTTCTGAAATTATTGGTCCAGTACATTGTTCTATGATAACTTTTTAAGACACTCACAATAGTTTAGCTATTCTACCTGTTTCTTTTGGGGGGATTAGAGAGAGCTGAAATGACCAAGACAGTATTGTTCTGACTTCTGAGGATAGTATCTATGGGTGTCCAGATTTTTATAGAGTTTTGTTGGAATGGAGTCTGAATCTATTATGACTCAGTAGCATGAAACTATACCAGCTGAAGTTCAACAATAAGATTCAAGATATTTTATTTTCATTCATAAACCGTGAGTTAGTACAATAGGCTAGCCAACTCACTCTTGAGTTGGAGCACAAAGTTGCCTTATACTTTGCTATTTCTCTGACACCATAAATAGACAATTCTGAGAATTTGAGAAGCTTTTATATTAGCATTTGTTGTTAAATTACTAATTTAACATATGCATGTTTCCATTGGATATGTGATTTGAATTATGGATTGAATTTTTCTGGTATGTGTATTCCACAGTTGAGCTAACTGTTGCAGCCCATGATACAACTGGTGGGATGAAAACAAAGATCTCAGAAGCTGCAATGATAGCAAAACTTGGAATTGATGTCTACATTGTAAAAGTAATAAGTTTTGTCTATTATATATTTCATCTGTTTATCTTATATATCTTAAGAGTTCCTAATGTTGAAACCTCTAGCTGCATTTCAGGCAGCAACAAGCCACTCATTAAGGGCCTTAAATGGAGATCTGAGAAGCAGCATTCCTGATGACTGGCTTGGGACAGTCGTTCGATCTTTGAGATAAATCTGTCATAACATTCAACAGGAAGTGGTAATTTGTGGACTGCTCATGAATGTAAGAATTAGTTGTACTAATAATTACAGTCATGTGTCTTCCAGACACAACTCACAAATCATGTGTCATATTGCAGTGATGTTCTGCAGATAATAAAGATTGACACAATTAAATGAATTACTGATGGTCATTTGACGTTTTCCATTTTATCCACGTTATTTACTCATGACTTGGACTCTAACTTGAAGTACAATTGTTCTGTAAATTATTTTGACTATTTTACTGAGGATATAAGTTATGTTTGGCAACTTTGATAATTTTAGTGCTTTTCATTGTTACTTCTAGAAGTTGTAAGGTTGTTTTGTACTCATACATTGGAGTTACCTTTACTTTGAGTGTGTTTGGAATGAAAAAAAATGTAAAATAATTTGATTTGTAAATCAAATTTAAATAAATTTAGTATTTGGAATGTTAAAAAATAAAAAATGATTTGATTTCTAAAATTTTATAGATTTTATATTTTTTATTTTAAAAATTTCATCAAATTTGATAGAATTTGTTAAAATTTGATTTGATTTGAAATGAATAGATTATTTTATGCATAGTAATTACTGTAAATTAATTTTTATAAAGGTAAAAATATAAAATAATAAAATTAAATTAAATCAATTTTTATTTTATTAAGTTTTAAATACACAATTTAATTTTTAAATTAATTTAAATTCCATTATTTTTAATAAGTTTCAAACATAATTTGATTTTTAAGTTAAGTCAAATCAATTCAAATTAAATTATTTTTAATTTTAATTGATTTCAAATATTACCTATGGTTTCTGGTTTAGAAATTAGCTAAAAGTGCCTTTAATATCCCAAAAGGATTCTCGTATGTACAAAAATTTTAAAATAAAAAAATTAACTACACATTTTTCATAGGGACATGCTATCGAAAGCTCTGTTTTAAAATTCATTGCAATGCACTCATGACAGAAGCTTGTTTTATCTGAACGGCAAGAAACTCGAGCTTTGTACAGCTTGAGCGCATACTAGCAAATTTCTTTTTTCATATCTACCTTTAAATAAGCTGGCATTGGATTGATTCATATCACCAAGCAGGGACGGATCAAAGGGGGACGAGCAGTTGCTTTAGTCCCCCAGTTTTTATATAATCTTTTAACACACATGTAATATTTATAACATGTTAAGAAAAATAATCCCTGTTAGTACTTTGTATTTGTTTGTACAGTGAATGACAGAAACTGCTTAAAAGGAATTATTGGGTTACTTAACTACTTGTTGGCTGGTCCAATTGTCACAAGTCACTTTTAACCTAAGTAAAAAATATGATCATTTATTAATATTTGACACAGATTCAATTATTAATGAATTTTATGATATGAATAAGTAGCGTGTTTAACTTTAATAAATGTATGATGTATTTAATTTTTAAACTAATAATTTTTTTTAAAAATATCTTGATTTCTTACTTTTATAACCTATCACTAAGATGGGGTGTTGAATCATGAATTTGGGAATTGTGATCTTCTCTACTGGCTTTGACATGAGCAAAAACTCAAGAGTTTGTCATGCACTTGAAAAGAAGATCTAGAGGCTGTGATTCAGGGCTCAAGACTTGCTGGTTGAGTTCTTTTTAACCTTACGCTACAAAATATAAGATGGAAGAAGAAAATAATAGTTATACATGCTACACTTACTAAGTCTAGGTCATACAAAAAATTGTAGAAGAGTATAATTGTCATAGTTGTTTGACCCAGACCAGCCCGACTAGTCGAACCTAGAAACCTGTGATCTGATCTCAAAATCGATTTAGCTCTTGTATATTACAGGTCAACGTAATGAATCAGTCAAATTCGATTAAATTCAGGCAATTCGTTAAAATTGAATTGACTCAGGTTTCTAAATATATAAAATTTTTAAATGACTACTTATATGATTTGAATTTGGTACATAAAAAATCTTTGTAATTAAGTGTATTATACCTTTAGACCATGTGTTTTTTTTCTAAGTTATGTTTTTAGTTTTTTAATTTTATTATTATTAAATCAATATAATTTTCAAACATGATATTAGGCTATTATTATTGTTAATTTAGTTATATCATATAAAGTACTTTTTATAGATTTTATTTTAATATATTATTTTTTCACATAATATTTTTTAATAAGCATTTTTTATATAAATTTTTTTATTATCCAAATTTTTCGATTTAACCACTTGATAGTAGTCTCACGGCTAACCTGTGAGCAGTTCACCCTTCGATGCGAGTTACATATGATAATCGTTGATGGGGGAAACGCAATCCACTCAAATTGTTATTGCCTTCAAGGGCTCAATGATGAAATGCAGTTTCTAGGCAACCGAAAGGGCAAAAACTTTAGCACTTTACACTTTAATCTGTGCATTGCCTTCAAGGGCTCAATGATGAAATGTAGTTTCAAAGGCAAATAAAAGGTGAAATTATTACCTTGTGGAGTAACAGTAAATGCGTGTATTCTATGACAATCTTTATCATTTTAGGCATATTATTTAAATTAAGTTTTTTTATATCTTTTTAAAAGTTTTTTAATAATTTTTTAATACTAAATAAAAAAAAATAAAAAAGTAAATATATTTAATATTTTAGAAACATAAAAATTATTTAATACTTTTTTCATTTAATAATTAAAAAGATTAATAAGATGATTGTATAAGAAGATTTAGAATTATTCATTTAAATTTTAAGTTATTAACTTAAAATCAATGGTAGATATCATCTTAAAACACACATTTATTATTACTCCATAAATATACAATAATTTCTCAAACGAAAAGAGAATAACTTTAAGACTTGTTTGGCACTTTGCACTTTAATCTATGCATCATCAATTTTTAGAATTAGTTTTGTTTGTGCTTTTTTTTAAGTGCTTTTTTATTAAAAAAAAGTAATTCTAAAACATGGATATGGATAAAATTTTGACAACAAGCGAAATTTCAAATAAAAAATCTTTTTTCAAGAACAAGTTACTTCTCAAAATATTTAATTATAAAAAATATAATAAACAAGAAAGAAAATTAAAAAATATTTATTTATAATTATATTTAGATATAAAACAATTTTTGTTTTTCACAAAAATCACTAAAAAAATTAATTATTTATATTATATTATAATTATTTTTAATTATTTTTTATCTAAACACACCCATAAAAAGGAGTATTGCTATGCTGTAAAAAGCTCAAGGGCTCCTTTGGCCAATCAGCAGCTCAAGCATGAGCGGATAATAGCAGAGCCCTTACCTATATCTCTTAAAATATTTTCTTAATGATCTTTTAATATTTAATAAAAAATATTAAATAAAAAATAAATACATCTAATATCTTAAAAAAAAAGAATTTCAGAATACATTTAATCCATCACATGATCTTACCAACTATAAGATTATAGGATTTCAGAAGGAAAAAATAAAAAATAAAAAAGCGCACGGAATTCAGGGATCATTTTTTTTCCCTGCACAAAGCATATATTTCAGCTTCAATTAAGAAACTTCGAAATGAGGAAAATTCTATTAGAAAGGGAGAAAGGGTCTGACAAGTGTATCGTCTAACTGGCCACAGTTGCCAATATAACTTCTTTACACCATGGAACAGTTCATGGTTCTAGTATTGATCTAACACACACAACAAAGATAGAGGTCAAGGACTCCTAATTATAGCCATCCAATAGTTTCGACCACATCTTTTAAGAATGGTACAAACTTTGGCTGATTTAGTACACAAACCCACACAAGAGAAAAAAAAATACTATATCATCTAAATTCCAACTTCCGCTTTCCAGCATTCAACTGACATGGCTCTATTACTTGGGGCCAATATCCTTAAGGGTACAAATCTGCTCCTCACCCATGGCAGACATAACACTCACAACCAGATCTTTACCCTCAGCAAATCCATCCTTGATCTGCAATGACAAAAATTGAAATTAGCATAATATGATGAACACTAGAAGTTCAACAGATGATTAATATCATGCCAGTTTAACAAAACCATAAGACAAATTTTAAGTTAAAAGACAATGTCACTATCTAATGTTCACATCTACAACAACAATGTCATGCAACTAATTAACCTAACAAAACAAGCAAAAACCATTCCAGATTATGTAAAGAGGGAATCAAACAAACTAACCTGCGAAAGCAGATTTTCATCGGTTGGAAGCCTAAGGTCATCCTTAGTACCACCAGTATCAGTCAGCAGACTCACCTAATAATATATTCAAGGAAAAAATATCCTTAGTTCACCTTTAACAAGAAAAAGAAAGGGGATTCTAACCTATCAATTTGGGGTTACCGCCAAGCGATGTAACATGAAGTATGATTAATTTAGATAAATAGTTAATTGCATCATTTCTGTAAGTGGTTAAACAAGTTGGAGAGAAATGATCAATGAGTTTGCCGTTAACGATAGTAAATAAGTAGTTAGTTCAGTTTAACAATTGGGTAATAATGTATGCAGTGCAAACCATAAAGAAAAGGAGTAAGGGAGGCAACTATGATCTTACAAATCCATCCTCTGAGATATCAATGAGCTGGTAATCAGTGCGATTGACATGAGGGACCTGTTGTAACACAAGGGCATACATTTCATTTTATAATCCTAGAACCATAAACATAGGTGAAAATGCTTCCTACACATCCCTTAATGCCTCACATTTGTCTAGGTGGCAAATTAGAGTGTAGATGTGTAGAAAACTAGGAGGGACAAGTTATAATCAAATGGTGAAAACTGTGTAGATGTGAGGTAATATGTGTGTAAGTAGCATTATTCAAACATAAGTGGCCTTATTAAAGTAAAATCCAAATAAAAAAGAGTCTCATGGTCTCATACATCACAGTTATGGGAAGATGGGACAATATCTTCAAGCTTTTTGCCAGTGAAGATGTCAATGCCAACAAAGTGACACTTAGCATGTCCATGCTTGCCAGTTTTGGAAGTTGAAACCTCCACAACCTGTTAGGAGGGGAAAAAAAAACTTTAGCTAAGCGTTGCATAAACATCCACACCACCATCCCCAAAAAATGGGAGAAGCATTGAAAGGGATCGATTTAACATGAAATCATATTCACGAAAGAGAACTTAATGTGGTTAATTAAGTAAGGAGTGATAATTTAACCAAAGATGTTAATGTGGTTATGACTTATGAGGTCCTTTTCCATTAATAACTCCCCATTTTTCATAGTACAAGACAGCAAAATAAAGCAAATCCTAACAACTGATATAATCAATCAAACCCATTATTTGTTCAACATCAAAAAATAAAAATAAAAATTGCTCAACTAGTACTTAGCCTGTGATAACCCTGGATGGAAAACATCACTAAAGAAAAACAAAAAACAAAAATAAAAAACACACAAAATTCATCACTTGATAAACCACCTAGAGAAAGCAATAAGAGACATACAATAACAATGATACTATAGAAAAAGCCAAGCGCGCTTACAATACACGATTTGACAAGAAAATTAACACAATTTGGTGCAAAACAGATCAAAAATAAAAAATTTTAGGTAACAAATTTAAATAAAAAAATCGACAAGCATTATTTTTTGTTTTTTCCCAGATCGGATGATGAGGTAAATAAAAAGGGAGAAAAACCTTGCAGGGCCTGTTTTTGATGACAATGTAACCGTTCTTGCGGATGGTTCCAGCTTGCTGAGGATACGTTTTTGAAGCTCCAGCATCCGCCTTCGACTCGAAATGGTGCTCCTCGTCCGACATGATCAAACACACACACAGACAGACAGAAAAAGACAGACAGAGAGCAGAAAAAACACAGAAACTTGGGATAATTTCCAATTCTCTTTTATAGACAGAGAGAAACAATAAGATGGTATACCACCTTCTTCTTCTTCTTTTTCTTCTTCTTTTTTTAGTGATAATTATTGATCTTTTGACGATAATTATTGATCTCACCACATATTTATCTTTTTAAATTAAGTTTTAAATAATTAATTTTAATGAATACTGTTTGGTGCATGTGCTTAAGAACCACATTACCTCACAATTGGTCACCTTTGGGTGTATATGGGAGAATGATAATATAGATACGTAGAAAATGATGTGGAATCATTTGTAATCAAACGCCAAAAAGTTTACAGATGTGAGGTATGTGTCTATAAGTATGTATTAGTAGATGTATTTAATTTTAATATATTGTTAGTGTAAAAATAACTTACCCTGCCATCAAATAATATATTGTTAAATTATTTAATGAATTTAATATATCATGTAATTTTTAATTTATTAAATAATATGACAATTGATAATACATTATTAAATAATAATGTAAAACTTTTTTATATTAATAGTATATTAAAATTAAATTCATAAAAAAGTTTAAATTGGATGTAGTGCAAAGTTTTTTATAGTATCAACAGAGACGAAATCAAAAATCAATTAATGAGAAGACTAAAATTATAAAAGTCAAGAATCAAGATATTTAAAAAAAAATTGTAAGTTTAAAAATTGAATACATTATATTTTTATTGAAGTTGAGTACGACGCTCTTTTATATTATAAAATTCATCAATGTTTAAATCTGTATCAAACTTTTTAGTAATTTTTTTCTTAATATAATGAAGAGACTAAAATTATAAACGTCAAGAATCACGATATTTAAAAAAAATGTAAGTTTAAAAATTAAATACATCATATCTTTATTGAAGTTGAAAACTTTTCAATAATTTTTCGCAATATAAGTATAAATTTCACAAAAAACATCTTTTTTGAGCTTGTTTTTTACAATTTTCATAATATTTTATATTATAAAATTCATCTTGAATGAAAATTAATGTGTGTCAAAATTTTTAAAAGTTAACTGCATTTTTTCTTAATATAATGAGGAGACTAAAATTATAAACGTCAAGAATCACAATATTTAAAAAAAAATGTAAGTTTAAAAATTAAATAAATAAACGTGTCTCATATCTTTATATTGAAGTTAATATAATATATAATACAATATTTCATTTATTATAATAAATATATTTTTAATTCATAATTCAATAAGTTTGAATAACATATTTATTAATATATTTGTAATATATTTATTAGAATAAAAATAATTAACAACTCCTTACTTTTTCAATATTTCTTTTTTCTCTTAATATAAGTGACTAAATCCCACATCGATCAAATCAGTGAACATCTATAAAAATTATCCTCCATTTGGTTTTTGAGCTTGAAAATGAACAATTTTTTTACAATTTTCATAACTAAAAATAATTTTTCATTAGTAGTAGAGGCTATTTTTCTTGACATGTTGAAAATACTACATGTGTGTTAAAAATTTATATAAAAGTTGAGAGAACTATAGCAACTGCATGTGTCCCCTAAATTCGTCCCTAGTTATCATTCAATAATTTATTGACACATCATTAAAATATTTAAACTTTTTGAGTAATGGTTGTAATAAAGGTTTTAAATAACAATCACATTGTAGCTGTTGTTGACTTATGCGTACTAATGTTGTCTACAATTGTGGTGTGATGCATTGCTGTGACCTAAATGTTGCAGTTGCATTTACTACAAAGCCAGAAAAGTTTCCTAGATTCAATCAGAATCATAATTTGCTAATATTCAAAGATGGTTATTGGATAAGTAGGAGATTACTCATGTTATGACTTAAGCTCGTAAGGAGAACTCAACCCAAACGACTATCTATTGGGTAGGAAAGCCTCATGACTTAAGTATTACATTGAACTTTTTTATTTACTCAATGCAATGCTCGTAACATTGTCATTCCCTTTAAAAGCCAACATCCACGACGACTTCACTTTATCGACGCTGACCTAGTGGTAGCCCTTTCCCCAATTCTTTTCTTTTTTGTGGCTTCACTCATCTATTAGTATTTGGTAAAACATGCCAACAAGAGCATTCTAGACTTTAGTCTAACTTATAAGTAGCCTTTTTCGTAGCCTAACTCTCAATAGAACCAATTGTTATGACTTAAGGTCATGAGAAAAGATAAACTCAAAAGATTAGTCTATTAAGTAAGAGAGTATTATAATTTATGTATCACATTAAACTTTCTTATTTACTCAACATAGAACTCATAATAACTCATTTAACAAAGAGTCTATTAAAAAATAATATTTAAAATAATAATTTTGAAAATTGTCAAAATAGTAAAAGTCCTATCATTTTAAAAATCTTATGATATTAAAGAATCTTATTAGATTAAAAGTTATAACTAGAAAATGAAATTTAAAATAGTGTGAAAAAATAACTATAACTGAAAAATAATATATTTATAATTTCATCATTTTTTATATTTACACTAAATTTAACATTTAATGAAAAAATTTAAACATATTTATAACTGCAGAATAAGATGTGTTCATAATTCATCTTTTTTAATGTGTTTAGTTAAATAATAAACAAAAAATAGTTGTTATTAAACTAAATAATTAGTTCCTATAATTTCACTTGATTTGGATTATGATCCTTATAGTTTTTTTTTAAATTTAGATTCCCATAATTTCATTAATTTGGATTTTAGTCTCTTAATACTTTAATAATTTGAAAAATATAAAAACTAATTTTTAATAAAAAAAGGAATAATACCTTAATAAGTAAAAACGATAGAGATTAGAACTTAAATGAGTGAAAAATATATGAATCAATACTATAAAGATAGAAATTAAATCTAAAAAAAATGAAAATATAGGTACTAATAAAAAAAAAGAACTACATAAACCAAAATCCAAATCGGGTCAAATTATAGGAACAAATTATTTAGTTTAAACAAAAGTTAAATACCAGAATAAAAATCCTTTTATAATAACTAGTGTATTGATTGGTATTATGTACTTGTTATTTTTTATTTTTGATAACGTATAAAAATTAAATAATAATGATAAGTGTTTGAATTATTTTTTGTAATTGTCAAATTTTTAAATGGATAATAAAATATATTTACAATTTTATTCTTTTTATACTTATCTTTTTTACCTGCTTTTTATGTTTATCTTTAAATTTTTAATTGAATAATAAGATAGATTTGTAATTTTACTATTATACTTATTGTTAAATTTTTAAATAAGTAATTAATAATAATAATTTTTAAAAACGACAATTAAATACTAAAATGAAAATTTTCAGCTTATAATAATATAAATGTATAGTATAAATAAACTTTTATGATATGTGATGGTTTCAATTAGCTTAGCTAATAAACTATTTTGCAAATAAATGCAAAAACCTAAGATTAAATTTTACCTTCATCTTTTTCTCTTCTTGTTTGTGTAAAACAATCACTTATCCTTTGAAATCTAAAGGATTTATCAGAACAACTATCTATGAAAAAAAATTGTGATGTGTATTACACACATATCTCTCTATCTCTTTTTTTATTTATCTGCACTCTTATCTCTTCTTTTTATTGTAAATTTTTAATAATTTCAACATGATATTAGTGGAATGACATGCTATGTGATATAAAATTATTATATTGTACGATTATACCATTATATTATAAAAAAAAATTAAACGTGATAATATAAAATTCTAAAGAGAATCATTTGACAAAAAAAATAAAAAAATATAGATAAGCTTTTATATTTATATAAAACTACTTTTTATATTATGATAATTAAAACACATCATTCTTTTGTTATTTAAGGCAAGACACACGTATTTTATTATTCATTTAATTTTTATATATTTAATTTTTTTAATAATCACTTAAAAAATAATTTAATATTTTTTATATTAACATATAATATAAATATAATATATATATAAAAATTAAACACAAAATATTTTTAATATACTCTTCCTCTTGATTACTCTAAATGGAAAATAAAGAGATCAACTATAATATTTTTATTTATTTTTTATATCATTTTTTACACTTTTTTTAATATTATTTATCATATATTTTTTTATCATTTTTTTCACTAAATCACATATTTAAAAAAAATATATCAAGAATCCATACACCTCTAATTAATTAACTTTTTCCTAAAAAGATTGAGTAAAACACGTCTCCTCCTTCCATTGAGAATTTTGATTTGAAATGCTTTTCTTCTTTGTCTCTCATAAAGTTGGATTCAATGATTTATAAAGGCGGTGACGTCCTGTTCACTCACTCTCAGTGCAGCGTTCTAAGAACGCTATAACCAGGCACCGCCACGTGGGGCTGGCTGGAACCACATTTCATCTAGCTTCCTGCCAGGATTCCAGCATCTATTCTCTGCATGCTTCTCTATATTTCATTATTTCTGACTGTCTGCCAAAAAATTTAAACAACTCCAATATTCTTTTTAACACCTCTTTTCATATTTAATTAACGATATATAAATTTATAATTAATTATATATATTAATTAATTAATAAATAAATTCAAATTCTAACTATTTTTATATGATTTTTATTAACTAATTAATGCATATAATTAACCACAAAAAATTATATTAAAAAGATATAAACACTATTTAAAATAAGACAAAGATTATTCAATTTTAAAACACATTTGATCTGCATAATTACGAAAATTCTCACTAATAATTTAACTTTTATTCATTATCAGTATACATCTTTTTTTTAGCTGAAATTAGAATTTATTAAATTTATAAATCTGCATCCAACAACAAAACAATAAACAAAGGTGGATCTATATGCCAAATACTAAGGTCACCATTATGCTGACCCTCAGTTATCCTATTACAACTACATGGAATATGTTCACACCTAAAGAAAGAAAACCAAGAAGCAAAGTATTATCAATATACTTATGATAATAACTATATGACATGAGATCAAGTTTTTTTAAGGATAATAATAGTCACACACATATCATTTCATAATTACACATTTTTTATCATCTTATTATAATTTATCTATCTCCTTCTTTTACATCAAAACTTTGATTCGACTACTTTTAGTGTGTAGTGTGTGACAAAGTATTATACATCAATCATTATTTTTTTTAATGACATAATAATACATAATTTAATTGATAATATTAAAATTTATACATTAATAATAAATTAAAATTAATTTGCTTAATATTAAGATGAAAAAGTTTAAATTTTGTATGTGGTGTTTATAAAATTTCATACCCATATAAGACCAATGTAAAATTTGCATAATATAACCGATCTAGTGAGAAGATGAATCTGTCTATTCATCACATAGTCACCTTTTCATATAATATATATTTTTACATAAATGAGTGTGAATAGGCGCAGAATATGAAGCATAAGGAGTATATTCCCTCAACTTCAATTGTGAGTTACTGTCACTTATCCAGTTTAAATGCCCCAATTCTCTGCAAACAGGACATTTAATAATTCTTTTTTCTTAAGAGAGGATACATGATCATTTATGAATTGAATCAGTATTACAGGAATGCTCAAGCCAAAGCTCCTAAGTGAAACTAAAAATATAACTATCCCTTTAGTATTATGTGAAGTTTGGTACATGTAATGACAATATCATTTTCATTCCATGGAATGAGGGTTTCCCATGTGTTAGGGGAAAAAAAAATAGTGAAAGTCAGGCTCCAAGCACCACCCAGAAAAAGAGAAGACTGAGGTTGAGATTAAAAGACAAGCAGAACCCAATAATAAATCACCGCTTCAGGGGAACGAGTAAATAGCACAGATTAACCACTTGTGTCTCTAGTTACCTTCCTTGGCAAGCATAGCATAAACGCTTAACTTTTACTACCAGATGGAATTGATCCCATATCAATGTTGTCCACTTTATGGATGAATACATGAGGAGGCTCTTCTCTGCCAATAGCAAAGATGCAATAACAAATGAATAAAATAAAGGTTGAACTCAAGCAAAATAATTCCATGTTCAGCTTCCTTGCCTAGTTGTTATATGAAGTAATTAGATCATTTAACATGCAATATGGCATTACAGCTAGCAAGGCCTTTCCTGATCGAAGTGTACTGAGATGAAGGGTTCACATAATTTAAATGCAAAATGCAAATTAAAAATTTAAAATGTATGAAGTTGATATTTGAAAATCAATAAGATGTACATACCAAATAATAGTTACCATAACCAATTTTTAAATTCCTAAAAACATGAGGGCCAACAGAAGCTATACACCATGAATGAGTAAAAGGAAGGAAGAGAAACTTCATGGTTCATTAAGAAAATCCACATCCATTCTAGAATATTCTGCATATATAGAAATTTCCACAATCCAGAGCAAAAAATGGGTAAATGATTAGGTCATGCAAAGAGCATCATTCACTGTTCACACTAGTAGCTCTTTTGCATTCTCTTCCAATAAAATATTAAAACAGCATGTAACCCAAAAAACGAAAAAAATATTAAATCAGCAGCTCAGACTTTCAAGTCCTCAATGATATGTTGGCGACGCTAAGATATGACAAAGGGTTATCTACACACACTTAAAAATTGTTTGATATATAAAACCTTTCATGTGCATTCACCTAACCACTTAAGCTTTTGAGAGAATTGGTTTATGACATGATATCAAAACTTTTATGACCAAGCGGTCTAGAGTTTGACAGTTCGTTCCTTTTCACTCCTATTCTTCTAATAAAAAGTTAAATTTCAGCACAAGGTAGGTAAGCTTGTGAATTGTCAACGCTTCAAGCCCAAAGAGCTCTTGCGTGAAGGGACATGTTAAATATATAAAACCATTCATGTGCTTTCACCTAATATCTTAAACTTTCAAGAGAGTTGATTCATGACAAAAATCTAAAAGAAATAATATGAAACTCACCCCTTTATGATTATGAAGCAAAGAGAAAAAGAAAATTGCAATGCCAATGGTAATATTGGTAACGGAATATCAGGTTCCACATTTAATATAGAAGAAATGAGTGGAGGACAAATAAGATAAAAATTACTCACATTTCCTTTGCTTCTTGGTATGTATAGCTTGATGCTACAGCCAGAAGTTGTCCCACGTGGTTGTATGATAAGGATGCAACACTATTTGGGTATTTAGGCAACTGATATTGAGAAAAGATGGTAGTAAAGCAAGAAAACTGCTGAACAGATTACAAACATCATAGTGATTAGACACAAGTACAAAACTTATTAGGCGAATACCTCAAGTAGCCTTTTCTTACTTCTAGCATCCCATATGGTAACATAACCTTCATTGTCACCAGTGACAAAAGCACCATACACACTAAACAGAAATTAAGTTAATCAAGTTTCAAGTTTTATAATTTATAATGGCAACTTATAGATAAGAAGGCACATACAGTGGACTGAATGCAATGTCATTCACCGATGCCAAATGATGCTTTCCATACTTTGATTTTGGATGACACCGGAATACATATCTGTCAGAGTTTGATATAGCAATTTGTTAGAACCTGTCATTAACAAGAATCTGCCAACTCATATGTTTTCCAACGTAAAACATTGGGATCCAAGTTAAACAATAAATAAATAGACAGATTAGGACTTCTTTAGGCAGGTATTTAAGGAGATTTTGCAAATGGTCAAGAATTCACCGTCAATGATAGCTGAAATTGAAAAGATAGAAACTGAAGTTGCAAATGTTAGCTTCATGAGTGTTTCACTAACAATTAGACAGTGGGTACCACACGTTCCCTCGTGCCCTCAAAATAGGAATCAAGCACCAAAGATTTTCTGTCCTAATAACCATAACATAAATCCATTTGTTGTGCATTTGAAAATCACCAACACCAAACTCATAATCAGCAAATTCATCATAAGATTGTGAAACAAAATTATCAATATTAGGGAAAATAGCATTTAGCCACCCTAAATTTTTACTCAGTTGCAAATCGCCACATTAAACTTTTAAATCTTCCAATTTAGTCCTTAAACTACAATAATTCTTACAATTAGTATTTCACTCTTTCGTAATTCATCCAATTTAAGTTAGCTGAGTAACACAGCATTGCATAAGGAGAAATTCTAAAATACTTTCAGAGTATATACTTTTGACAGATTTGTAACTTTTCATATTTTATGTTGTGATCTAACGGCGAATACAGTATAAGTACCACGTGTTACAACTTGAGTGAAATAATATAGTAAAACTTCTCAAGCGTCACGTGCAAGTAGTCATTAATGATCTATTAGTCATGTCAATTAATGACTCATATGCTTATATGTGATGCAATGCTTCGTTAGCAAGTTGACTGAGATTGGATGAAGGACTAATTGGAACAATTAAAGTAGTTTAAGGACTAAATTGAAATATTTGAAAGATTAAGGTGGCTGTTTGCAACTGAGTGAAAGTTTAGGGTGATTAGATGTTATATTCCCTAAATACTAAAATAACTCCATTCTCTCATTCATTGTTAAATTTATCCTATCATGAATGTAATGCCACAAGGCTATAAAAGTAAAATGGAGGAAAGCAGTACTTATGGAAGTTAGATTATAAAATTAAAACACCCAGAGTGAACCACGTCCTTAATTAGTCTTTCAGCAAGTGAGCAAGTCCTTTTGTTAGTCAAAAGAACAGAGAAAAGGGAAAAAAGGAAAGGCAAATATAACGCATCTGATTTTTTCATTTTTTTTTTTTTGGGAGGGCGGGGATAAAAAATGCATATATGAAATGTTATCATCTAAAACTGACCCAATGTCTTTTGAACTGGATGAATAGGAAATCTGCAATGCTACTCGTCCATCAACTGATCCAACCGCAAATCCTGCAAGAACATCGGACTTAAAAATTGCCTGAACTCTGAATCTCTATGAACAGATGGTTTAGTAATTTTAAATCTCATATATATTAATGGTATCTAGAACACCAGGTAACTACAAAAATGACAAGACTTGAAAAAGTTCTCAAGGTGGATCACAAAGAAGAAAAGCAATGCTATTTGAATAGATTTTAAGAGGTACATTAACTAGTCAATGTAACATATTTCTAAGTTGACAAAATAAACTAAGATAGACATCATAGTCATACCTTTAGCATAAGGAATTGAACTGACACATCTTAATTGTGTACCATTGTATGGTTCATTTGACTGAACTGGTTTGTCAAAGTTACGTAAATCATAAACATGCACTGATGCTCCAATGCCTACAGTAAGATTTAACCCAAAGACAGACATGGAGTCCACCTCTGCACCCGGACTTCTCAAGCATGAAAAAGCCTTCTCCATACGGATGTCCCACAACAATAACTTCTTGTCAAATCCGGATGTGATCAACTGACCTGCAATAACCAAGGCCAAGAATAGTATGAGTTTTTTTGGAGACAATACAGCATGGCCATGATAGACCTTTCGTCTGCCCAAAATCAGCATCTCAACATTTTTATTTTTATGCACTTTTAAGAATTCGATGAAACTTAGAATGAACCAACATAAAGATATGTAAATTTGTTTATAATTACAATTGAAAAAAGTCGGCATTTAGCACAATTAGATAACACTTATGATATGGCAAGTGGAAACATTTTTTAAAGGAAAAAAAAAATCTTCTACTTTTGAATTACAGTTTTCCATTTTATTTCATCTCTCACCATCATAACAGTATCCTGGGTTCCCCATCAAGAATTTATTGATCTCTATGCTTAAATATCTTCTCAAGGCTTGAGGAATGGTCAAAGGCTTATGCTTGAAAATTTGTTGCAAAACCTGAGAGGTTAGCATTTGGTTTTTCGCATTTATTTGAACATAATACACCAAGGATTGTCTCAAAGATTAACTAGTAACATGTATTAAGTTATCCATTCATCCATTCCTCAACACATATGAAAACAGCAGAAACCATGTAGAGGAACAATGCTCTTGTGTCGGTAAGAGTAGTACGAAGGAAGAAAGGAGGATTGTATATTAGTTGCTATTAATATGCCCTCTCAATATCATATCAACAAATGAAAAACAATAAAAGGCAACAATTATAACAGAAATACGTAGAAACAAGCAGCTAAGGTTGGGTCAATAGCTTACATGTTTCATTGGAATATCCAATACATGTTGCTATATCATCGTGACCACCGACTGTATCAATAATTCCTGAATGCAAGTCATACCTATCAAGTTTAGCTTAAGAAGAGTCAAGACACACTCAAAAATATAAAACACATTCACTGCAAAACAAAGGAAATCCATACGCCTGTTTTTGAAGGACACTACATAACCACAACATGGGTATCATGAATGCTAGCAAACTACAATATGGAATATGATAAATCATATGCTTATCAATCCACTCAGTGGATAACTTTAACAGTTGACATTTACAATACTCCATTTCCCATTTTTTCTCACTCTTACACTTCCTTGCCTTCAATATCTTTGACTGTTTTTTTTATCCATTCACTACAAGACAACCATCTTTCTTAACAAATAAACTATCACATTTGCTCAATTTTACAATTTTTTTTAAGTGCTTCAGACATTTGCTCAATTGATCTACTCTATCCTCCAGCATGCAAAAACATGGAGTTAAAAAATGAATTTTGCCAACGAACATGTAGCTCAATTAGCACCGGCCCCACTACTCCATCCTCCACAACGCTGAATAGCATAACCAAGAGAAAGTAACTAACTAATAACTAACCTGCTGACTCAACAAATTAATCTAATTAACTTCAAACTAACCTAACCAATCTCAAGCTTAACCAAACTCAAGCTCTCTAACTATGGTAACAATCACATTAAAAAACAGCATATGGGTCCTCTTGGACATTATATTTATAAGTCATGAGAAATGAAACCCAAAGATTTTGTTTTTTTTTTTTAATATCAAAATTATAAAACATTTAATTAACCACAAATAAATAACTTAATTGATTGAAATGGAAGTGAATTGTAACTCGAGGCAAACTTTACCTATAATGTTAGAGTTCGAATCCTGGAATCACTACTTCACAATCAAAAGAAGAAGAGAGTTGAGAGAAAAATAGAGAGAGAGTCTCTTAGAGAATTTCTTCGAGAGAGAAAAATAGTGCTTGCTAATTTGTATGAGTGCATTCATAATCGACTGTGAGCATCCTCTTCAAGCCAATATCATTGTAGATTTTGTATTACCAAAAAGCATTATTTTATATAAAGGGAGATTTATAGCAACCACGGTCCCGTGTGGTTTTTCTCTGATACTCATATTGGTGAATGGTTTTCCACGCTAAAAATTCCGTGATGTGAATATTACAATTATTTTACGCTTCGTATACCGTGCCGTTATTTTTAGTTCACCGGTGAGAGGAAAATTATTAGCTCCTGCATCAAGCTCGAGATCTAGGAAGAAGGCTTTATTTAACCACCATTCTTATGTCCGAAATTGGGTGAGAAATTAGTCAGAGACCAAAAAAAAAAGAAGTAACCACAAATAAATAGAAGAAAACCTTCGGATTAATCCATCAGAACCAGCAGTGAAAGCAACCGAGTCGTCCTGGAAGCAACAATCCAGAAGGGCAGCTTCTGAAGGAGATTCTACTCTGAGCAATGAGGCGTCAACGTCGTACAATCGAAGACTCTGCTCAGAAATTCACCCACACTCTTTTTCAGAAACTTCTAGAAATGCCCAAAACAAGTAAGACACAACATCTTAAAAACTGGGAAAAGGGAAAAAAAAAAAGATTGAAACTTACAGAGTCCCAAGATGAAATGAGGAGGTTGTTGGAGTGAGGAGCGAATCGAATTCGGGAAATGGCGTCCCTAATTGGAGTTTCGAAATGCAATTGCAACCAATCTGCGTTCATTTTTCGCGCCCCCAGAAGCGATTCAGTGCATCAGAGCAAGTGGGTAGGACTGGGATGTGAGCCAGTAACCTCAAAATTGAAACTTCTTGTGAGTGAGATTTGAACTAAGAAAAAAGCAATGTTCCCGCTCAGTGCAGAAACAAACAATATTGGATTTTAAGTTTGTATAGTAAAATAAATAAATAAATTTTAATAGCAAATCTAGTAACTAGTGGATCCGTGGCGCAATGGTAGCGCGTCTGACTCCAGATCAGAAGGTTGCGTGTTCGATTCACGTCGGGTTCAATCCCCGGATAGCATTTTTAACCTTGTGGGCTGTGAATAAAGGGCCATACTAGTTGTTGTTTTTTTTTTTTTTTTAAAACAATGCTTAAAAGTTAGTTTTGAAATTTGAAGAGAGCAAATTTATAGCCCATATAGCAGATTCAAGTTTTCAATTTTGTGTTGGCAATGGTGAAAATAGCTTTCTGAATTTTGAAGGCTGAATTTTAATTCAACCTACGCAAGAGACACCAGTTTCTTTAAGTATGGTATTTAATTTATCATATTCTAGTTCATTGTTGAAAATGTAAGAAGGCCGTGTCTTGCATTCTCGTTACTGACAGGCTGCATCTGACAACAACTTTATTTACATGTGCTTTTTTTTTTCTTTTCTCCCTTTCAATACATTCTGTATCTTGCACTGAGCTTTCAATATCACAATTAGAGATCCGATTACCTTTTGAAATTTGCATTACAATAGAAACACAATCCATTTAAAAAAGAAAGTAATTACATTAAATCCAATATTAAGAAATCCAAAATGCTGAGAGCCTGAGAAGTACAGATTTTTGCTTACCCTTTCTAAAAGAAATTATATGTTTCCATATATGCTCTGGCCCATGGTTATGAACCACAGTTACAATTTTACATGCAAACCAGATAAGGAGAATGGATGGTTTTGGCTAAACTATCAGCTCTTTTTCGTAGTCCAATGAGAACCAACCCCATTAATAATAACAAATAATTCATACACTCAAGCAAGAAGAGCCTATCATAAATGTTAAGAACAGACAACATACCATATTTGGTTCAACAGAGCACCAAAACAAACTAACAGAAAAAGGTGGTACAAAATTTCTCATGAAACACTACAGTCATCCTACAGTAAGTTTCAATTTCAAATATATACAGGACTCCAAGCTTCACTGGTAAAAGTTTCAAACACAAACTTTTGACAGAGAAATTAAGATTCAAGACCTTTCAATTCAAAATCAAGACCTTTCATCCGGAACAAAGAAATCAAATCTAACATCAACAGAACCAGAACTGTCTCCAGTGTCCTTATACTCAACATTTGTTATTGTCCCAATTTCATCCATGTCTTGATATTCTGGCTTAACTCTCCGTACGGGCACTGTGACAGAGTAAATAGTTCCAAGATCTGTATCAGCAGAGACACTAAGCTGAACTTTATCCTGTGATTCTATTTCCACAAAATCTGATAGAGCACGCACAATGTTGTTAACAATTTTTCGCTTTGCCTCATCACTTACTGCACAACGATCAGAGAACAAAATCATCTTCAAGCGTTGCTTGGCAATCCTAGCATTGGAGCTTTTTCTAGATACTGCTGATGGGAAAATTATCTTCCAAGCCAAATTTAAACGCTCAAAGAAGCTCATATTAACAGCATCAAGGAGAAAGTTCTCAGCTTCTTGGCTAACTGACTTTGATGAAAATTTAGGATCTCCAATGACTCCAGAAACTGGCTTGCAATAGCCACACATATTGCGTCGTACAATTGTCAGGCTGGGATATTTTGGGGTGAATTCAGAGATGCTAGATGCTCCATTCAAGTGACAATGAAAGTCTACCTGTTAGACAAAAAAACTAAGAAATTAATGAAAAGGCATTTCCAATGCTTTCTAAATCTTGTTATGACATCGGTATAATATATAGGTAACCTTGAGAGCTACAAGCATCTGAATAAAAGTATCTGATCAATTAAAAAGATTAAATTTTATTGAAACTTTCCCCCCTCTAGTGAAAAATCAGAAAGGAAAAAATGCAGTCTCTCGCCCTCTTTAAGCATATTGATCAGCCCAACAAGAATGGTGAAAAACTAAATATATGTTATCTAATGTCTATAAGGCAAGTAACTTAGCAACTATATATCATGCATATTTGCAATCAAATGAAATGAATAAAGATCATCCTACACCCTTTTTAGGGGTGTAGGATTGTTGACACCCTTTTTTAAGGGTGTTGATTAAGTGAGAGAAAGTGACAGAAAAAAGTAAGTATGATGAATGGTATTGAGAGGAGTGTGAAAAGAGGTGTATGCATTGTTAATGGTAAGAATATCAGAACTGAAATGAAATAAGGTGGCAAAACAGTTATGCCCTCCTCTGATACTTTGGTCGGGTGACTGGTGGGCCACGAAATAGAGTTACAACTTATGAACGCAGGTTACCATATCAACTTAGCCTAATAAGATCCCTGATTACTTTCAACCATTCGTCAAGAGAGACGAAAAAGCATAATTCAACGACAACGAATGTCAAAAACACTATCCCCATAGGCATAGAGTGTAGAAACTTAGAAAGTAACATCTCACAGAAACTTCGCCCCAGCCTTTTCAACCCCCAACCCTTTCCTTTTTGTTTTACTTAAATGCGATAATTTGCTTGTACTTCTATCGTCTGAAAGAGCACCTATAAATTACCACAATTATATAGGCCAACCACAGATGCCACCTATAGTGAATACCGAATAGACAGACATGTGTCATTGTCCATCCCTTATTTGTAACCAACCGCTAAATTATAGAGGAAAATTTCTCTTTTCACTTGAGAGTGTAGAATGTAGATAGCTAAACTTGTTATTATCATATTATGCCAATTGCCAAATGATACTGAATGCATACATTAAGATAAGATAGCTGAACTTAGATAAAAGGGTCATTTTTGTTTCTTCAAGGCTGTTGTTCCACGTGCTATATATCTATCAATAATAGTAACAAGTTTATCTTCTTTTTCCCTCCTTTTCCACTATGAATACTTAATAATTCATACTAGGAACTACAACTTAAAACCCGGTTCAAGAAGCATGTGAAAGGAAGCAAAGCAACACCGCAATTTGCAAGTGAAATGCTCGAATTTAAGTGAAAATAAAGAACCCAGCCTACTTAAAAGTTAAAACCCTAATCAAATTCCGGAATCCTAAAATGCCCTAATTTGCAAGATAATTGAGATTTTCAATTCACTAAACCTCAGAAAAAACTCCCAATAAGAATAGATGAATCCTCTGAGACAGTATCAGCAATCAGAACCATAACATGACGAGAAAAGAGAAATAGAGAGATGAGAGAAAAACAAAACCTTTGGGGAAGGGAAAGAGAAGCTTCGAAGTGGGTATTGTGAGTGAGAGTGATATAGAGGAAGAGTTGCAGAGACCCTAAGATCGCCCGAAATCGCCATTGTTAACGAAAACCTTTTCTTCTTCTTCAGCTCCTTGGAACTTCAGTGCTCACTCACAGTCGCAGTTACAGTTCACAGTTGTGCACTCCTATTTGCCCGTGGTGCCGGCACCAAATACGTCGTCGTCTAGTCCTTCTTTGTCTGCTCTTTTTTTTTTTTTTTTTTTAAAGCTAATTATGATTTACCCTATTTTTTTTATTTAATTGTATTGAAAAATGAAAACAAAGAAAACTTCTTATTATGAAATTATAATTCTTTGTGCTCCCAATTCATATCTTAAGATAAAATAAATATTATCAATCTGAGTTGACCCGAATAAAAAGAGTTTTGATCTCTTAAACATATAATTTTAAGTTCGATCTTAAGATTTATATATATAAAAATAATATTATTAGAATGAGTCTCTGTTTAAGTGTCTAACTATATTCAAGAGATTAGTCTCTCACCTATCGCGTGAGAAATTCTATGAGAAACAATAAAAAAGATAAATAAAATTTGATTTTAGGAAACATTAATAACAAAAAAAAATAACTAATTAAAAAAAGCCTCTATTTTCTTCTCGAATGTAAAGAAAGAGGATTTTGGTGCGAGTCAAAATAAATTTTCACCTATAAATTATTAATGTAAAAGTTTTTTATACGCACTTTACTTTTTTCCTTCTATTTTTCTACTTATCTTTAAAATGTTCAAATTTGAAGTACTTTTGATGTACTTTAGCTGCTTCAATTACAATCAAATGGTGATCACCTGGAAAAAGCACCCTAATGCTTAAGTTAGTGCCTCTTACGAAAGAACATAAGAATAAGAATAACACTTATCCTTGTGTGTGTCTTCCATGGTAATAAGCAAAGATGAAGAGAAGGATGAGGTTTTGAGCCATCCTTATAGCCTTGGGCAATGTAATTGCTTGATTGCTTGTATAGTGGGTTTAGTGTATAGATTTTATGTTGTTAATGGGCTTTTTATTTTTATCTTTTTGTAGAAGTAATGGGCTTAGGTTTTTATCTATTGATTTTTGGCCCTATGCGAATGAGACCCATACATAGTACTTTGACTCAAGCCTACTAAGAGAAATGCTTAAATGAGACATTTTTTATTTGGACTAAGCTCGTTATAAATTTAAAAGATTTTTGACTTGACGGTTATATTACTTAAGACCACGTATCACACAAAGGTAAGAGGTGGGAGAGGACATGTGCCCAAACCTTATTTGATGGGAGGAAAGAATAGGTTTTATTCTAACTAACAATAATCTAAAACAAGCTCAAAATTGCTAATAGGGATGCAACCCAACTAAGGTAGGGATCAAGGGAGGTCCAAATGCTTGCCTAGAAGATATAAGAGTCGACAAGGTCTCTTTGAATGTAGAATTGACCTAAAGCTGGGGGATTCAAAGCTATCTATGCAACCCCTTGACTTTCAAAGTCTAATTTGGAGATGTCACAGGAGATAAGGTCCTTTCAAAGTGATGAAGGAAGGTTAAGTTAGCAACTCTTTAATATCCTATATTTAACATTATTTTAATTTAAATTACAACTATTTATGTCAATTTTTTAGTATTCCGGTTTGATTTTCATCTTTCTCTTGATTCTTTACCTATTAATTAATTGGTCTTAGGACCAATTTAGGACTTAAGATATTTATATCCATAATATGATTGATTCTTGCATGTGGTATAGAATCAACTTCTTTTACTCTAAAAGTTAAGCTCTATTACTTGGAGTTGTGCATTTCGAGTTAAGGTGTGATATAACCAAGTTTGTAAATTAAAAATGCCACATTGGTATGCCACTAGACAATTCAAATGTTCTAGTATGCTTTTGTTGGTCTCCACTCTCCCATGATGAGTATTTATTACAAAAGAAACTTTAATAAGTTAAATTTTATAAGAGATAAAGGAGCATATAAAGAGACTTATTTCCTTTTATGTCTTTCTTGATATATATAAGATAAAGAGAATGTTGGGGTTGTGAGCCATTCTATATGGCTTTGAGGAATGTGGTTATTTCTGTTGATAATGAGCTTAGGTTTTATCCAATGATTTTTGGTTAGAGTCTTATATCCATAAGACACTTAATAGAGTACAATAAACATCACAGTACAAGGATGAAAAAGGAATAAAGGCATTTTAAAGTAAATTTGTTTTATAAAGTGAATAATAAGAGTGTATTTATTTTTTTATTTAATAATTTGACTACTAAATAATCTAAAATTGAATATACTTTTAAAAAAAAAGAAACAGTGTGTCTGAACTTTGAACTTAATAGCAAACAGTGCGTTTGGACTAAGTAGGGTATCTAGTTGCTTCCTCCAACCTTAACACATATGATGTTTGAAGAGTATCACATTCATACTAACTTCTTATAAATAATTAAATTTTTTTAAGTTATAAAATATTTAATCTCATTTAAATACGGTTTTCAAAATTTTTTTTTCGAGAAAACATTGATTGATCAAATTAAAGTAACTAAAAATATAATAACTGAATAATATACATTTCATATAACCAAAGTTTACAACAATTATACATTCATTATCTTTACATACCCAAAAACATAACACCTAAGACATGAGCCCTTGTTAATAGACAAATTCCTTAGTTGGGAATGTCTCGACGGAAAAATCAAAAAAGATAAATAAAATTTGATTTTCACGAGGAAACAAATTAATAACAACCGTAATAGAAAAAATAACTAATTAAAAAATATCACCACAATATTTTCTTCTCGAATGTAATGCCAAAGAGTTGCCTTTTGGTAAAGAAACCTAATTGACCCTTCAAAATAAATTTTCACCTATAAATTATTAATGTAAAAGTTTTTTATACGCACTTTACAACAACATTTTTACCATCCATCTATTTTTCTACTTATGATTTAAAATAGGCAATTCAAATTTGCAAACAATACATAATGATAATACCACAATCATATTATTTTATAAGTCTATATCACAACAAGATAAACGCTAACTATACATATACAATCAAATGGTGATCACAATGTTTGGAGAGAAGATCTGGAAGATATAAAGCACCCTGGCCAAAAATGCTATAATTTATTAATTTTCAAAATGTTAGGTGACAAGACTACATTAGATCACGAAAGAACATAAGAATAAGAATAACACTTATCCTTGTGTGTGTCTTCCATGGTAATCAATAAGCAAAGATGCAAATACAAGGATGAGGTTTTCAAATATATACTTGTCATTTATCACCAATATTTTGTATTCATCACCGCTATTTGGTGAAGTCATTTTTTTATAGCCTTGGGCAATGTAATTGCTTGATTGTCTAATGTATTAGTGGCCCATACAATTACATAATACCAATGATAGTGTATAGATTTTATGTTGTTAATGGGCGATATTTTATTTTTATCGTAACATTTTTTTGTAGAAGTAATGGGATTTTTATCGTTTTTTATCTATATGATTTTTTTGGCCCTTATGAGTAATGAGACCCATACGTAAAATATAGCTTTATTTTGACTCATTTTAAGCCTACTAAGAGCAAATGTCTCTCTTAAATAATAGACATAGTCCCTTTTTATTTGGAAAAAGTCATTCGTTATAAATTTAAAAGATTTTTGACAATATAATCCCGGTTATATTACTTAAGACCATCATTATCACACAAGGTAAGAGGTGGGAGAGGACATGTGCCCAAACCTTATTTGATGGGAGGAAAGAATATCTTTTTATTCTAACTAACAATAATCTAAAACAAGTCTAGTAAAACTTTGCTAATAAGGGATGCAATCCAATTTAACTAAAGGTAGGGATCTTAAGGGAGGTCATATATATTTGTTTCAAATGCTTGCTTTCTAGAAGATAAAAATGAAGAGTCACAAAGGATTCTCTTTGAATGTAGAATTGACCTAAATTACAAAGTATCATCATGCTTTCAAATTCATATAGGGGGATTCAAAGTTATCTATAAACAACATGCCCTTGACTTTCAAAGTCTAATTTGGAGATGTCACAGGAGATAAGGTCCTTTCAAAAGTGATGAAGGAAGGTTAAGTCATTTTACCAACTCTTTAATATCCTATATTTAACATTATTTTAATTTAAATTACAACTATTTATGTCAAGCTTTTTTAGTATTCATGGTTTGATTTTCATCTTTCTCTTGATTCTTTACCTGAAGTAGTAATTAATTAATTGGTCTTAGGACCAATTTAGGACTCACAAAAGGAAAAAGATATTTATATCCATAATATGATTGATTCTTGCATGTGGTATAGAATCAAGCTTGAGTGTTTTAATCTACAAGAAAAAGCTCTATTACTTGTGAGTTGTGCATTCCGAGTTAAGGTGTGATATAACCAAGTTTGTAAATTAAAAGTGCCACATTGGTATGCCACTAGACAATTCAAATGCTCTAGTATGCTTTTGTTGGTCTCCGCTCTCGCATGATGAGTATTTATTACAAAAGAAACTTTAATAAGTTAAATTTTATAAGAGATAAAGGAGCATATGAAGAGACTTACTTCCTTTTATGTCTTCCTAGATATATATAAGATAAAGAGAATGTTGGGGTTGTGAGCCCTTCTATATGGCCTTGAGGAATGTGGTTATTTCTGTTGATAATGGCCTTAGGTTTTATCCAATGAATTTTGGTTGGAGTCCTACATCCATAAGACATTTAATAGAGTACAATAAACATCACAGGGAGAAAAAATAAATAAAGTTATTTTAAAATAAATTTATTTATAAAGTGAATAATATAGAAGCATATTTATTTTTTTTATTTAATAATTTGACTACTAAATAATCTCAGAAAAAAAAAATTGAATATACTTTAAAAAAAAGTAAATAGTGCATTTGAACTTTGAACTTAATAGCAAACAGTGCGTTTGGACTAAGTAGGGCTTGTGGTTGTTTCCTCCAACAGTTCAACACGTGTCAGGGTTAGCACAATTGCAGTTTGACTTGGTTTCTTCACACTTAGAAATGGAAATGGATCAAGTTGTTTATTAGAGACCTATGACTCGACTTGACTTGATTACTAAATAAGTTGAATGAAGACTTTTTTAAAAATTCATTTAATTAAAAAGGTGAAACTCAAGCATCTAAAAAACCTTGTAGGCCTGACGATAAATTTAAATATATATATATATATTATTATAATAATTATTAATATATTATAATATAATTAATAAATATAACATAATTATAATAAATATTTATTTTTTAATTCAATTTTTATATTTTAATACTAATAGTAACACTAAAAAGTATGTTTGAAATGTAAAAAAAAAAGAAATGATTTGATTTGTAAATTAAATTTTATATTTAGAATGTTAAAAAATAAAAAATAATTTAATTTCTAAAATTATATAAATTTTATTTTTTTTGTTTTAAAAATTACATCAAATTTGATAAAATTTATTTGAATTTAATTTGATTTGAAATAAATAAACTATTTTACCTTTAATAATTATATATTTCATAAGAGTAAAAATATAAAATAATAAAATTAAATCAAATCAAATATTATTTTAATAAATTTTAAACATATAATTTAATTTTTTAATTAATTCAAATCTTTTTTTTAATAAATTTTATACACAAAATTTAATTTTTAAATAAAATAAAATAAAATCAATTCAAATAAAATCATTTCTGATTTTATTCAATACCAAACATTACTTAAACTAATTCTCAAAACATTGGGTGCCCAAGTCTCGAACATCCTCACCTCCATACCACCACGCTCACTAGCTCAGCGACCACTGCGACCAGAAACCACCACCCATAACAGGACCCAATCCCAACCTCCAAGACCCGCCGTCGACCACCACAAATCTCAGCCTCTCACCTGCGCACCGTCGCTAGCCGCTCCCATCCGCCACCACCTGCGACTGCCGCACCGTGCTGGACCTCTATTCTCAGAAGCAACTTTGGGTAAAATTTTATTTCTTATTAATGGTGTAGTGACCGTGATAGGAATTGAAATCATGGCTTTGTGTTAGTTTGTAATAATCACTGTTATTCTTGAATTTGAGATTTGTGAAATGCAAACAAGTGTGTGTGCTTGTAATCTGTTTGAGAAAATGCTTATTTGAATGGAATGAATGATGCATGCTATTTTTTTAGACTCAGTGTTGATATGCTATGACAGTAGTGCATTTTGTTGAATGAAAAAGGGATATTAGGGTGTGCAAGTGTTTGGAGATTGATTGATATGTTGTGAAGTGTTTAGATAGAATAATCTCTGCTGCTAGATGATCTGAAAAGTCTAGTAGTGCCTCATTATGTCCTGAAATGAATTTTTGTGTGCCTTTGTTTTGGGGGCAATGGATTGATTATTGAAAATCAGATCTTCAAGGGCCTTAGAAAACTGAAATACTGAAGGTTATAGGATATACCTTCTCTTGGTTTCATGAGTCTCAAATCTGTGCAAAATAATAGTTTGTTCTCATTAATATGTGATATGCTATATTGTGGTCTATTTCTAGCTGCCTTAAGTGTATTGTGGTCTGATATGGATAAATGTCAGGTGATTAGAGTCATTGGCTGGTCAAAATTAGTCAAGGGAGTTTCTTTTACTATTTTGAAATGTGAATGAAGAGTTTAAGTCATGGTCTGATTTTGGTGATGATTTAGCCAAAGTTGTTGGGGGAAACAGGGCATATATGGATTCTTGATTTGTAGTTAGTTGATTCTATTATTAATGTGAAGCTTTTATTGTTTCTCTTGGTGAGTCTGTGCAAATTCTGGATTTTCCTTGTGTTTATGTAGTCTCATATATCCTGGATTTTCCACGATTGGTATGCATGCTTGGATTAATGTTCTACATAGAATCACATTGAAACCATAGAGCAGAATTTAGATTTGATATTTTTTCTGGTCTGCATCCTTTCAATCTGCTGTGATGAGTTAATTTATCCTTATTTTTTCTCTTTTGGAAAAAAAAAATGATTAGAATTGAGAATCCTTGATGAATGACAATATTTGAGTGGGTTTAGTTTCTTGCTTATCTACTAGCAACATGTTGTTGGTTTGTTTGAACATGTAATGCTTAAGTGATTAGTGACATGACAACCTCTAGTATATTATTTTTACTGTTTCTAGTTTGCTGGATTTGAGGGTACCAGACTAAGTAAGTATTGAAAGCAAATTTTCAAGTAGTTATGAGATGGGAAGATTTGTGAAAGCATGTTAATCAATTAGTTTGTGATTCTGTTAGTGGAGTGTGTCCCAAGCTCAAAATTTTTTGTTATGTTTTTGTTTGCTCCATATGTGCTGTAATTGTAAAGAGAAAAAGAAACTGAAGTTGAGCAAAATTTTGAACAAAATGGTTTAGTGGCTTAGTTGTATCCTGGTCAAGCTGAAAACTGTTAAGTTCATATGTGATTATTCGAACAAAATGTTGTTGTTTACAGTTTCAAATAAAAAGTTGTTGGAACTTCTGAAGAGCCATTCATTCTGCATCCTTTTCCACTAAATGGAAACTAAATCCTCCACTTCCTCTGCTACAAACTTAGTAGACCAATTAGTGGTGAGTGGTTATTTGTCTTATCCATCTATTTTGTGTCAGTGGATACAATACTGAGCTTTATTTATTTATTTATTTGTTAATTAAGATTCATGTCAATGGTTGTATAGTGTCCTGGAGATGTGGTTCTTGACCTCTCTAGCATGACAAACCAGACAATTAAGCTTGGAGGCGGTCTACGCCAGGTACGTCTCTAGTTTTCCAAAAAAATTACAACAGTCATTGGTATGCTAAGTCCTGCCTGTGGTTTACATTCTTTTGTAGTTCTTCACTAGTTCACCATAATGCATGCACACCTAGGTGGATATGGCAAATTCTAAAAACTATAGTTAAGTGACATGACACGGCTAAGATACAACATATAAAATTAATATATTAACGTAAACCCCAAATTTGAATAAAGACATCAATGTTTCAAAAGTCAACATTAGTCTTTGTATACACAAAAAAATACTATCATTTACAAAAATTCAAAAAATAATTGAAAGATGTAGGTTAGAAGTATCCAAAGGTGTCTGAGGAGTATTTGACACCGATATGTGTCTGGCACCAATATGCAACCATTTTTAAGTGTCAGTGCTTCTTTCATTGGGGTCTTCCACCTGGGGACCTGATGATGTTTGGATCAAACAGTTATCTCATAATATAGACCATTGCTCTTCTTTCGTTGCTGAATTATGGGGAGTTATGGGGAGTGCTAAATGGCCTTCAACTGGCTTGGAACTCCGGGTATAGAAATGTTACATTGGAAAGTGACTCTGAGGCTGTAATCAAAATAATTAAGAGGATGAGCTCTACAACCCAGCACCGAAATAAATTGCTTCAACGGATTCATGCTTGGAGTAAAAAAGATTGGTCAATCACCTTCTCCCACACTTTTCATGAAGGGAATATGTGTGCCGACTGGCTTGCAAACTGGAGTTACAAACATGAGTTTCGTCTCAGAATTTGGGAGCTTCCAGCTGGGGACCTTTCCCTCCTTGTTACTGCTGATATGACGGGTTTCTATGCCCTGAAGAGTAGCCTTATTGTAGTTTTCTCCTCTTCTCTTGGGCCTTGCCTCTCCATTGCAACAAAAAAAAAGTGTCCTTGCTTCCTAGTTGCACACACACACACACACATTTTTAACAGTACCCTGATTTTAGAATGCCTTGTTTAGTTTCACAAGAAGGACCCCAGCAGCCCAGCTAGCTAGCAATCCAGTGATATTTGCCTCATTCTTTTTTTCTTTTAAAGTCAAGTGCCCCTCTCTGTGTCTGAAATATATTGTTTGTAACTAATAATTGCTTTTGGAATTTAATTTTCATTTTGGATTTCTACGTAACTTTTAAAAGATTTTAAGGCTTGGGGATAACTTTTTCTCCTTTCACCATTATAATGACAAATTAGGGAAACAAGTAGTTTTTGGTGTAAGGAATATGTCTTCAATGCAGGTTGCATGATAGATTTCCTAAAATCCTCAAATTTCTAAAACTTTTGGACTAAATAGCACCTCCTTGAACAAAGAGGATCAACTTTTATGATTTTAAACAGAGTTTGAGCTTAAATTATGGGCAGAGCATAGCAATTTTGTTGCTTTAATCAAATTGCTGTATTTCAGGTTCCTAATCCATTTTGCAACTTTTATACAATTTTCTTTGAATATTCTAGCAAGGAAATCCGCTATAATTGGATCCATGCAAATTTTGGTATAATTTTCTACATTTTCTCACTCAAGCTAATTGCTGTGTGCATGTTGTAAATGCTTCCCTCTGCTCCATTTCATTACTATGGTATAAATGAACTTAATGAAACATTCAAGTTAGACTCAATAAACACACACATACACATACACCAAAATATAAATTTTCAGTCACAACTCCATTCCAAAAGTTACAGTTGTTTATACCTTCATAATTCCTTTATATACATGTTAGACACAATACATTAGCTCATCTCTCTCTAATTTTTAAATCATTTTGGTGCACATAAGTATACATATTTCTCTTGGAAATTATAGTGGTTTTTCTTCTTTTATTCAGTGATAAAGTGATTGGAAACTCTAATTTTCATTATATCTAAAGTTTCAGTGTCACTGAAATTGACGATGGTTATATCTTTTCATTTTAATCCATGGAACTTCACTGTACATTATACTTTATGTAACTTTGCTTATGTGTGAACCTAGGGTGTCTTGCTCTTATCTTCTTATTTGTTGATTCTTCTCCTCATTTAGCGTCTTATAAACATAAAGGAAATAATATATGATAGTTCTTGCATTTTACCCATTTTGTTCACTTCTATTAATCATGGATTCTTATTTGCATCAATTTTCCAGGACTGTGATGCGATTTCTGTAATGAAGGCTGGCAGGCTAAGGTTCTCAAAGCCTAATAAATACTGGGTTGAAAGTTCTCAAAAAAGGGTGAGTATGATACTGTGGTCATCCTCTATGTATCAATGTGTAAAGGCATGGTTTTTGACTGACATCTGTCAATGCTGATTTTTCAGTGTTATTGGTTCAATTCCATTCTGGGTTTGTACTATGTTTCTTTCTCAGTGTTATTTAAATTTACTGTCAAATAGCTTTTAACATATGCCATAAAATCAAGCACATGTGTTTTTTTACATGGATTTGTGGAACATTTTTAGTAAAAAGGGGCTCATATGTTTCTAATCTAAAACAAGAGTGCTAAACCAGAACATGGTGGGAATAATATCCTAAAATCTATAGTATCAATTTTCAATGTAAGGTCATTTGTAAGTGACAAGATTTAATTGTCATTATATTTGGAAGTCAATATTGGTCCTGAAATTTGTGGAGAACCTCTTACCATGTTTGCTTTAGGTCTCCTTTATGCTTGCTTGAATGAGGTAAATTTTCACTGGCAGTCACAAAATTAGGTTAAAGCATCTGTGCTTTCTTTCATTTTAATTTTCACTCTTTAACGCGGTTCATACATATTAGTATATCAGTATATGGGAGTTAAATTCTTGCTTTTAAGATGAGTAACAGTTTGCATTCCACCAGAAAATTATCTCCTAATGCATATTAATTTTAGATATATTTTTTTTTTCATCATTGGACTGTATTATGAATTTGCCTTTCCTGTTACATACATAATAAGCTTTTAATTTTTTTTCCCCTAGGAACAAAAAAGTTCTATCTTTTTGTCTTCCATATTCTAATTATGTTGTTTTGTACAGTATGTGCCCCATACAGAGGATTCTGTTCTTGGAATTGTTGTAGACTCTAGATCAGATGTAAGGAAATTTGCTGTTTTTGTTATTCAAGCTTTTAGTTCTTGTTATTCTTTTAGTTCTGCTGTACTTTCTTGTTGACTGCAAGTTTTATGTAGGCTCTGTAAGTATTTATTAACTCTCTTTAAGTCCTTAGTGAGGACTAAGAAAAGATAATTAGCCATGACATGGTGTTATAATCCTTTCTTAAAACTATTAGTGCCCGTTTGGTATGAAGGATAGGATAAGACCTGATAGTATTATATATGATAGTATAAGGCCTGATAGTATAAGACTTGATAGTATAAGGCTTAATACGTAATGGTTTGGAATATCGGAATGTTTAAAATTATAATGGAAAAGTCTTTATAACAGCTTATACATCAAAACTCAATCAGGCTTAATCCCACCTCCCAAGGCTTGATTAAGTTATCCATCATTTTAATGTATAAGAGAAGTTTGATGGATAAGCTTATACAATACAATATTTACACCAAATAACTGATAAGATCATAATGTATTGTATTAGCTTATCCTATCAGGTCTAATACAGCATGCCAAACAGGCTCTTAGTTTTTGCCTTCATAGGGCACAAGCACATGATGGTAATCGAGGGTGGCTGCACCTTAACCAATAATATATAAATGTTAATTTGAGATACTTAAAATGAATTTACAAGAGAAACACAAAATGTATAAATTGCTTGGTTCTATGTCAACCCTTATGCTTTTTTATTTACTTGAAAATAATTAAAATTTGTTTCTTACTTAGCTTTAAGTTTCTTTCTTTGTTTTTATTAAAAAAATTAATTGATTGCTGTACAGAACTTTCTTGTGGACATAAAAGGACCAGCTTTAGCATTTTTACCAGTGCTTGCGTTTGAAGGAGGAACTAGAAGAAATATACCTAAGTTTGAGGTGTGCATAAATTATGTTTATATGCCAATTGCAAAAACACGTTTTCTATCATGATTCATACCAGTAGCACTATGCAATCCTTTATGTTTAGTTTCTGTAAATCACTTTATCTTTTTATTTGCAGGTATACAACTGTTTTTTCTTTTATTTATTTATTTATTTATTGATAAAATGTAGAGACCTGTTTATTCAGAGTATATAAAGGATGAAGCAATGATAATTCTTCTCTTCTGTGATAGCCTTGTCCACCTTAAGTAACAGTGACTATTTCTAGTTGCTTTGCTTATGGCATTTGCAATCATTATGGTTGTTGAGGAATCTAGGGAAGTATTAAGAAATTAGGAGTTCGTTGGAGTGCACCCAAGGTAAAAGGATATAAGGGTCATGTTGTTATCATAGACTATCAATAAAAATAATTAGATATAGGTGAAGGGATCAGTGTAATGCAATGCACCAAGGACAAGAAGATTGAGGTCAACCATTTGAGGCACTGGTAACTTGGACTAGTTTTGGCCCAAAAAAATAAATAAATTTGAAACTAGTTACAAGCCATGATCTTGTTACTGGTCTTTGAGTCACTTATCTAGTCTGCTTGAAAAGTCTTGCCTCATGTCTAGTCTTGAGATTTGATCTGCAACCATCATAGCTTGGTCATATCTTGGGCCGCAAAGCTGCATTCTTTATTTATTTATTTTTTTCATGTTCTTTGATGTATGTTGCTTTTTTTGCTTTGGAGGAAATCTTATGCACCTTCTAGCTGTACATTCCCGTCCTTTTTATTTAATAAAATTTCATTTTCTATACAAAAAAGACTTGTCCATTTTCTATTCTCATCAATGCTTCCAATGTCAAATTGTCATAAGTTGGATTGTTGATAGCTACAGAGCTTGAATGGAAGCTTTTATCCTTGATCAGCCTTGGTATACTTGTTTGAAAAGGCAAAATTAGGGCTCATATATAGTTGAATATATTGACAATTCTCTTCTCTGCATATGGCTCGTTCCAACCGAAGTTAATTTGTGGAAATACTTTTTCCCATTTGTCAGCACCTGTCTGCCTTCGCAAATTAAAATGATTTCCTAGTTCTATTTTTTAAAACTAAGATTGTCACCCTTATAAATAAGATCACAGGGATGGTTGAGACGATGTTTCATCAATTAGTGAAAAACAAAATGAAAGAGAGTACACTCTGGATGCTGAAAGGGGAGTCTTCTTGCTAGACAAAATTGTGATTTCAGGATATATGTCCGGAGACCGTTACTAGTGGCTGATGTGGAGTAGGCTTTAGTATTTCTTGCTATGAATCATCCCTTTGATGGAAATAGGATATCTCCAAATGGGATTTACAAATGTGTCCCTCTAAGAACAAATGTTGCAGCACCTTGTACTCTGCCCAAATCCCTTGTAGAAGAACAAATCAACACAGTATATTTGTTTTTTATTTATGTTTTAGGATGCAACCAAGACTATGACACAAGGAGTGCTTTTTCAGTTAGGCGTATTTGGGCTATTATCCTTGGATTTTGTTGCTGCCCACACAGATTACCAAAACTGCATTGTCGTTCGACCTAATTTAGACTTCTAATGATGCATTCTGTCTTAATTCTTGTAAGAGACAGAATGTATTAAATAATTCGCATTTTCCTTTTGCCCCCTTTTTGATTTGTCTGGCCAACTAGCACTTCACTTGGCATTCCCCTCTTGGTGTTAATTGATGTTTTGTCTGGTTAGTCTATCATGTTTCTGTTGGTTGTGTTTTCTTTTGCCTGATGCTTCATCTTGCAGGTAGGTACTTTGCTTTACGTGCGGGTTGTAAAAGCAAACCTTGGAATGAATCCTGAGCTGTCATGCACTGATGGTAGGTGTCCAATTCTGCGACTTCATTTTCAAGTTCTTTTTTGTTGGTGCCTCTTAGTTTTGGATTCTTTTATTGTTGGTTATTTCTGAGTTTCTTTCTGTTTTATTATTGCAGACTTAACTCTTTGCCTTTTATTTTGTTTTGGTGTTTGTGTAGCCAGTGGGAAAGCAGCAGAATTTGGTGCCCTAAAAGATGGCTATATGTTTGAATGTACAACTGGTCTCTCAAGGATGTACGGAATTTAATTTTTGCTGTCCATGAATAATGTTAACACTTAACAGATCTTGACATGAAAGATTGTGTGTTGTTTGTAGGCTTCTCAGCTCACCCACATGTCCAGTACTCGATGCTTTAGGGAAGAAACTGTCCTTCGAGATAGCAGTTGGCTTAAATGGACGTGTTTGGGTATGCAGACACGCTCTATTTCCAGTGTGCCATATTATGTTCTTTTTCTTTGCTGCTTGTCCTATTTGGAGCTGTATATGCCTGACCATCATTTATGGGTTGGACTTGGGAAATTTTCATTCTATTAATTTCGGCTTTCCTTTCCAAATTATTGTTGCATCTAGGTCAATGCAGCATCTCCATCTACAACTATCATCGTTGCTAATGCAATTTTGAACTCAGAGGCGTTGAGTGGGGTTCAGCAGAGAATAATGGTTGAAAAGCTGCTGCAGAGGATCCAGTGACTGAGCTAGTCATACTTTTATGATTTTAACCCTTCTAGTTTTGATTGGCTGTTCTTAGTTTATAGTCCCTTGTGATTTCATGACATGATACTTGTGTTGTCAATGTCATTTATGCCACTTACTAGTTACAACTCATGAAGTGCATGCTTTTTATGTGCTACCAAATACCAATGCTTCTGCTGGGCGAGCACTCTACAAGACTGCAACAACTAGCTAAGTGCATGAAGGATTTTCAACACCTTCGCTGTCTAATGCGAGTTACATTGTATTTACGAAAAAGAATTGAGAAGTTCTTTGTTACTCGGAATTTAATTTTCCGATTATATCATTCTTTATATCCACATGATATCTGATAGAGGGTTAATCCTTTGTTTTTTTTTTTTTATGCATATCTTTGTTATTTAGGAGCGTTTACAATGCTCTTAAAATTTTTTTGAGCATGAATGCTCGGTTGACTTTATCCATTGTAATAGGTTAAAATCTTTGACTCAATTTTTTTTTTTAAGTGTAAGTTTTTCAACAACTTTTCCGGTGACATTCCGGTCACCTTAAGCAACCTCCAACAACTCCAATCCTTCAACCTCGTCTACAACTTCTTCTACAACCTCGTGACTTAATGTTGGAGTTTGCGGTTTGTGGTGGATTTGGGCGAAAGGAGTTTGCAGTGAGTAGAGACAGTGATGCGATTCGCAGGTCTAGGTGGTTTAGGATCGAAGCTCGACGATGGCAGCGTAGTTTTGAAGGTGATTCTGTGATGGTTTTGACGGGTGTTGCAGGTTGAGGTTTACAGGTGGTATCCCAGTTCATGGTGTTGTGACGATTTATCGGGTTTTTATTGAGTTTTGGTTCGGGCATGGAGGCTTAGTGGAAACTGGTGGTGGTTTGCTAGAATTACAGAATGGACATGGTGGTTTTTGGGTTTGAGTTGTTTTTAGTTCTGGCAAGTGGCATCCAACTGATTTGAAGACCATTAGAGATTTGAAGACTTTGTACGACGAAAATATTCAGCCACCCACGACCAACCACCACAATGCTCATCATCGTTTTCCTCTGCACCGTCATCCACGGGGATGCCCCTGTGAGAAGCAGTAACCAAATCTAGAAAAATAGCAGTAAAAATAAAGAGTAATTAGAAATATGAGAAGGAATTTTTATTGAACTCAGTAACCGTGTGATCACTCAATTACAAAGTTGAAAGATAGTACTTAGAGAAGAAAATATCAGAAAGGAAAGTAACTGACAATGTGATCACTCAATTACAGAGTTGAAAGATAGTATTTAGAAAAGAAAATATCAGAGAGGAAGGAAATCAAAGAATCAGAAAAGAGGGAACATATCACATCAAGTATAACCCCCTCCAATTTCCATTCTCCCCTTAAATCTCATACTACTCTCTAGCACAAGTATTCCATCAAGAGAGGGTTGGGTCTTGTGACTTGAGAGCTTCTTCTTAGCTGCACTCGTTCAGTAACCACTTCTGTCACATCAGCTGGTATAGTCTGTCTCATTCTAACATAATTGTCCACCTTAGCCTTGTCCACTTTCATTACATTTCCTCCCACATTAAAAGAAACCTTCTCCTCAAGGTTAAAGTTAGGATACTGTTTCACCAAATAATCATAGTCCTCCCAAGAAGTTTGAATCCATCCTACTGTATCAGCAGCTGCTATACCCATTTTCCCTTTTTTAGCACTGCTCTGGTGTTGAGCACATGTAAGGGTTGCAAAATAGGTCCTTGTTCATCAGTAAGCAATGGTAGGGGTACATACTGAGAATTGGGATTACCAAGACATTTCTTTAAGACTGAAATATGGAACCCTGGATGGATTTTGGCATTTGGGGGAAGGAGGAGCCTGTAGACTACATTGCTAATCTTTTCTGTCACTGGGAAAGGCCCAAAAAATTTCATGCCCAATTCTGATTTTTTCTCAAAGCCAATGATTTTTTTCTATAAGGTTGCAATTTTACAAAACCAAATCACCAATATGGAGTTATGCTTCAATTCTCCTCAGATCAGCAAATTTCTTCATCTTTTGTTGAGCTTTAAGTAAATTGGACTTAAGTTTTGCTAGTATTGCATCTCTTTCTTGAAGAGTGTGTTGTACATATGATATATTAAGATGCTCGGATATAGGTATGAGTATCCGATACGAATCAGGTACGGTATAAGAATATGATAATTTCTTAAAAATTAGGATACTGGTACGATATGATACGCATAACATATATATAATTTCATAAATTTTAATCAAAACCATATAAATCCATTATAAAGCCATTGTAAGAAATCATAAAACATGTCATTTTAAATAACTCAAAGTATTAAGTATCAGTAGATAAATCATAAAAAACCTAAAGTACAAAATAAATAGTTTCATTAAATACTAAAGTCATTATTAAAAATTAAACTATTCATTATCCACAAATAATAATTGCTTCTCTAACTCTGGTTCATCAAGTGATAAGGTTGCAACATCAAGGTTTTCAACACCATCAAATGGTACCCATTCATCCACAGCGAGATCCCACATTTTGCTCCTTCCGTTATTATACTTTTCACTCTTCCTAGACAAAAGACGAACATTTGTATGCACATATACTAAATCTTCGGTTCTTTTAGGACTAATCTTGTTTCTCTTCATGGAGTGAATGAAAAAGTAAGTGCACCAATTCCGTTCACAACATGATGATGAGTCCGGTTATCCAAGAAGCTTCAAGGCAATGCCTTGAAGCAATGAGGCTCTAGAACCATAAGGTATCCACCACTCTTTTGACTCCAAAAGAACTCTATCTGCTAAAGAATCTTGAAGGCCTAATTCGTCTAGCTCTTTAGAGAATTTAGAAAACTCTCTTGTTACCTCTCTTCTTTCACCAGGATCAATAAAATATCTTCTTAAGCACCTCTGTCTCTCAGTGGAAATCTCATGATCTCTATGTGGAGGAACTCTATTTGGACCTTGTTAAAGCCATTGCTGACTATAATACCTATTTAATAAAAAAGAAAACTTAACTAATATTAATACCATAAATGTAGCAAATTAAATTTTAAAAAATAAAAAAAATCATTAGAATTTACCTAAGATTTAGTAAATGTGCTAAACAATGCAAGGGTGTGCACCTTTTTGTCCACCAATCAATAAGAATTTGATAAACAACACCATAGAAGGATGATGCCCCTCCTTTTTCGACCCTTTCATGGTAGAATATTATAGTCTTCATTTTATTCAATCATTGAATCCCACATATCATAAATCAAGTGAAGTGTAGGCTTATTAGTATCACACAATTGAAACATATCACAAATAAGCCTTGTGAAAGAAAGAATATAATCCACCATGTCCTACTAAGAATCATCAAGAATAATTGCTTTGACATGTGTTGCCTTTCCAACATCATCCTCCCTATAGGTGTTCCACTTCTCACTAATAACCATATTTTGGAGACTATGTTTGATGAACCTTAGTCTTTTCAACATGACTATTGTGGAAGCAAACCTTGTCTCGATAATGAAAAGTAGTTTTAAAGTCACAAACTCATTGAATATGGTACGTGTTAGGGTCAAATGTGTTTGCCCATTTGCTAACCGCAAGTGCACGGGTCGCACAAGTAATAAAATGATGAGTACAGATATCGTTCCCACGAGGATAAGTTTATTTCCAATGCTAAGTATTAACTGTTAGCTTACCTCATTTTATTCAAGAACATAAAAATGGATGAAAGTAAAGAAAGTAAAGACAGAAAGTAATAAAGATAAACGGTTAGAGTTTAGGGAAATCCTCCTTCACCCTTTACATCAACTAACAACAAGCAATCCTCCTCATAAATATGAATGCACTGATTGGGTTAGCTTGAGAATCTACATTAGCTAAACGCCTATGTCTAGGTTATCTAACCATGATTTCAATTGCTTAACTCACTAAGTGTCCTTGAGAGCTAACACAAAATCCACTCTTTAAGGTCTATTCTCAAACACGTGTTATGCATGGCTAAGAGGTATATTTTTATCTCATTAGCGAATCAACTCATCCCATCATTGGAATAGAATCAAACATGCATCAATCATACATACGATCTCAAACTCAAATCCCTACGTCTAGGGTTATTGGATTTTATCAAATCAACTTAAATGTTGACCAAACACTCAAGAACATTAAGATCAATATGATTGAACAAAATCAAAGATCCACACAAACTCAGAGAAGAACAACTCATTAATATTAATAAAAGGATCCAAAATCATCCCTGAATAAAGCTCAGCTATACAATGAACATAAGAACAAATTACAAAATATATGTTCAAGAAATGAGGAAGAGAAAAGAGAAAAGAGAAAAGGAGAAAGCTTATGGATTTCGTCATTAAAGCTCAGATCCTCCTCCAATGAAAAAAGGGCTTCCATCCTTAGCTCCCCAAGCTCCATCTTCACCTCCAATGGAGGACCCAGCCGCAGCCTCTAACCCTAAAAAGCTAAAAACCTAAAGAGAAATCTGAGAGAGAAAGAAGAGAGAGCGTGAAAAATAGAATAAATAGACTTAGTTCACTAATACGCGCTGCAGCGTGAACATTCCCACGCCGCGGCGTGGAGCTCTTTGTCTTGTCAGTATGCACTGGCTGAGACTATCACGCCGCGGCGTGTATATCTGGAATGCTTCTTTGGCTTCTTTCCTCCAATACTGGGCCTTGACTTGCATCAATTTGTCTCTTTTGAACCCTTCCTACATTAAAGAAAGCACCAAGTTAAATATAATTACAAATCTTCTTAATCAATCAATAAATATGCACAAATTGCTCAAAAACATAAAGGAAGGTCTCAAAATAGAATTTCACAAATATAAGCATAAAAATTTCTAAATATGCATAAGAACAAGGACTAAGCATACCATGAAGCACAAATATGGGACATAAATAACTATATTTTATGGAATTATCACACCCCTAAACTTAAGATGTTGCTAGACCTCGAGCAACACAAAGTATGACTAAGAAAACTCACTTTGACATTTCATGCTCACATACATTCAACAATGATAAATTCAATTTTCTTTTAACCACAACCAGTGCACAATGATTATAATGGTCCTCAAAGAATGCGCATGCCTCACAGTTAAGCTCAACACCTACACAATCCTTAACATGCCATCAATCAAGCTTCTAATCATGCACATGACATCTCTCACAAACATGCAAGCTCAACTTATCTTTTTCAAATCATGCTCATCTGGATAAGTTTATGAACCAACACATGGATACAAATCAAGATTCCACAAAATTGTAGCACAACTCTCACTCCACTAATATAAATCACACATAATTTAGGATCAAAAGGGACTTTAATAGCTTGTAAAGTAAGGTCAAGGTGATGGGGTGAAGAACAAAGGGAAATGGAAAACATACAAACATTGAGAAATATAACATGACATTTTAAGACTTGAGTCACTACAACAAGGGTATACAAAATTAAATAATTAAAACTATCAAGAACCACTCAATGCTTTTTCTCTTTCATTTCTGCATTTGCTTTCATTATTTTTTCTCTTGTTTTTCTCTTTTCCTTTTCTTTTTCAACAAAAGCAATTCCCTGTACAACAAATGGTTCCTTCAAGTCACTTTTGTATTGAACAACATAAATACCCTAAACAATGGACTCAAGTGAAGAAATAACATATCATGCACTCAACAAACATAAAGGAAAATATTGCAATGCTTTCACATGCATAGAAGGGTTACAAGGTAGGAAATATGAGGGTGAAAGAAGAACATAGAAGGCCAAACATTTAGAAAGCTTCAAAAGGGGACCTAGGGATATCATCATGTAAAGGTAAGCTTGAAAGGCTCAACCGGTCCAAACAATGCCCTAATCACTTCCTCAATCATGCATAATTTAGTATTTCTCCTCAAGAGAGTTGCAAAACAATTTTAAGGATAGTAGAAATCATCCACATGCACAATTCATAAATATTCTCTAGACAAACACTCAAATCTTTCCAAAGTTAAACAAGCATCTAAGTGAGAAACACATCATGCATAAAAACAAACAAGATTGCTTAAGCATGCTTCAAGATCGCAAATGGTTTTACATAAGAATTGAGGACAATCGCAAACATTTATATCATTGGCCAACCATCACACACTAGCAAATGACAACAAATCATGCATTCAAAAGATTCATCATTTTTCATTCAAACATGCATAACATCATGTATAGAATGCGAAAAATTGAAACTTTTATCAATAGCCCACCAATAATAGACAAAACAAGATATAATCATGAAAGCATGATGACTATCACTAGCACATACTTAAAATATTAAAACATGTGTAAACATTAAGCATTAAGGGTGAAAAACATGCAATGATACTCCCCCAATCCAAAGTGAATGTGTGTTCTTGGTGTTCATGGTCTATAGGGTACTTGAGCAAGTCAAAACAGCAGCCTAACTAGAACTAAGCATTATTAAATAAAGAAAAACTGAGAAAAACATAAAAATACAAAAACAGGGGTGTCACGCCGCGACGTGGACAAGTGTGCGCTGCAGCATGGAGCTCTCTGGTGCGTGTTCCTGGTATGGCAGAGACTGTCACGCCTAGGCGTGAACTTGGTGCGCCTTAGCGTGATCAAAAAGCTGCAGAATTCTGCAGAAAAATTGAGCATGCACCACGACGTGGAGTAGGGTTACGCCGGGACGTGAGAGGTCTGACTGCAAAATTCTGCAGCAGACTTAGGTCTGTTGCCATTTTTGCTTCTAAGGGACCTCTAGCACCAGCAAAACATGTCTAAAAACTTAAAACACAGAATGTACAACAAAAACATAACAAAAATACACTATTAGCACTTATATACAAAACAAGAACATAAACTAAAAATAACATAAAAAGCTAAATACTAAAGGATCTAAACATGTCCAAATGGACTTATTGAGCTATACTAAAATCAAAACTTGAATTAAAACTAAACAAACTCATTGTCAATATTAGCAATATGAAAATAATGCCTTATCCCCGGTAACGGAGCCAAAAACTTGTTAGGGTCAAACGTTTTTGCCCATTTGCTAACCGCAAGTGCACGGGTCGCACAAGTAATAAAATGATGAGTACATATATCGTTCCCACGAGGATAAGTTTATTTCCAATGCTTAGTATTAACCGATAGCTTACCTAATTCTATTCAAGAATATAAAAATGGATGAAAGTAAAGACAGAAAGCAATAAGGATAAACAGTTAGAGTTTAGGAAAATCCTCCTTCACCCTTTACATTAACTAACAACAAGCAATCCTCCTCATAAATATGAATGCAATGATTGGGTTAGCTTGAGAATCTACATTAGCTAAACGCCTATGTCTAAGTCATCTAATTATGGTTTCAATTACCCAACTCACTAAGTATCCTTGAGAGCTAACACAAAATCTACTCTTTAAGGTCTATTCTCAAACACATGTTATGCATGGCTAAGAAGTATATTTCTATCCCATTAGCGAATCAATTCATCCCGCCATTGGAATAGAATCGAACATGCATCAATCATACATACAATCTCAAACCCAAATCCCTATGTCTAGGTTCATTAGATTTTATCAAATTAACTTAAATGTTGGTCAAACACTCAAAAGCATTAAGATCAATATGATTGAACAAAATTAAATATCCACACAAACTCAGAGAAGAACAAATCATTAATATTAATAAAAGGATCCAAAATCATCCCTAAATAAAGCTCAGCTGTACAATGAACATGAGAACAAATTATAAAATACATGTTCAAGAAATGAGGAAGAGAAAAGAGAAAAGAGAAAAGAGAGAATGAGAAAGCTTATGCATTTCGTCATTGAAGCTCAGATCCTCCTCCAATGGAAAGATGACTTCCATCTTTAGCTCCCTAAGCTCCATCTCCACCTCCAATGGAGGACCCAGCCGCAGCCTCTAACCCTAAAAAGCTAAAAACCTAAAAACCTAAAGAGAAAACTGAGAGAGAGAGAGAGAGAAAAGAGAGCGTGAAAAATAGAATAAATAGACTCAGTTCGTCGATGCTCGCCGCGACGTGAATATTCCCATGCCACTGCGTTGAGCTCTCTATCTTGTCAGTATGCGCTGGCTGAGACCATCACGCCACGGCGTGCACATGTTTGCGCTGTGGCGTGTATATCTGGAATGCTTCCTTGGCTTCTTTCCTCCAATGCTGGGCCTTGGCTTGCATCAATTTGTTTCTTTTGAGCCATTCATGCATTAGAGAAAGCACCAAGTTAAATATAATTACAAATCTTTTTAATCAATTAACAAATATGCACAAATTGCTCAAAAACATAAAAGAATGTCTCAAAATAGAATTTCACAAATATAAGTACAAAATCTTCCAAATATGCATAAGAACAAGGACTAAGCATGCCATAAAGTACAAATATGGGGCATAAGTAACTACATTTCATCAAGTTATCAGTAAGCCTCATAGAATGGTTCATGACAAATTTCTAATAAACATAACATCATCACAAACTAAAGTGATCCAATGACATTCCTCATAAACAACCTTATTCTTCTTTATGTTGTTGAGCAAATATTTTTCAGAGTAAGATTGAGTGTGTGCACTATGGAAGGAGTCCAAAAAATATGAGAATAGTCATTTTCAATAAGAAGCTCAACTGCCTTACACACAGGGTCATTATCAGTGATAATTTAGACAATTTTTTTGGATCAAACCTCTTCAATAGTGGATTTAATTAGGCCTGCTATGTAATTTTTATCTTTAGAACCATCAACGACCTTTAAAAATATAGGACCTTCATCCGAAGCAGCCATAAAATTAAACAGTGACCTCCTTGGCGCATCAGTCCATCCATCAGTTACTATACTTATTCATTTTTTACTCCAAGTCCCTTTGATTAATTCAAGTAATCTCTCAACATTTGCCCTTTCCCTTTGTAACAATATAGTTCGTAGAGAATTGTAATTAGGAGGAATAAAACCAACAATAGAATTATTTACAGCAAACTGATATTAACTTATGTAATAAGGATTGTGCGCAAGATTAAAGGGTAAACTGGCAGAATAAAACATTCTAGCAATTTCGGACTTAAATTACTCTTTAGCTCTAGCATTGAAAGCTCCATCTAAAGGGTTACCTGCCCTTCTTTTATTTCCTGACACAGGTTGTGATGATTGTTGAAATGAGTTATCAGTAATAGATGTAAGAGGAAGGGTAACATTTCTTGGTTTTCTTGATTCTTCAGCACACTCAACAATTTTCTGAATTTCAACTAAGTATTTGACATTCATCTTTGGACATCTATCAATTCCAACATCGGTAAGTCTAAATAAGTGAGTCTTGACTCTAATATATGAACCATAATAATGATTTTGGCAAAAGTTACATACTCATAATCTATTTCCACTACCCTCAAGAGCAAGGACTTCATCTCTTATGACATAAGCTCAAAGATGAGTAACTGTTTTTTGTTTGTTATAAACAACAAATTTACTAATTATGCTATTAGAATTGCTATTAACCTCGAGACATTCTTAAGGATTGATATAAAAAAATTAAAATTAAAATTTGTTAGAAACTAAAAATTAAACCCAAAAATTATAATTCATTTAAATATTAAAAATATATTATTGAACTTTGAATATTTTTTATAAAAAAAAGCGAGTCAACCTCATAAAATTACAAGACAGAGAGTGAGTAATTCTTCTAAACAGAGAATGATACTGATAAGAAGAAATTGTAATTTCTAAAGCTTATCAATATCATAAAATTAAAGCCACTTGTTAAAGCTTATCAATATTATAAAATTTCTAAACATTAAAAATTATAACTAAAATGACTTTAATTTTTTTATAATTTCTAAATTCATGAAGATAGAGAATCACGATTCGTGATAGAAGCCTTACGAAGTTAGAAAACAAAAAATAGCAGACAACAGAGGCCTTACAAAGTTAGAAAATAGAGTTTCACGAAGACAAGTTTCGAGCAGGGAGAGGCGAGCAGGGAGTAGCACGGACTCACAAACACCAACACAGACACACGCACAAAACTCGACAAAAGGCAACACCAACACGGACTCACAGACATATGCGCATAAGCCACCATGCAGCAGAGGTCAGAGAGTCACCTAAAAAGTTATAGAATGGTTGTACTCGCAGATCAAAGAAGGAGGGCCCAGATCCAGAAAACCATGGTTGAATTGGTATCTTTCGACTCAAAACATAGGGCTAAGGTGAGTTACAAAGGTTGAATCTTTTGGGTTCTCAAAACGTAAGTTTAGACCTAATAAATCTTGAAATTTTTGGATTGTTTTGATTCATCGGTCATTTACGTGTTTTTGGCCATTTTGGATGTTTCGGTATGTTTCGAAATGTGTCCGAAAAAAAAAGTTCGTACGTTTTTCGGTGTGTCATTCGTGTTTTGGGTACGCATCGGACACCGATACGGCAATCTGAGAGCCGTACCAGTGCTTCATAAGCAATTCATGAAGTATATAGCTAAACTACATGGAATGCCCAAATCCATTGTATCTAACAGAGACAAAGCTTTTACAAGCTTTTTTTGGCAACATCTATTCAAATTGTAGGGTACTAAATTGGTCGTGAGCTTGACTTATCACCCATAAACAGATGGGCAATCAGAAGCTCTGAATAAATGCCTTAAAATATATCTTCGGTACTTTACATTTGAGATTCCTAAATCTTAGAACAAACTACTACCTTGGGCTGAATACTAGTATAACACTGCCTTCTATACCAGTATAGGGATGACATCTTTCTAGGTTGTTTATGGTAGGGAACCACCTAAACTTACCAGATGCTCTTTGGAAAATTTTGATATAAGTCTTTTTCTTCATCTGAGAGCTTGATGAATAAATGCTTATTGGTACATTTGTGGTTGAAGGTAAATTCTTCATTACAATTATAACAAAGGGCTTTGTCTCTTCTAGTTTGCATCTCTGCAGGGGTCATTTTTTTATAATTGAATTTTTTAGGTTACTGGTGGTATTAGGAGTAGGTAGTAGAGATAGAAAAGTGGTTCTGTTTGGAATTGGGGTAAGGGTGAATGTATAATTCAGTGTTGGTTTTTGTGTATGTGATGTTGAAGGAATGTATGAGGGTTTAGTTTTGTATGGAGTATGGTGTTGATTATATTTTTCCTCGTGTAATTTAGCTAGAGCCATAACTTTCGAAAGAGGTGATTGAGCTACCACATCTCTTTGTAATTCAGATTTCAACCCATTGATAAAGGAGTCTAGAAAGGCCTCCTTACTCACTCCCACAACCCAATTAGCTAAAGTTGTGAAATCCAAGTAGTAAGCAGATACGATTGTGGATTGTGTGAGTTTGAACAAGGTTGCGCATGGACATTAAAATTGGGAAGACCCAAATTCTACTTCCATAGCTCCAACTAGTGCCTGCCAATATAGAAATTGGTCATTTTTGTTCAACATCTGAAACCAAGGAATCATATTCCCTTCCATGTTTATAGTGACAATGGTGATATATTCACTATCATATTTCCCATAATAATAAAAAAATTGCTCTTCTTGATCTCAACCGTGAGATCCTTTAAACGTGTGTTTTCAGCCATTTGGGATTGATGAAAGAACCAATTGTAAGAACAACAACCAAATCTAGAAAAATAGTAGTAAAAATATAGAGCAATTAGAAAGATGAGAAGGAGTTTTTATTGAACTCAGTAACTGACAATGTGATCACTCAATTACAGAATTGAAAAATAGTACTCAAAGAAGAAAATATCAGAGAGGAAGGAAATTAGATAAGAAGGAACATATTACATCAAGTATAACTGTAACACCCTCCTTAGGGTATCACATGTCTGACTCCCGACTCATATTCTGAAAATAAGTTTGCACAAAGTTTGAGTTATAAAAGGTGGTTTTAAAAATTTCTTTTTGCGAAAATATAAACTTACTGAAATTTATAGATCATACTGCAAACAATATATTTAAAGAGCTTAATATACAATACTGACACTGATTAATAATTTGAAATTTCATAATTTAAAGAGAAATATAAAATTAACAGACTTTTTTTTTTGACAATAGCAAACCCCATGACGGGTCCTACTTAATAGCACGGTACAACACTAACGAGAAACTTTAACATACTTCTTTCTTTTTCTGTCCATTTTGATGCATCAAACATCTGTTCCTTTGTCAACACTGCACACCTTCGAGTCATGAATGTTCACTCTTTATTGTTGTCACCAATCTCAGTGTATCCATCGCCCGTTATGTCTAAGACAACTCGATCCTTCTATTATTTGATTTTAACAGTACAAACACAACAAAATAACATAACAAAGAGGTGAAATCACCTACACCAATACCAAGTATGGCAAAGCCACGAGAGATAACACACACCAATAATATCATACAGATAGATCATACCATATTCATGCTATCAGCATTAATCAACTATCATCATTTAATCATTTATCAGTTCAATCATCATAAACAATAATTATAATAATGTCCTCAACAATTATCATCATCATCATCCAAGTATTCAAAACAATTGTCATAGCTCATTACCAATATTCCTCAATTAATATATCACATGATATAAATGTTCAGATTATGCATGTGCACAAAGACTCAGCTTTTTCAAAAACAACTCCATAGAGGTTTTCCAAATTTCGAGAAGAATGCTGGTCAATTGACCTTATTCCAAAGACAATCTTCCAAAGTAGTAGAAAAGAATCGTGTTCTTGTCGGTGTATCGTCAATGCGTTGTAACGGATGCATCGCCGATGTACAGGGTACTCGCCGGTGTCCACTAGTCGGCCTAGCGCCGACGCACCCCAAGATCCATCATAGATCTCACTATCAATTCTCATTCCCTCTTCAACCACAAAGGCCATAATAGCTTTTAGCTATCTTTTATACAATGCACGAATTTATCGGTGCAAGTCCAACCCCAACGGGCCAAATCTTTTCATTTGTACAATGCGAATATATCGGTGCAAGTCCAACCCCAACAGGCCAAATCTTTTCAATTTCATTTATACAATGCACGACTATATCGGTGCAAGTCCAACCCTAACGGGCCAAATCTTTTCAATGCATATATAATGCATCAATTTCAAATACAAGCATCTCTTTCCAATGCATATAAAATGCACCAAATACCAATCATAGGCAAAACACGTCATTCTCTCATACGGTGTCCATACACGATTAAACGATAATTATATCGTATTTTCAACACAAAATCATGTTATCATGTTTTCATAGTTATAAAACACTTTCGTAGTGTTTTTCACAAAATTGTGCAACATTTCTATTTCGTTCTCACAATTTCCAAAACGTTTCATTACGTTTTCACAATTCCACAACACTTCTTTTACATTTTCTCAACACCGTAACATTCTTGTTACGTTTTTAAAACTCCAAAACATTTTTATTACATTTTCAAAATCTGTAACTTTTCTGTTGCACCTTTAATCACGTACTAATTTTTTAACATTTTTCTTAATCGCATAAAAATATACGTTTCTCAAATCGCGTAATGATTTTTCATCATTTTCAAAATCGCGTAACTAAAAAAAAAATCATTCTTTTAAGTTACGTAAATCATTTTCTATCATTCTCAAAATATTTAAAACACTTTCCAAATCTCATAACAATTTTCCACCATTTTTTTCATAATCGCGTAAAAATATTTAATCACTTAGTGATTTTTCAATGATAGTTCAAAATATTTCTCAATGTTCTAAACATTATTTGGACTTTCAAATAAATCAATATCCTTTTCAATACGTTTTTAAGATACGTAAATAATTTTTCACCATAATTCTATTACGAAAATATTTCTCAATCTTCAAAAATTCCATTTCATCCTTTCTCAAAATATTATAACTTTGTATTTCATTTTTCACATTTTCTTACTCAAGAAAAGCTTTTTCCACGTTTCTTTACTTAAAAATTCTTTTTCATCATATTTCAAAACTTAATATTTTCTAACGTACTTCCAAACTTGAAAATAAGTCATAACGTTAGTAAATTTTTAAAATACCATTATATTCTCCATTTTTCCAAATCATTTCCAATTAATCCTTTCTTCAAAATAAATTGAAGTTTGAAAATATTTTTGTTTACAAAATTTAATTACTCAAGTGAGTAAAATACTCTGATTCCCTTTTCAAACTTCTTGTATTAAATTAATTATATTTTCACTTGGAGAATCACTTTGTTCATAAAAATCAAGGCATTACAAGCCTTCAAAAACGTGGACATGACTATTGAAATCATCAAATATTTTTTTTTCCTTTTAAATTGATATGATTTTACACAAACAAAACTATTAAAATTTTATTTTCAAAACCGAAGTACCGATGGTTATAAAAACAAATGAGTTTGGTTTAATCATTTTTCACTTTCTTTGCAAATCCTTAAAATCAACGTTTGCCCGTTTCACTCTAAACTCATGTTTAGAAAATACTTAGGATCTTTTTACACAGAATAAATCAATAAAAAAATTCTTCAAAGATCGTATTCTTATTTACAAAATCACTTTTTATTGATCTAGTCTTACAAAATCACATTTAGTTGATTTAATTATTATTTCTAACTTTAAATTTTCTAACGTTTTCCAAAATCCACTAAATGAATTCTACGTTAGTAAATTTAAGTTACAAACATTTTCTTTTATATTTCTAAATCACTTCTAAAATTAATTCTCTTTAAAATAATTTGAAGTTCAAACACCTTCAATCTACCTTTTTCCTTTATTTATAAAAATTCCACTTGATAACACTTTAATTCCCTTTTTAAAAATCCTTATTGAAAAAATTCTTATATTTCATCGCATCAAAACATGTTTCTAAATTATCAAAACGTTATAGATGGTCATTGGAACCATGAAATATTTTTCTTCTAACTTAATTAAATTCCATTCTTGTTTCTCTTGAAAAACAAACCATTTGTTTATTTTTCATACTCCTCAAATCAATCTAATTTTATTCTTCCATAAACATATTAATTTGTAAACACCTATTTTGAGGTGTCTTGGCCGAAATTCTCATTGTTCTAGGAATAAAAATTTAATTTCCTTGTTCTTGAAAAATTTCAACATGGAACCCTAACCTTGGGTGCCAAAACCGTAGTCATCTCTTTGGTCATTGGAACCAAAAATTGATTTTCTTTCCATCATCAAGTCATGACATACATATATATATAATCATATATATATCACAAGCATGCCATAATTAAAAGCAATAAATCATACATAGTATAAGCATACCATCGAAATCATAAACTCATGCAAAGCATACCAAGCATAGGCAAATAATTAAAACACATAAACAACCACAAATTAATTACAAGACCATGGATATGAATCCTCACATGGATTCAACATCCATCAAATATACAACCATCTCTCACCACCATATTTGGTTGGTGAGATAGATCCCCCTCTTACCTCTTGAAGATCCTCCAAGCTTCTTGATTTTGCTTCTCTTTCCAAGTCCTTCAACACCAAAGGCTTCTCAAATCCAAAACAAAATACATAAAAATTAGTATACTAAGCTTGATTAAGAGGAACCATGGATCAAACATGGTTTAAAACTTTGAAAATCAAAAGAAAAGTGAAGATTAGTAAACTTCACCATAAATACCCAAGAACTTTGACCTTGAAGAAAATCTATGAAGATGAAGGATTTAGAGAAAATCTCCAACATGAAAGTTGTTTAGAATATCATGTAGATTCAAGATCTATGGTTGGATGAAATTAAAAGAGATTGGAGAGTGGTTTTTGGTAAGTTGACCGAATGGTTTCTCTTGTAGCACAAAGGTGGAATTTTTTTGATTTTTTTGATAGAAACTTGAAGCTTGGATTTGAAGCTCAAGATGAATGATTTTGGAAAAACTCATAACTAGAGATGTTCTTAGAATGGTGTTTAGGTTTAGAAAATCAAGTTGGATGAAATTAAAAGTGATGGATGGTGTTTTTGGGCTACTTGACCGAATCTATGGAGAGAAAAGGAAGAAAATGGTTGTTTTGTGTTCTTGGCTTGGTTAAGTGATGAAGATGAATGATTTAGAGAAAATTCCCAACATGAAAGTGTTTTGGATTGATGAGAGGATTCAAGATATGTAGCTAGATAAAATTATGGTAGATTAGAAATGGTTCCATGGGTGGTGACCGAATGGTTCAAGGAAGGAAAGAAAATGGTGTTGTTCTTGGTGTTCTTGACAAATTGGAAGAGAGAGAAGAGAGAAAATGAGTTAAGTGTGATAAAATGAAAAGAAGGATGCTGCATTTGGAGTGGAAACCGTAGCCTTGCATGGAGAGAAAGGAAGGAAATAATTTGGTTTTAGAAAAATGACTAATAATTGGTCAAGGCATCCAATTAAAGTCTTCAAACTTTTTCTTTACTAAAAGGCTATGTTAGCTTTGTCTCCTCCTTGTCCAAGCATGCTCCAACCGTCCCCCATTATGCATGCAATAATATGGTCATCTTTTTCCATGCAATTATGTGAAGCATTCTAGCCATTGATTAATTCAATGGTTAGGATTTTAGGTAGATTTTTTTTATTTTATTTTAGAAGATTAAATCTAGTAATTAGATCTTCCTACTTGAAATTCTAACCATTAGATGTATCTCTAAAATTAAGGGTCAAGATTGCTTCTTCTTACTTTTAATCCAATGGTCATAATTAGTCTTTGCTACTTTTTAAGACCAAATCTCCACCCTTGATTAATTCTTCATCCAATGGTCATAAATGGTCTCCTTCACTTTTTAAGACTAAATCTCCACCTTTGATTTAGTCTAAATCTAATGGTTGTAAATGGTCACCTTATATCATCAATTTTACACCATTGATTAAATCTACGATTGATATTGAAGTTTGCCTAATTTTATTCTAACACCATTAATTAAACTAATGATGATTATCTTATACTTCTTTATTAAATTTATTTCTTAACTATTAATTAAATTAATGGTGGATATCTAAACCACTAATGTTGACTTAACAATATAATTTCTATTGTTATCTACTAAAAATCTCATGAAAAAGAATATATTTCTTGTATTTTTATCTTTCGATAAATAAATACGATACAAAACAAATTTTCTAAAGCTGTTTAGGATTCGGGTTTAGTAAGATCCTGTCTCGTCTAAACAAGTACACATTTTTCTATGCGTAAATTTTTTTTTTTTTTTGCGGGACCCACTGGGCCCACGTATAGCCACACAGGCCCACATACCCTCGTGGGGCCCACAAACGAAAGAAATTTAAAATCACACATAAAATCACAAAAATTAGAAAACGTATGAAAATCAAGTCAGATTGTTAAAAATAATTAACAATCAAGAGAAATAAATACGAAAGATTTTTCCTACTAGAAAATTATCATTTTCTCGACGACACGGAGTAAATCACTCAAAACGATTAAATACGCTGATGGGATATTCAAAATAATTTTACAGCGCTCAGAATTTACTAAATAGTAAAATTCTATTAACTGTCAAAATTACTGTTTAAGATATAGGAAATTTGGGGTGTTACAATAACCCCTTTTAATTCCGATGCACATGTATTCCTTCAAGTGTGGATTGGGCCTTGTGAATCGAGAGCTTCTCCTTAGCTGCATGTTGGGAATTGCGGATCAAAATATCTCGCAGCGGAATAATAGGATTCCCACACAGGATCCATGCGAAAAGTCCATAATCCGAGTTTTTAAAATTTACCTCTTGAAGCGTGATAAACACAAGCGAGGTGAATCACCAACACCGTAATAGTGACGATGTTTCTGCGGTATCCACACGAACAGACTTGCAAAAGGAGTCACGCCTCTGTTTCGCGGTGCTAGGCTGCGAATAGAAGAAGAACCTTTCTTGTCTCTCACTCACTTTCTTAGGTGCGGCTAGGGTTGTGATGTAACATCTATAGACCCCAATGATTACTATTTATAATAGTAGCGCCTTAAGTGAGTGTGAGCGATGTAGAAGTAAGGCGTGCGACCACTAAAACCCATCTGTCATGAGTTAGGCCCACAATTGAATCGAGTCCAACTTGGATCCTTATTGCTCCAATTTAGTACGTTCTAAGTGTGCGACCTGCAGGTTCTCATGACGTTGGTAGTAATATTAAAATCTCATTTTAATATTACAAAAGCGATGAGCGGTATCTAGCAACACATCACTGCTACCCAAGTAATGAGAATGTCAGTGATTTGACATAACCTATCCGTGATCAATGTTTCCGTGTAGTTTAGTCCCTTTGTCAAGATATCTAGATTGAACACAAGGCATGGAATGCGTCACCCTTGTATAGTCCAATCATTCGTTTCCGATACTCAAGTAGACTTTGTAACAACAAATGAGATCAATATCTCATATTGACTCATTTGAGCATGGCCATGCATTTCGCAGATCTCACTCAATCGGGGGGCGAAGATATCGCTCCGTTATGTAGGAGTGACAAATTCCATCTAGGTCACTCACATCCCTCTCGCATGATTTGCGGTATATCCAATAACCAACTTTATAATCACCTTGTTACAGATGACGTTTGATGGCATTAAAACACACAACTCCTCATGTAGGAATCGTAGTGATTTCGGGTCAAAGGACCACAAACACCATTATCACTATGAGAATCGCTTATGACACTCACGTAACGATCCATGTAGCGTTCTCATGGTGGGTCGGTCCAAGTACATCATTACTCTAATATGTACCAATGTGAAGACTTGATATCTCATATCCATGACCCGTGAGATGCGGTCATCAGTCTCTACACATACTAGTCTCAATGTATTATTATTGTCCTAATTAACAATAATACTTGACTAGGGACATTTAAGAATAGTGTTGTAACCAAAAGGATCTCACGATCAAGTCATCCACTTGATGTCCTATGGTATCAAACTTACTATTCTAAGGACTTTATTATGTTTATCAAAAAGAACACAATAAATGAAATGCCTCATATATAAAAATAGCATAATAGAATATATGTAAATACAGAAAATGTATTAGCCTCTAGGGCATACACCAACACTGCACTCCTTTAGTAATCACTTATGCCACACCAGGTGGTGTAGTGTGTCTCATTCTAACACAGTTTTCCACCTCAGGCTTGTCCACGTTCATTACAGCCCCAAGTAAGCAGCTACCATATGACCCGTTCTTAGGGCCTAGAATCCAGCAATATTATTAGTGCTCCAAGTATCAATTATTTGAACTTTGAAGGATCATGAGATCTGGAGTTGAATTTTATAATATTAATACAAGACATAAGTTGAACGTGCCATTTATTTAATTCACAAATAACTGTCTATAACAAAAATAGACTAGAAAAGCAATTTGGATTCCCCCATATGCATATAAGATTATATAACTCCTTTAAGACAAAACAAACATTAATTGATTGCCTTACATTAAAAAACTATAATACAATTGAAGAAATTATGTGATTTTCCCTTTGCAGTTATTTTAACAAGTATCATTAACCTCAGAGGGTTGGCCTCACGGTAGAAGAGCATGTGATGTGTGAGTAGGTGTACGGTCACAAGTTCAGATCTCAACTATGCTAATTTTTTGGGATTAAGCTGCAAGGATTATCCTTGTAAATTCCCTAGTCCTGATGTAAATAGCCTGCCTTTGACAGGACCAGAGAGGTAGATTAGTTGATGTGCATGCAAATTGTCCTGAACACTACTTGACCACAATACAATTTTTTTTAACTAGTTTCATTAAGCCTCTTGCTTGATAGTAATGTGAATAAGAAGTCGAGTTCAATTTCCTCCTCTCCCAAATTAGTAATGTCTAATTTTTTACAAATTAAAGAAGTTATTCGTAACAAAGAAAAAAGTCTGGCAACTAAAACAAATAAGTAGAAATTACTTATCTTGAGTAATTTATCTATCAATATTTATGTTGACAATCCATTATTTGTTATGCTAAAAATATCCTTTGAATTTTATTACTACATGATGATGCTATCCTTTTTACTCTCCTTTAGTAGCTCAACTACACAAAGGTAGGGTTAGCAATGAGTTAAGTTAGCTAAGGAACCTATTAGCAACTCGATTCATTAACAAGTGTTTATTAGAAATTTTGTCAATGGAAAAATTTGATTCCTCTTATCACTCTGGGAAAGGAATCTCTTTCTCTTAAGGACTCTCAAGTATTTGGTGATTTGTGAATTCGAAAGAATATCAGAAACTTGTTTTGAGTTTAATAAGAAAATGTGGTGAAATATTAGTGTAAAAAGTAAGAATTAATAATGAATCAATAATCGATAGATGAACTAATACTTGAAATTAAAAGAATGCAAGTAAATTAAAAGCAATAAATGCAAATAATGTAAATAGCAAATGAAAATGACAATTGAATAAATGAAAGCATATAAAGAAAGCGAGTAAAGGCAAGCATGAAAAGAATAAGCAAGTAAATAACAAAACTTAAACTTGCATAAAGGTAAATTTGATTGGAATTTAAATGAAAGCGAGTAAAGGGAAGCAATATAAATAAGCAGTAAATTGAAAACAATAAAAGAACAATAATAAAGATGCAGAGAAATAAGATTGCAAGAAAGTAAATAAAGCAAATAAAAGAAATCAAATGATTCTGGAAATCATTCCATCAAAAGATAAAGATAACTTGCAAGAAGATGTAAACAAATTGCTTTAAATTTGCATTGAAAAGTAAAAGTTATAAAAAGAAAGCAGGGTGAAAAGCATACTTGACTAGTCTTTATGTGTGTATCCTTGTGCGTCAGAGTGACTTTGGATGTGTTTAAAGAAATGTGCAGGTGATTTCTAACCAACTTAAATGTCTCCACCTCATTGTTATTTATAAACAAGGGAAGTAGCTATCATTCTAACAAGATTAGGACAAATGTCCTTGACAAATGTAACTTCATAGATCTAACAATAATGATTGCCTTGTCTCTATTACTGACTCAACCACTGATAACTTCCTAAATTCAAATTTGAACTCTTGAATTTGAATTTCAAACTAAGTGTAACTGCCTTGAATCTGTTTCGAAATGTCTCTGGTATTAAGGCATATTTTACCATTCTTGAAAATTTGCTAAGTGTTGTTTTCATGGTTGCTTCAATCTTTGTCATATATCTAAAAGGCATTCTCTCTTTGTCTGATCGAAATAGGTAATTCACTCCCTACCTTAAGACAATTTGACCTGTAAAACTGGTTAAAACATCTTAATCGAAGTGATTATTTTTTATTAGAGTGATCAAAATTTAACTTAACTAGTTAAACCAATCAAAAGATGTTTTATATGTTAAAGTATTTCTTTTGCGAACCGAAAAGATTATTTTTATACTAACAATAGGTCAATGAGTTAAAATTTTTGGCTTATTTGTTAAATGAACTGAGTTTGAACTTTTACTTGTTTAGCTTCTTAGCTCTTAAAATGACTCAGTATATGCCTATTTATTCTTTAAGAATAACTATAATAACAATAATATTTTAATTTATGCAAAATTGATTTTTTAGTCTTTTATCTTTAATTAATTTTTCAATTTGGTCCTATGTCAGTCTTCCATCACTCTCACTAACAGAATATGCAGATGTGGCATAAACAGTACTGAGTTGGTGCTTAGCTAGCTGTTAGGCTTAATTGGAAATTGAAACTAAACAAAATGATGTTGTTTTGCTATGCCCCCAAAAATGTTACCATTGTCATTCCCCTCCCTTTAACTTATCTTTTTTCTCTGTTTTCATTACATTAGGGTTTTGAATTAAAAGAATTTGGGTTCGATTTTGTATTGCAAATTGGAAGGTTGCAATGGAGTCTCATACTTTTTTAAGAAGGGATTGTCATTTCTGTATTTGCGGTGTGAGAGGAGAATTCTTAGTCTCTAAAGCTCAATTAGGTCCATGGGAAGAGGGAACCAGATTTTAACATGTCTTGTGGTGATTTTGGTACCATTAGATGCACTGTTTGCATATATGTCATCCTGTTATGGTAGTTGTACAAGAATTGCAATGTTGTGATGCAAAACTATAATTTGGGTTGGGTGTATGAGGTTCAAGGTATTGGGGTAGTGCAATGTTGTAATGAAAAGCTGTAATTAGGATAGATTGTTGATAAACATAATTTTCATACATTATTTATCCCTTATATTTAGTCTCTTAGACCTCTTATATGCTTAATTGATTGATTTTGACCACATTTTATAAGTTTGGGTTCAAATTGAGCTTAATTGTATTTTTCAACATTATTGAGAATTTTATACTATTTCTGTATTTTGGGCATAACTTGAGTTCTAGATATCTAAAGATTATGAATTTTACCTTGTAAGAAAGATGAGAAAAAGCTCTAAAACTTTGATGAAGAACTCGAAAGCTGAATTGGATGTCTAGTGGGTCAGATTGAGCCACGAAGTCAAAATAGAAATGTTGTCATTGGAACCTAAATGTTGTGCAAAGATTGGATCATAATTTTGGTTGTTGATGTTATATAGAGCTGAAGCCTATGCCATTTGAAATGTAAGACATAGATTTTCAACTCTTATCAAGACCACTTATCAAAATTGTGACGTTTTGATGGTGTTTTCACCCTTTGAAATCAGTTGACGGATCTAGAGAGCTGTTAAGAATGTTTTAACATAACTTTCTCATCTTAAGCCCAAATTATACAAATTAAGTTTTCAATTAAAGCTAAGAGGAAGAATATTAATCCTAAGATAAAGGCAAACTTGAATTTTTAATTTTATAGATAGTTATTTAAGCAACCGCTACAACCACAAAACTAAACCCTAATTTTTTTCTAGCCACTTTTGCTTGCACTTTCTCTCTTCATCTCTCTTCTTCTCCCTTCTCTCTAGTTTTCTTTCTTTTTTGTTTTTTTTCCTTCCATCCTTGGAGGGTTAGACCTTTTTTAATCAATCATAGGAATTGACAATCTTGATATTTAATTATGAAATCTTGTTTTGATTGTTTTACATTTAATTGTTAATCAAGTTTCTCTTTTACCTCTTTTGATTTTGTTAAGTCTAAATTGAATTTCTTAATTTGATTTAGATGTTGGTGTGATAATTGTATAATTACCACGTGTTAATGAGGATTACATAGACTAAACAATGCATCAAAGTTATTTGTAGGATTGTTTAACTTGGTTAAATTCTGGGTTTTAGGTTAATTTAGGTTAGATGAGTGTTTAATTCATTTAATTAAATTCTGGATGCTTATCTAGTAGAGAATTCTTAGATTATCTTAAGGTTTCTTAATGTGATCTAAGACCAAAAATCTAATTAACAATTGAATGGATTCTTAATGACCAATGATAGATTAAATTCAAGATTAGTTAATTGCCTTAGATTGATTGTTTACTTAATTCTATTTACAGTTTTTAATTGCTTTCATTTAATTAATTCTGCAATTCCCCCCTTTGCAAACTTCTTAATCTGATTGCTTAATTAGAGAGATTGAATGGCTCGACCCAATTGTGCCTTATACTACAAGTAATTTGGTGAATCAACTTATTAATTAATATAATTTGATAGTCTAGGCAGCTATCAATTGTAGGAGGACTTGTGTATTTGGGTAGTGTAATAGGTGATTATGGATATATAAATGACTTTGTATGATTGACGATTATGTTATGTAATTTAAATTGCATTGTGAGAATGTTTATTAAGAACAATATGAATAACCATTTTTCAATCTTGTCCATTGTCCATAACATTAAAATGAAGGAACCAAAATGACCATGGAATTAAAAGTAAAAGACCAAATTAAAAATGTTATAAAAAGTAAGTGACCAAACTATAACATACTAAAAGAGTAAGGGACCAAATAATCATATACCTTTCAATAAGTGTATATTAGAAAAGAACTACAAAAGGTAATCCCATATTATATTAAGTCCAAAATGTCAACACTACGAAAATGAAACTTGTTCATTTTAATTTAGAACTTGTCCATTGCCAATGTTTAAATTACAACTTATTCATTACAACCAGAATGAAATGTCCAAAATGAGAACATCATCATCCTTATAACATGACAAAAACAGACCTTGTCATTTATAATTTACTATCAACACTACCATAAGTATCCAAAATAACAAAAATACAAGAGACCTTGTCATTTACAATTTATTGTCAACACTACCATAATCAGCCAAAATGACAAAAACAAAAGACACAATCTCCTATTAATTCCAAGAAGGTTTAGCTATTTTGGTTGCTTGTGCAGGTCACTACTGATTTGTCTTGGACCTTATCATGAGTGGTTTAGGTGGATGAACTGATTTTTTAGTCAATTCAACAAGGATATGCTTCTTCTTAGTTCCTTGTACAGGTGGTTGTTGAGGTGGTTGATGTCTTTTCTTGGCCTGTGACCTTGTTATAGGTGATGTAGGTTAGTCCACTTGCATTTGCTTCTTGGTTAATGAACTCAATTAAAAGGGTTGAGGCAACTGAGTTTTCTGACTTGGCTAAGCACTTTGATTTGATTGATCACCTTTGACTTTGGAATAGGTAGTATAGGTGGCTGCACCATTTGAATTGGTGTAGAACTTAGCCCTGAGTTTGGAATCATCTAAGATAGAAAACACAACAAAGCACATGCAGTAAGTATGAGAATTAACATAATAAAAGCAACTTAACATTTCACAATTTACCAACCTAGATTCTTGATTCTTTGTTGTGTTGAGTTGGCTGAGCAGATGGGATTGAATGCGCTATTGGTCTCAGCTCTCTAGGGATTTGCTTATTCCTACCACCTTTTGGATTTATTTATAAAATGGAATGTGCACTGACTATGTTGTAGCTGGTATAGGTGTTTGTACCATTTACATTGGTGCAAAACTTGTTCTTACATTTTGAATCATCTAAGATACAAAACACAACAAAACAGAGGAAATAAGTAAGACAATTAACATAATAAGAGTAACACAAGAAGGTGAACCAATTTACCAACCTAGATTGGCTGAGAACTTAGAATTGACTGAGATCTTACACTTGGTTGAGATCTTGCACTTGACTGAAATTTTGGACTTGGACTTGGACTTGACATGGATGGTCCTCTAATTGGAATTATCTAAGATACATAAAGATAGCCAATATTAGCACCATTGTTAGTATCAATATCTAAGATACATAAGGGGAGTCAGATGCACACTCTTCGTCTCACTATCTACATTATTAAGGGAATCAGATGCATACTCTTCATCACCCAATCCTATGTCCAATCCCTTCTTGTAGTTCACTTGCTCAATGCTTTCACCCTTGTTCTGCTTAAACTGCAGTGAATCAGTTTCACTTCCTCACTGGCATGCAATTAAGGCTCACTAATAACTATGCTATTACTTTTGTTTCTTGGTATACCCTTTTTTCTCTTTAGCATTGAATCAGTCTCCAACTCTTTTCCCTTCACAGATTTCTCACGTGGTCTTTTCTTCGTTATGAGATCTCGAAATATGATTTTAACATCCAAGTCATGTTCTATAGTTGTGCCTGATTGAATTGGAACCTCAAAAAACCCTTCATCACCCTCTTCTTCTTCAAAATCCCCAAAACCTACCTCCAATGCACTATCCTCACTTTCCTCATCACTGTCCTCACCTTTATATACATCAGTATCAATATCATTGTCCTTACATCCTTCTTTTTCAAGTTCATTATCATTTCCAACTTCATTGTCATTCTGAGTATTAACAACATACAGCTCCACTTGACCATGATCAATAGTTATTTTTGCCATCTCCATTGCACCTTTAATCATCTCTCAACAACTTAAGCCCATCCTTTAGAGACATGCCATGTACTCTATACCATAATGCCTCACACATCTCATATCCCATCTCTTTCAACAAGTCTATACACTCCCAATAACTCCACTTATCACACTTAAACTTCTCTCATACTTTAATTTGTTATTTAATGTACCTTTTCTCAAGAGCAGAAACAAAATAACCCCTATGGTGCACCTCAACTCTAAAAAAGTCGCCCATCCCTGAGTTAAAATGAACACAAAGTTTTAGCCTCTACAATAGGAGAAAGCATAGACAAAACACACCAAAATAGAACAACACACATACCCCACACCCTTGGTAAGCAAGGCCACAAATCCTAAACCCCATGCATACCCCCACACATACCCTAAACCCAACATGCACAATTTCTGCAAATTAAAAACTGAACCCTTACATGGAAACTACAAACCTCAAACCCCACACATGCCCCACACATACCCTATCGCCATGTTAAAACTCCAAATGTAAAAACCCAAAATGCATAATGTAAAAGAAATCCTAGTTAGTTACCTAAAACCAAAACAAGTGTGAAATTAACACATACCTTCAAATTGTTGACAATGTTCTGCAGCAATGGAAGAAGGTGAACCAATTGCTACCAATCCTCAAGACCAAACATGCAAATCTCCCCCTAATTTCTCAGATTCACGTATAATGAAACACTTATTTTCCCTCCATTAGTTAAGACCTATTTTGGCCATTGCAATTAGTGTCACAAGATCAAAACATCATTGTTTTCGCCACCCAAAACCTAGCTAAGCCGCTTCATCTCCATGTGAGATCCGACTCAACATTGTTAGTGAGAGTGACTGAAGGCTGACAAAAGACCAAATTGTATAATGGAAGTAAAGGTAATGGATCAAATTGAGAAAAAAATGATATGAGATTAAATTAAAAAATTAAATAAAGATAAAGGACTAAAAAATCCTTTTTGCCTTTAATTTTAATATATATTAGTATTTTATTTTTTATTTGGTTTGAATATATCCTTCTTAAACTAAATATATGAAAAAAAAAATATCAAGCTACAAATCAAAGTGTAATGGTATAAGAATAGTATAAATCTTTAAAAAGAGCAATTAGGCTAAGAAACGTCTAGAAAGTTACTTATAAATATTCTAGATATTTACTATAGATATTTACATATATTTATTAGAGATATTTTATAAGCTTTGTAAATATTTAGGTATTTTAGAAGTTAAATGAGGAAGGTTCTAGTTTTAGTGTTTTATCCACATAACACACTTGACTATATCTCCAAATTTCCCTCTAATATTTTATTAAGTATGTGGAGCAATTATAAATAGATGTGACTCTATTAAGCTAAACCTTAATTTGAATTTTTCCTAATAAGCATTTATTTATTTGAAGACTAGGCCTGATATAGGTTTATTGAGCTCGAGCAGCTTATGAACTTAAGACAAATTGAACTTAAACTAATAAAATAAACTCAATTTTTTATTAAGATTAAATTAAGTATGACTTAACTCAACTTAATTTATTTTTAACTTTACACAAAGAAAATGCCCTTCAAACTAATCATTACGCACAAGCATGAATACTGCCATGTACTTGGGAAGATGTTAAGCGTTTGGTCAACTTGGACGAGGAGATCTCTGTGATTCCCATCCTTAGGAAGCAAACTGATCTGCATATTTCATGTTGATGAGGCCTTAGTGAAAGTGTGGCCCACTCCATGTGTTGGTTTAGGAAGTATCTATCTATCATATGCTTGCTAATATGCTATGTTAGCTAATTCCATGTCTCTAGTTTATTTGTTTGTTTTTTCTTCCTCCCTTTCTTTTCTTTTGAAAAATAAAAATCCACAAAATTTTATTGTAATCACAATTTCCTCTTTGTTTATAAACTTAGGATATATATATATATATATATATATATATATATATATATATATATATATTCTAATTTTATTGTATAATGTACAATTCTTTTATATTATTATTTAATTATATATTATCAAATTATTATAAAAAGTTTATCAACGTATATTAATTCAAGAAGAATGAATTCAGGTCCTTTACGCATGTAGTCTTTGATTCGATTTTTAGATCATACAGTATAAAATAATTTTATTAGAAGAAATTTTTATTTAAACGTCTGACCGTATTTTAAAAGATTAATTTCTCACTTATCTAATGAGAGAAGATATTCTAAAAAATAAAAATAAAATTATTATAAAAAGTTTGATTATCACTGCTATTACTAACTCTAATTTTTTTAATAATATGCCAACACATTACTATATGATAATAATAATGTAAAAAATTTTACACCAATTGTGCATTAAATTTATACTAAAAAAATTAATGCTAATTTATAAAATAAATCAATATTTTGTAAAAAAAAAGAATTTTTATGAAAATGTTCATGTTTTGAGAATAAATAATTACACAATTGTTCAATAATGTTAAAAAATCCAGTAAAAAATGTTAAAAAATAATAAAATAATAATGAATTAAACCAATTAGGAGTAAATTTGTGACTATTCAAAAATAATAAATTCAGCCATCAGCTGAGAAAAACAAATTCACAGGGGCAAGGAGTGAGGAACAAACACACAATGGATCAACAAACACAACAACTACATAACACAACGTAAAGCATAGCAATAACCAGAATCAGTAGAGTCAGAAGAAGAAGAAGAAAACCCTCTTCCTCTTAGTGAATGGGTGGTGGAAGATGGGGAACCGTGCCCCTTCTCTTCAACCGCATAGCTTCTTTTTCTTCTTCTTCACCATTCACTCACTTTCCCTCACCTTTCTCCAACAACCCCATCAACCGTTTCTTCACTTTCGCTGCATCTTCTGCAGTTCCCTGCCATCTCGACCCCGATCCACATAAGCCGGATCAACCTTATGGGTTCGGAGCCCCGGAACACGACCACACCGTGAAAATCCCCGTCAAAGCCTACTTCCTTTCCACCAGGTTCGCATTCAAGTTGCTTAATTTCTGTTCTCACTTTGATTTTCACGTCAATTCCGCAATTGGGTCGTTCTCAGAATCTTGTTTCTCTGCTGTTACTTGTTACTTATGCTGCTGTTCCATTACTGTTGGATTTAGAACACCATGTTATGTGGGAATGAAAATCTATACATTTATTTTAATCTTAGATTTGAAATTTGGAGTTTATTTATTCATTTTGATGTGCAAAGTTTGCAGCTTTATTACTTGTTTATATGATTTATGGATTTTTGAAGTTTCTTGGCTTTTGTGTTTTTCTTTGTCCTATGCTTTTATAGCTGTTACTTATGACTTACGTTTTACTGTTCCATTAATGTTGGATTTAAAGACCATGTTGTGTGGGAATTGTAATTTTGTTACATTTATGATAGATTTGGAATTTGGAGGATTTTTATTCATTTTAGTGTATTAAGGTGGTAACTTTAATGGCTGGATATGATTTATAGGTTTTCAAGTTTTCTTGGCTTTTATGTTCCTTTTTTAGTGATGCAGAATTATGTTTTTCCATGCTTTTTGGTTTGAATTGAATTGAATTGAACCCCTTTCCCCTTATATGTTACCTTTTTGATGTCCTGTTCTCGTTCTCTATGATTTGGCTGTCTCAGATTTGTAATTTTGGCAGTATAAATTTGAAGGGCATTCAGGCTGACAATCTGAGAAACATTGTTCCTCCATCTTCCCGCGCATCATCAAATTATGTTGCCCTCCGGTTCTGTGACTATAATTCAGACACAAATGTGAGATTTTTTTTTTCGGAATCTTGTGTTTCTGTAGGAAGTTCATAGCCCTGTCTATAGTTCTTAAGTTTCTCTTTTTTGTCCATCATTTTCTGCAATACATGGTTATTACTTATTAGAATACAACACCTCATACTACGTTGATGTTCATCTGGGGACGCCATGTGCACTTCCCAGCACTGGATTGGGGGTATGAGGGTAGATTTTTAATAGGCTGGTATCACTGAATTTGTGTGTGCATTTGAAGGTCAATGGTGTTATATAAGAGGAAATTCAGGCTCAATATTCTGTTATTGTGCTAATTTCTCTTTTTCGTTTTTGGAGTGGAATTGTGGAAGGGTAGGTGCTGAGCTGCATCCTAAATGGCAATGTTTTTATTATTGATGATAAGTAAATGAATACACTCTTTTATGTATCAACAAGGAAAATAATACTTCTTCTTTAAAAGCAGGATTCTTGTGTTGCATTATGAGAAAATCTGTTTAAATAGATTACTTGTACTATATAACAATATGATTGATATAACGAACTCTGAACAACTTGATGCATTTGATTCAGGGACCTGGATTTCATGTGAAAGCAAGCAGCTGTCGTTACATGGTTGTATACCAGTATGGGTCTGCTGTTTTGTTTAATATTGAGGATCATGAAGTGGAAATTTACCTGGAACTAGTTAAGAGGCATGCATCTGGTTTACTTCCAGAGATGAGGAAAGATGGTAAATTTCTTCAGAGAAACCAATTAATCATATAGCTCTTTTGAATCCTATTGCTTATCTTCAACATGTTCTATGTGATTAGATTATGCGGTAAGGGAGAAGCCACTATTAGTTGAGGACATGCAAGGAGGTCCGGACTACATAGTTCTCAAATCTTTGGACACTGATGGTATCCGTATAATTGGAAGTGTCCTGGGGCAAAGCATAGCTCTGGATTATTTTGTTTCACAGGTTAAAATGTGCCAAATGGCATCTTATTTCCAATATTTTGTTGGCCATTTGTTATCCCAAAGAAAGAAGACAACCATTTAATTCAAGCCATTGAAAACTTGACATTCATTTTCTCTTACTATCAGGTTGATGGTTTAGTTGAAGAGTTTGCAGGCATAAATCGTGGAATGGAGAAAACTGGAACTTTCACTATGGATAAGAAGAAGCTCCTTCAGCTTGTTGGAAAGGCTAATTCACATTTGGCTGATGTGATTCTTAAAGTTGGTCTATTTGAGAGGTATTACCATCCTGTTTTAGACGTTAGAAAAATATGCATCTGCTAATGTGAGAATATGTTGAAATTTTTAAGATTATAGTATCCCTAAATATTTCAAATATTTTTTAGACTCTTCGTCCAAGAGAATTTGACTAAGCAAATTCATTTTATGAACTAGTTTTCAGTGTCTTCATTAATGTTTTATTGTGGATTAATCAGATCAGAAATTGCTTGGAGGGATGCAAAGTATGCTGAAATATATGAGTATCTTCGGGAGGAGTATGAAGTTGAACAACGCTTTGGAAACCTGGATTTCAAATTGAAATTCGTAGAGGTATTTCTGCCCATTATATATCCATTTTCCCCCTATAAGTATTAGTCATTTCATTTAAACATTGCATTTGAAAAACTTGTCTGGATCTGAGCCCATCTAAACCCAACAATGTGCTTATTATTATACACAATTCTGCAGCTAGATGAGCACTATGTTTTTATTGCATATTTAGCTTAGTTGTATATTTTAGGTTGGTCTTTATTTTCAAATGATATTGCTATATTAAGGACTTGGTTTTGTTGTATCATTTATTTAATAAGCAAAAACTAGTAGTATAGAGGGATGGGAAAAAACTAAAGAAAAACATCCTTGAGCAACTATTTATAATATAGCAAGTTAGCATCATAAAAATTGGAAAAAAATAGAAAAGCATCTATTTTACTCTGGATAATATTGTCTAATTAAGGCTTATTATGTCGATTTGGTTGTTTGCAGCACAATATTCATTTTCTCCAAGAAGTTCTCCAGAACAGAAAGTCAGATTTCTTGGAATGGTGCATTATTAGCCTATTGACTATTGAAAATGTTATATCCTTATACGAGATTCTTCGAGATACAAATACAATTTCTTAATAACTAGTAAGACAGGTTGAATCTAGATTAATTTATTGTAGCAACAATTCTTCCAATTTTTGAGCTAATCAAAATTTTGCCCTTTGTATTTCTGAGGATAAATAAAATCCACATACCCCCAAACTGCGCTTCTATTCATTGAGCTGTATGCAATTTATTTGAAAATTTGAAACTTGTATAGTTTCTACGAATAGCTATATATTTTATCATTAAAAAAAGAATAATTAGCTATATTTATGAAATTTATGCCTTGCAGTACCTTGTATTTCTGTTTAGATACAGGGGTATCTAGTTTCAGCACTGTTGGAATTGAAACTTTGGTTCATGTTGTAAACTTTTACACCTATGGTGGTAAAGTAAAATCAAAGGACATGAAAATTTTGCTTGGTCTCCAAGTTCAGATTTTCCCCATATCAACCTTCAATTAGGAATCATTTCCATGTATTCCATGCATCAGGCAGTTTTATAATTTAGTCATTGTTGGTTTGATAAATGCAACAGGTACACCCTATTTTATAAGTATTGTTACTTGCATACTGCTAACTCACTTCTACACATATGGTGACATCCGAGTTAAACCAAACGTTAATCAAATAGTGCCTCCGAATTAATAAGAAACTTGGTATGCAACAAATTGGAAAAAATGCATGGTCTCAACTTGTAATTGCATCATTAGAGTTCCCATTTGAGCTTGCCAACTTACGTTCAATGAGGCAATGAATTACCATAACAGCAATACATGCAGTATAAATGGGTATCGAGAAGAGGATACTAACTCCTACAACTACTGTATGTAAACATTTCCAATACTTTAGACTATAATGGTAATGAGAATAATAACCAATATTGTAAGCTCAGAATTCTGATACTCTGACAGCATCACGAGGTGCATCATAAGCGTCCTTTGGCCTTGCCTTCTTTACACCAGCAGTAACCCACACCTTATCAGATTTGTAACCCTCAATTGCCACTGTGGTCACCTTAACCCACACAAGAACCTTTGTTTTCATTCCCTCTATTGCTGAAAGCTTTCCCCTTGTAAGAACCCCTTTGACTCGAGTTGCATACCTCATTACAGAGGAGTCCTTGAAACTGACCTCACATGCAGATGGCAAGTAGACAATCAGCTTACCCTTGGTTTCATCAAACTCATAACAGATTATGTTCTGGGGAAATAGCCCTGGTGGTAAATTGTAGTCTCGAAGGAGATCTGGTAGGCCTTTCTGTGGTTTGCCTGAGGGAAAACATTGAAAGAAAGAAGAAAAAAGGGAGGGGAATGAAAGACAGTGATTATTAGTTGATGCAGTGGTTTATAAATTGGTCAGAGTACCTAAATAGATGTGAGACTAATGCTATAACAGATAGATATTATGGCCGACTAACCAGCAGTGAAAATTAGAATATGGATGAGTCTCCAATGTTATAAGTTGGATGGATATCACAAGTTGTTGGCAGAACCTACACCATTGAAATAATAATTGTCTTGGCTTGTTAATTTTTTTTGTAGATTGTACCAACAACTTGCCATATCCATGTAACTTGTGGTATTGTATAATGATCATTAGAATATTCAAATTTAAACAAAAATAAGCTGAAAACTAACACATAATGAATATTATTGTATGAAACATAAAATATGAAGAAAACAACAGGGTTGGAGAAGAGGGAACTCAGGTGCACGACGAAAAGGGAATTTTAACCCGAGGGTAAGACTTTATCACAAGTATTATCATCTCAGGATACAGGAAAAAGTGTCAGTAAAAGGGCCAAGTGTGAAGGAGATTCCACAAAGAAAACTTATTTAGGCCTGTGTTAGTTCAAATGTGATGAACATAATAACTAGATTGCCATTGTGCTCACTGATTGATTCAATGAATTTGGTGCATAGTTTCTCCTAGATTTATCATGATGTTACTCAACAGTATTAAAACAATGAAAGGGGATCTATATGTTGGAAAATATAAGATTTAAAAATGTCAAGCAATTTCAGGGCACACAAACATCTGGTGTACCATCACTCCTGGTATACATTTAAATTGACTCATTGAATTAATTAATTGGGTGAAGTATATCTTTGTAAGCATGCATAAACTCACATGAACATTAAGGGTCAAAACGCATTCATACCTTTTAGTTTGTTGAAAATCCATTTTGCCTTTTCTTCAACGGTATTTGAGAAAGTCTGCAAAAGATCACCTTTTTTCAGCAAAAATAAGGCAGTGGCATCAAACTCCTAGTAAAGATCAAAGACTAAACACCAAACAGGATTGCTCACTTGAATATCGCTTTTATACTTTGTACATAGCATTTTATCCAGCTTTATGCTTTAATAAAAGCAATTTGCAAAATGTTACCGATCTGAAGCTGACTCCTAACTTGGCATTCAAAGTACATTACTATCTATAACATAGTTCAAGTTTTTGTTTTCATTAATGCATATTCTTTATTGATGTAAATTCGAGGATTACCATTAAACATCATACACATACGTGCACAATTAATGACAAAGCTACATATGGCATGTTTTTATCTGTCAGTGAGACTTTTAAGCAGTAAATAAATAAGTACCAATATTAAAAATTCTGAGCTATTCTAAATGAATGAAGGCAATTTTCCCGGACCAAATACATGATCTATTATCTAAAGTTTGGTGTTGTCCTAGCTTTAGCAAGGCACTATTGCGGTTTTGACGATCTCCACAACTGCATTTTATCGCAATTGTCAGCAATTTCTGTAAAAGCAATGCAACTGCAATGTAAAAACCATGTTTGGAAGAGTCAGGATAAAAAAAAATGCTTTAAGAAAGAGGCCACTTATAATTATTCTCCTTCTTCCCCATAACTAATCTATCCTTTCACATATTTCCCCTTCCCTCTCCTTGGACCAATGTGCACAGAAAACGGGGTTACAAGAAATGACATAAATCTGATGACTATCACAACCCGAATCCCAGAAAATTTCTCAAATTTCAAGATGAAATCTAAAGAATGCATTCTACACAACCCAAGAAACGATTTTTAAGCCAGAAACAAGGAATGTCTTGCCCATTTGCATCATTCATTCATGGGAAGAATAAATCACCCTAAAATGAAAAAAAAAATCAATATGCAAGATACCCAAGTTCACTTCCAAAAAAAAAAAAAAGAAAAAATTCAAACCATGACAATCACTGAAACAAGCTTTTCAAAAAAAGCTTCTTTTCAAATCTGGGGGCCATTTTTATCAGAAAAAGCAAGCAACCCAGTTCATGGTTGTTCAGATCTCTCACATTCCAAATGGTAACTTACCATGATAACACATTATTAGAACCAAGGGGTTACACTTACAAGTTACAACCCAGATAAACCACATTAAAGATGAAGAAAATGCAATGGAAGACAAACCCAGAAAGCAAATGTATATACTCACAGTGATGTCTTCAGAGATGTTAGAGAACTCCTCCTTGGCCTTCTTGGTAATCCATGAGCCCCCAAGTCCCACCTTCAGGCTAGTGACCCTTGTGAGAGCTTTCTCCATTTTGTCCCTTCCCTGTTTTGCTTTTTGGGATGCAATGAGATAAGAATCTCTCACTCCTTGGAGTTGGAACACACAACAACAAGGGAAGGGAAAGGTGAAGGAAATGCTATGTTGTGTGTAGTGAGTGAAGTGATGATAAAGGCTTCACCTTTGCATCAAATATCAAAGCTGGTAATGGGATACAGACAAAATGCACTGTAGAAAGCGGCGTTTCACTCACTCTCAACTTTCTCGATGAAGTACACAAATATTTTATTAAGAAATAAAAAAAAAGTGGAGGTTGGAGCGTGCTTTTCGTCGTTGAAATTTGTTGAGGAAGCTAAAGGCCTAAGCTAGGATAAATGGATGATCATGGGTTTGTTTTTTTGTCAAAAGAATTTGTAACAAATTTGTTTAAATTTTGAATTTTTGAATATAGATGAGTTTGTAAAGAGATGTATTTTATTTTATATATCATTTAAAAAAATGTATTAATTATTTTTTATATTTTATCTTTATTTTTTGGTATTTTCACTTAAGTAAAATGAGATAAAATAGTAATGGAGGAAAAATATAATTTAGTCAAATATAATATTTTTTAAAAATTGAAAGTATTTAATTTTTTTTAATTTATGTGCAAAAATGTTAAGATTATGTTTAGATCGGTGAAAAATGAGTTGGAATAAACGGAAATGTCATGGAATGAAACTTGGTGAAATTTATTTCACCCAATTTCATCTAATTTTTCTAATTTTATTTTTCTTAATTTAAAAATTATGTGATAGAATCATATTATTGTTTATTAATATAATTATAATTCTTTCTTTTATGTCATCATAGATTTTCTAAATAATAGTATGATAATTTTATTTTATTATATATCATTCTATTCTATTTTATTTCGTGTATCATTATATATCTAAACATACTTAATAAATGACAAATATTATGAAAGGGGAGAGTATTAAATTTTGGTTTAGGAATTTGGTAATTTTCAATGCAGATTTTAATAGCGTTCCATTTGATGACAGTGATACGGTTATGATAATAAATGCAGTTTTTTTTTAATAAACTTGAATTCAATACCTCTTGAACTAATATTAATTTCAAGGGGATTTGAATGGTAATTTTTTTTTTAGACTTTGTCGTATAAGGGCCCGTTTGATATAAAGGATAAGATAAAATTTGATAGTATTAGATATGATAATATAAGATCAGATAGTATAAGATTAGATAATATAAAACCCAATACGTAAGGATTGGAGATATCAATGTGTTTAGAATTATAATGAAAAAGTCTTTATAAGAACTTATACATTAAAACTCTATTAAGTCTAATCCATTCCTTCAATGTTTGATTAAGTTATTCATTATTTTAATATATAAGAGAGTTTGATGGATAAACTTATATAATACAAATATTTATACTAAATAATTAATAAAATTATAATATATTGTATTAATTTATCTTATCACGCCTAATACATACGTCAAACAAGAGATAAGTTATCTTATATTAAGTATTTTATTAATTATTAATTATAAATTTAATATTTAATAAATACTTGACAATTTATTATAAATATTAAATTCATCACAGTATCAAAGAAATTCCCTAATTTCAAATACTATTATCTTTTTTTAAGGTACTGTTTTCTTTTCAAAATATGACAAGAAGTATTTTTTATGTAACTTTTACCTAAATGGAGATTAAAATATTATATAATTTAAGAAAAATTATCAAGTACTTTACTGAAGTTATTATATATTCCTATCAATTTGCTGCACAATTATTTTTATTTTTATTTTTTAAAAAATAAGATATTAAAAGAAATAAGTTTTATATAATATTTCATAAAATGACGGAAAAGGATATTTTTATATACTATTTAATAATTGGATAAATTAGAAAAACAAATAAAATTTCTCTTCAAACATTTCTGATGTGCAACTTTTTTCCAAAGGTTTTTACAGCATAAGATCTTGCTTTTCAATTTCTCTTTTTACCCCAAAGTTTGCATTTCATTTTTGTGGGCCCAGTGTGAATTTATGATAAGATCTGAATTCTGAAAAAAGTAAGCTTGATACTGAAGCCAATACAGGAGATAATAAAAAATGTGCTAATACACATGGTGGGGTCAGAAAAACTGTATTTTCCAGCTCAAAAGACTAATAATGACGACCATAGCACAATCACAAATGATTATATTTTCATTCTGATCGAAGCTTCCAATTAGAGAAGAAAATGGTGATAGATCACAGATCCCAGCATGTTCCTATAGGCTTCTCCAGCAGTTTGCTGACTTCTCTGGCTTTTGTCTGAGAACTAAATATAACGCATTTAATGCTTTTTATTTTTTATTTTCACACGATGAATTTAAGCATTATTCTTTTGCACCAAAAATAAATAAAAAAAAGCCATTATTGCTTAGCATACTTCCAAGTTCCAACCCACATTGCTTAAAACGCTTCTTATCAGTCATATTATTGTTTCACAGTTCCATTATTGTTTGGTGATTGGCACCACCAATATATATAATAAACAAGGCAGCATGCCTTCTTTTTTGGAGTTCCACTGTACCAATCCATCTTACGCAGATTAGGTTTCTTTAAAGTGTGTATTTGTCATTAAATTTTAATGGGTTAAAATCATAATGTACTTTTGATTAAATCAATTATAAATACACATTTATTTTGCTCAATTTAATACAAACTTACTTTAGAATAACTTTTTCCATATTAAGCACATCCATCCTGTGAACATGTATAGGAAACAATGCCAACATCCAATAGCAAATAAAACACGAAGATATTGTAGAAAACTAGTAATTTGGTTCACAAGTTAAACATAAAATTTCCATCTAAAAATAGCTATAGGTTTCTAAGGAGCGGTGTTATGTGCAGCTCTCTTCTACACATTCATATGTTGCAATATCTGAGTTTAACTAGACTCACCTAAACTTTAACTAGTCTAACTATGATGTTTTTTTGAATGACATGGAATCTTTACACTTTGCACACATAGTGTGCAGTAATCATTTCCTTTTAATATCAAGGCAGTCATGTATTAATTCAACAATCACATCAAGTTCTGAGAACCGGAAAACAAACTATGCTGCATAACTGTAGGGTCTGCATTAATCTACAGCAGCTAAAACAAAACTAAAAATCTGTGATCTTCTGTTTAATCAAGTCTTGTCAATAAGTATTCTACCTGCACTTCTTTTGTGAGAGGCATTATCCAATCTCCATAAAGATTCGCAATCAAACTTGGCTTGATTTTATATACCGGATCAGCTACATCACCATCACCTGTTTCATTGATCTTTACCACCTGGCCAAATGTTCTTGCCTTCATTTCTACTCTCTTCTTGACTGATGCCTCCACTGTTTCATATGTCAACAACTTCAGCAATTGATTCCTGTCCTGAGAGGCCCAGATTATCGTAGTGTCAGAAAATCAAGTAGCATGGCCATGTCTTGAATCATTAGGAAAAACAAGAGAAATCAGGGTAAATCATGCAAAAGTTTACTTTCACTTTAATGGCAGCCTCATATACAGAAGGGGCTTCTCGAAACTTTGCCTCAGCAACAAATTTGCCATAGTGGATTCTCTTTGAGAGAGCCTGTAACAGTGCTGAAGCATTAAAACAAAAACATGGTATTTGTACTAAATAACTGTTATGCGATTATGATATCAAATATACAGAGTGTAAAGAATGAGAATTAAATCAATTATTGAGGGTTTACAAAAAGGACCACTCACTTGATACTCTTATTACACTTTGAGCAAAGTGACCCATTATTTATTTTAAAGTTATTTGTAAAGTTTATTAGCTGCTGCTCTCTTGACATTGTCATTGTGTCATTGTTAAGAAGTTTCGGATTTTAGGGAACTTGGCATTGAAACAAAGATGGGATTAGGTTACAGAAGATGGTACCGCTATGATACCATGTTGAAATTATGGGGTTTAGGTTAGGAAGGAGGAAGAGAGAGAAAAGGAATACTCAGAATAATATTATATTGATATGGTGTATGATGATGTAATACAATATACTAACCTAATGGTCCTACTTATACTAATAATTAGGTTAAGTACTAGTGTGATATTACTAGTACAAGCCTAAGCCCTAAGCCCACTAATACAATAAGAGTACTAACCCTAATTAAATAAGAAAACAAATAAGGAAACATAACAAATTAGGAGAAAAAATTGCTAAGATTGCTTTCCCAATTAGATGACTAAATGATTTCACAATATAATCTAAAGATCTTCTGAACATATGCAAAGATATATATATATATATATATATATATATATATATATATATATATATATATATAGAGACATATCTCATGAGAGGGGTTTTTATTGTGAGAAGGTGAGAGGAATAAATCTTGACCATGGATCATACATGATGGTCAAGATTAAAAGTTATTGAAGGTCATGTGACATAAAAAAGTCATATACATTTATATTCTGATCTTGACCATTTGTAAGATCTAATGATCAAGATTACTCCTCTCACCTTTCATAATAAAAGTCACCCGAACACATCCTATATATATCATAACCATCGATGAGAATAGGCTTATAGGTGAGAGAAATGAATATTACCATTGGATCTTACATGAATCCCAATAGAACAAAACTCCTCACTAGATATGTAACTTTTTAATATATATATATATATATATAGAAATAGATATGCCCCCTATATATATATATATGAGAAGAGAATAATACAAAGAAAGAGGATAAGACATCCTCATAAAAAAAAGAATCCATGAGCAGAACACCAAAGGGAGGCCAAAAGAGTAACCCTATCCCAAATGAAGTCTAGGGCTGAAAAAGAGTCCTTGAAAATTCTAGCATTTCTTTTCAGCCATAGACACCATAGAACCGCATAGACAAAGCATTGCAACAAGATCTTTGCTTCTTTATGAGAGTCAAAACCTCTTAGTAAGGAGAAATTGATGCAAATCCACAGGGCAGACCCAAGACTCTCCAAAAATCCCAAACTTATTCCAAAGAAAACTTGCAGCAAAACAATGCAAAAAGAGATGAGCTTTGAATTCCGAACCAAAGCATCACAAAACAATGCAGAAAGAGATGAGCTCTGAATTCTGAACCAAAGCATCACAATTTTGTGATATTCTAAAGATACTAAAAAATATTCTAATATACAATGAAGATATTATGAGATATCCTAACAGGTATGTTGAACTCACCAAGTCACAAGTTTTTATGGTATGGGATTGATGTTTGCAATTTATTTGTAACAAGTGTTATCATTAGCTTGAGGGGGAGCGTTGAGAAATAGTAAATATTAAGAAATCAGGATAATCTTATTGGTTAAGTAAGTAGTTACTCGTAGACTTGTAGTGCACACAAAAGTAAAAGGTATAATTGTGTTATGGTAGTCATAGTTTTAGTATAAATGCAGGAATAAGGCCATCATCTTGTATTTACACCATCTAGAGCCTCTTTAGTGAATTATAACATATGACACATCAATTTCTTGTAGTATTGTTGAAAAAGATAAAAAAATTTCCATACAGGGGGAAGCTTAATTAATACCTGCAAGCAAAAAGTGTCACAAACGGCAGCTGATCCACAGTTACCATCATCTCCTGTTTTTACCAATCTTGGGAGGAGATCCCTAAAATACATATTCCAGATCTTATTGTTTATATTGATTGAATCAGCACAGTGATGCAGAACCTAGTTACATATACAGGGGAAAATGGAAGCTAGATTAGTCAAAATCTAATCAGCAAACAATGCAAAAACTAAAATCAGAAACAAGTTTTTTTAACAATGACAGCTAATCAGTTCAGTTTTATGAAGTGAGAAGGCATTGCTATTTGGGAAAAACTAAAACGTATGGAGGCATTGATAATAGAATGGAAGAAATTATGTGTTATAAAGTTGTTTGTATTTATCTTTGGGCTTGGCCTGACATCTGACGCAACCCAAAAAATCATGGTGCAACCCAAGCAGAGTGTAGTGGATCTTTAGCGACATGGTGAATCTTCTCTCTAATATGACCATGAAAGCAGGCCTATAATTTGTTATAGGTCAAATCATGTTAGATTCCATGTCCATTTTTCTTCTCCCTATTTTCTGTTTGCGCACCTGGCTACAACTTATTGGTTGCATGGAAATGTAATCCTAAACATCTATCATCTACATTTTATTAGAGACACAAATATAGATACCGTTGTCTGTTGAGTTTTGAGCACAGATGGATGACTCACATGTAATATAAGGGCAAAATAACAATCTTGTGTCCTCTATAACACATCAAAAACTAAGTACATGTGAGTTTCCTATTGAAGCATTATAAGAATTGAATATTTTGAATAGAAGTAGTGATGCCCCCATTTTGAACATCAGCTGGTAAGTTCAAAATAAGAATTGAAATTGCTTCACTTTAGATGCCATATTAATCTACAATTATTATTAACCAATCTTCACTCACCTATCTTATCAAAATAAGAGAAATTATAAATATTCTCATGAACTTAAGATAAGCTAGAAGAAGGAAACTTAACTGTTTGTTAGTCACCAAATGAATTTCAACAAGAAAGAAAATATTCTCATGAACTTCAGATAAGCAAGAAGAAGGAAACTTAACTGTTTGTTAGTCACCAAATGAATTTTTATCTTATGTAACAAGAAAGAAAATAGAATTCCAAAACCTGCGGGTAATGCAAGGGTGGAAGCATTGGCTCAGGTAAGTAGGCAGGGAAAAAAGCATGCTCATCTGGGCTCTTGTATCTTCCCACCTAATTTCATAGGGAAGCCAAAATCAGAAATTGTTTAATCATGAATCTTTTCTATTCCACATTTTCACTGCCTCAGAATTGTAATAACTAATAACCTGCGCATGAAGCTTTTCAGTTTCCCAGACCATGTACTCAACCAAAGACCCATTAAACCCATCCATGAAGAATGCATCATGGTCATATGTGTCTGCATTATAAGAATACTGAGCTCTCTCCAAAAGACTGAATATTATGCTATCCTCCTGCCTAATCAAAGCGAGCCTGATGCTGTCTAAAGTCAAGATCTTACTTTCATCGACCCTCTTTTTCCCTGAATGTCTGTACAAAAAGAAACAATCAAAAGTTGGTCCACAAGCCAGCAAAGTATCAGCAATTTCTAAGGTTAAACTGTTAGAACCTGAGATTTAAATTACTAATACTGTGATAGAACCCTATTACTAAGGTGTATGCTACAAGGAAGGGGAAGGGAAGTAGTGGATCAACACGTGGGTGAGAAGAACAAAATGGGAAATAAAGGGAATATTCATGCTGATAGTCTGGAGCATAACCGATTGCAGAGCTGGCAACAAGTAGTGGGAGAAGGAGAGAATTCGTTTGTGGTAAATGATAATTTAAGAGGGAAGGATAGGAAGTGGGAAGTAGGCAAGGCAAGAATACAGTAGGAAGAGTGGGATTTGGGAGGAAGCTAGCCCCTCGAAGAGCTAGCCTTCCTATATTTTCTATCTTAGTTACTGTAATTTCCATTTATGATGGAACTGGTAAGAATACTGAATATTATTGCAAGAATTGGGAAAGAATTCCCTAGAACTGTATACAAGTATCTAAATCTCTCCTACACAGATTTGAGGACTGTGTAAACTCCCTCTAAGCCAATGTGGCTTCCTTTCCTTTTCCCGAAATACCAAAGATACCTACCCTCATACCATTTCCCTTATTTATACTAACTAACTAACAACTAACTAACTAACCAGAAGATAGTTAGTTAGGTATCATTGGGTTTGGCTTATGTCTTCTGACATAAACCTTATTTACAGCAGGCCCAATGCCATCAATACTCCCCCCCAAAGCTTTCACCTTGTCCTCAAGGTGAAAAGAGGGAAAATGAAGTCGCAGAGAAGACACAGACTCCCAGGAATTATCACATGGAGGAGCTCCCTGCCACTGGATGAGGAGCTCTGCTGCTCCTGCTGCATTATATCGCAAATCAAGAGCTTCTGCTGGTTGTGTTTCCAATATCCAGTCCTCAGACAGTTCTGGAGGAAGAGGATGAGATTGCTGGTCCTTAGGAATGGCTGTCTTCAACCTGCTCACATGAAAAACCGGATGGATTTTGCTATAAGGAGGAAGTTGTAATTTGTAAGCCACTGCCCCTATCCTGTCCAGTACTTGAAATGGCCCATAATAACGAGGACTCAGTTTTTCGTTTCTTCGCTTAGCCAAAGACTTCAATCTATATGGTTGAGCTTTTAAATAAACCCAATCCCCTATATTAAACATCAAATCTCTGCGTTTCTTGTCAGCCAGTACTTTCATCTGTTGTTGAGCTTTATCTAAATTGCTCCGTAGTTCCTCCAATAGCATATCTCTATCCATATGTAACTGGGATACAGCTGCCACCTTGGAAGGGAAAGCTGTCCCTTTAAACAACACAGGTGGGTCACGGCCATAAAGGGCTCGGAAGGGTGTCATCCGAATGGATCGGTTATAATTGGTGTTAAACCAATATTCAGCCCAACTCAACCAGTGAGACCAAGATTTCGGTTTTTCTCCAGCAAAGCATCTCAAATAGGTCTCTAGGCATCTATTAGCAACCTCCGTTTGGCCATCCGTTTGAGGATGATATGCTGTACTGAATTTGAGCCTTGTACCCGCTGATTTGAAAAGGGCAGACCAGAATTTACTCAAAAATAGTTGGTCTCTGTCAGAAATAATGGATGTTGGAAATCCATGCAGCCTTGCCACTGCATCAATGAATATTTGAGCTACCTCTGGTGCTGTGAAAGGATGAGAAAGAGCCATGAAGTGGGCAAATTTGGTAAAACGATCCACAACCACCATGATAGTGTCTTTGCCTTTTGATCTAGGCAAACCAGAAATAAAGTCCATCGTGACCTCACTCCAAACCTGAGTAGGGGTAGGTAAGGGCTGTAATAACCCTGCTGGTGATAGAGTTTGAGCTTTATTCCTCTGACACACATCACAACTAACAATAAGATCCACAATATCTTTTTTCATGCCTTCCCAGAAAAAAATTCCAGCCAACCTTTTATATGTTCTCAAGAATCCTGAGTGACCCCCAAAAGAAGATGCATGGAAATCATGAAGTAAATCTGGATTTCTAGGTGAAGATCGAGGGAGGACCAGTCTCCCTTTATAAAATAGTTGTCCCTTCTTTAAAGAATAAGCAGGCCAAGCTTGAGGGTGGCTGACCAACTCTTGTACAATCTTCTTCAGCTTGGAATCTTGCTGAATTTCTTCACATAATTCTCCCCAATCCTCTTGAACAGCTATAGAAACCGCTGCATACATCATTTGGCGAGATAAAGCATCAGCAGCTACATTATCCTTCCCTGGTCTGTATTGTATATCAAAATCAAACCCCATGAGTTTGGAAGTCCATCTAAACTGCTCTTCTCCCAAAATCCTCTGATCAGTTAAAAATTTCAGAGATCTCTGGTCAGTTCTGATGATAAAATGTCTCCCCAAGAGATAATGATGCCATTTCTGCACAGCAAACACAATTGCCATCAATTCCCTCTCATACACAGACCTCTTTTGCTCCCTGTCATTTAGTGCTTGACTAAGATAAGCCACTGGTCTGTTTTGTTGCAGAAGAACAGCCCCTATTCCCTTGCTAGAAGCATCAGTTTCTACCACAAACTCCTTGCTGAAATCTGGGACAGCCAGGACTGGTAATGTTGTCATGGCTTCTCTCAATTTTTCAAAAGCTTCCTGAGCCTCCAATGACCACTGAAAACAGTCTTTCTTCAGCAACTCAGTCAAAGGTTTGGCTATCTTACCATAATTTTGGACAAACCGACGGTAATAGCCAGTTAATCCCAAAAAACCCCTCAAACCTTTTACATCTTTAGGCAAGGGCCATTGCACCATGGCTGCAATCTTCTTGGGATCGGCTGCAACTCCTTCAGCAGATACTATATGCCCCAAATATTCCACATTTTGACCCCCAAAACAACATTTCTTCTTGTTCACCACCAGCTTATTAAGTAACAAAAGCTGAAAAACCTCTCTTAAATGACTCAAATGAGTGGCTGCATCTCTACTATAGATCAAAATATCATCAAAGAAGACTAAAACAAACTTCCGCAAGTAAGGTCTCAACACTTCATTCATCAACCCTTGGAAAGTAGAAGGAGCATTAGTGAGACCAAATGGCATTACCACATATTCATAATGCCCTTCATGAGTCTTGAATGCAGTTTTCTCAATATCCTCTTCCTTCATGCGAATTTGATGATATCCTGATTTCAAGTCCAATTTTGAAAATATGGTAGCCTCTGCCAATTCATCTAACAATTCATCTATAATTGGAATAGGAAATTTATCTGGAACAGTCACCTTATTTAAAGCTCGGTAGTCTACGCAAAACCTCCAACTTCCATCTTTCTTCTTCACTAATATCATAGGACTAGCATAAGGACTAGTGCTTGGCCTAATCATACCGGTCTCCAACATTTCTTTAACAAATTTCTCTATCTCAGATTTTTGGTAGTGGGGATACCTGTAAGGACGGATATTGGGTATATTGGCACTGTTTTGAAGTATGGAATGGTCACATCGCCTTGAAGGTGGCAGCCCTGTGGGTTGTTGGAAAAGTTCCCCAAACTCCTGAATTAAAACTTGAATCTGTTCAGAAATTTCACTACCTTGATCCTGCTGCTCATTTGGTTGCCCCTCTGAAATTCTTCTAACATCCACCAAGAATCCCTCATCTTCTTCTTTGAAAGATTTCACTAATGACTTTAGTGAAGCTGCAGCCTTGCATAATGAAGGGTCTCCTTTTAGAATATGTAATCTTCCTTCCTTCTTAATCTTCAATGACAATTCTCGGAAATTGGCAGTGATATTGCCCAAACTAGCCAACCAATCCAACCCTAACACTAATTCAGGCCCTTTCAACCCAAATACATAAAAATCATGTTGCACTTCCAGATTAGGCAACTGAACCTTCACCTTTTTACAGCACCCTTCACTTTTCACCTTATATCCATCTCCTACTTCCACCATAAAAGAGGGAGTGTTTGTGATCTTCAAACCCACCTTCCCTACTAAACTTTGTGCAATGAAACTGTGGGAAGCTCCACAATCAATTAGCACTAATACTTCAATCCCATGTACTCTCCCTTTTAATTTGAAAGGCCTCCTCTCTGTCAACCCCATCAAGCTATTGTATCCCAATACAATTCCTCTATCCTCCTCTTCTACTGTAATTTTAGCCTCAGACCTTTCCTCCTCAATTTCATCTTCCACCAATAATAATCGCAGCTGTTTATTTTTACATACATGGCCAATTGAATATTTCTCATCACATCTAAAACACAAGCCTTTCTTCATCTGTCATAATATTCTGCATCAGGTAATTCTCTGAAATTCCTCCCTCTCCTACTGACATTTGTTGATTCTTGTGCTTTGGGCAAGATTTTATCGTTTGCCCCTGTTGAAGAAGACCCCACCATGCTCCCTGAACTGGCCCCCTTCCAACCAGAATTGTTGACTGTGTTTGACCCTTTCCAGCTTCCACTGTTATATGATACAACCGTACTTTGAGTCCCTGCTCTGTTGTTGATCATTGTTCTTGTATTAGGAATGCCCTTCCACCCTCTTTCCATCAGCTCCTTGATAATTTCTTCATTTTTTTCATCAATAAGCTGAGCCAACTCCATCATATCCCTCAAAGAATTCACCTTGTGTACTCGCAATTCCCTCCTTATTCCTTCCCTCAACCCGTTCAAGAAAATGCTTCTCAAGAATTGGTGGTCTGAAATTCTCAAAGACCCAAAGCCATAAATTTCGAATTGTTTCTGTACTCTCTCACCGACCCTCTCTCCTTGTTTCAATGCCAAGTAACAATTCATAAGGATTTTGTGCAGAAGGGTGAAACCCTCGGACAATGGCTTCTCTGAAACAGGGCCAAGAAACCTCCCCATCCCCTCCTTCCCACCAATGGAACCATGACAGCGCCTGCCCTTCCAATGCCATAGAAGCCACCTTAAGTTTTTCTCCTTCAGGAACCCCTCTGATTTCAAAGAATCTTTCCAGTTTATGCACCCAATTACATGCATCTTCCTCTGTTTCTTCCCCTTCGAACAAGGGAAGCTCTATTTTGCGCCACCGTTCCTCACCCCCATGTGTTTGTGCATTTCCGAGATTGTTCTCACCTTCGGAATCGCAGTGGGTTTCCGCCCTAGGTCCTCCGTTCCCTTGAATGGCTGAATCTAGCTTGCACAAGATTTCTTGGATGTTGTTCTCCATTGAACTCATACGAACGTCACTCATTAGCCTCCATTCCGCAAAATCCTCACACCTGCGCTCCAAGGCTTCGGTTCTTGACTCCATTCTCGTGCTCACCATGCGCGGTTTGCTCCCCAAGAACGAACGAGCTTTGATACTAGTTGATGAAACTGGTAAGAATACTGAATATTATTGCAAGAATTGGGAAAGAATTCCCTAGAACTGTATACAAGTATCTAAATCTCTCCTACACAGATTTGAGGACTGTGTAAACTCCCTCTAAGCCAATGTGGCTTCCTTTCCTTTTCCCGAAATACCAAAGATACCTACCCTCATACCACTTCCCTTATTTATACTAACTAACTAACAACTAACTAACTAACCAGAAGATAGTTAGTTAGGTATCATTGGGTTTGGCTTATGTCTTCTGACATAAACCTTATTTACAGCAGGCCCAATGCCATCAATTTAAGATTTATGTTATTCTGGGTTCCTTTCCCAGTTTCTGTAATGGAGAAGAGATTTCTATCATAATGTAAAAGCAACTCTCAGTTGGGCCCACAGAGGAACTTCAACAATTTCAAGATGAAGACATTCTGAAATAATACTAAATTAATCACCAACTATAGCAAAAACTTAAACATTTAGAGAGCATTGGAATTTTGATCATTTATACATTTGCTTTCCTCATGCCAAAAGGCTCTAGGCCTCTAGCTGCTTTGCAGATTGCAGATTAATAGCAAATGCTATAAATCCTAGTTATATTTAAGTAAGCTTTTTTAAAAAACAGAAAGGTGCCTACAGGGGTAAATTACTGGCAGTCCGCATTGACTGCAGCATGTTTTTCCTGCTCTCACCTGCAATGTTGAAAAATGCAACACTTTGCTTATATTATAGCATTCCTTTGTTTAATCCTAGTATGTCTAATCCCCATCATCCCATGCCTTAATGGAACTTCAACTTTCTAGAACGTTTGTTTCTTATCACAAGATTCAGGAATATAAGGATATTACTCCAGCTTGAAAGATTAAACAAATCATTGTGCTATATCAGAACCTGTCAAGTGTGTGTGTGTGTACATATACATACATACATGAATAAACACAGAATATTGGTTGTTTAAAGTACAAGTCATGGCCGTATTTTCATTAATCCATTAGGAACTTGAGTGAATTGAAGGTAGGTAGCTAATACAGATATTATGAGAACATTTTAAAATCCTCAGAATCCAGCACCAACTTCAGAGAAATGCATGTCAAATTTTATCTACAGAAATTTTTTTTACCAAAGCTCTCATATCATCTCGCAATGTAAAAGCTTGAATTGTGCACAATTATGTAGAGATGACAATGACATTATGTTTTATCCCTTATAGAGCTACTTTTTCACACTCATCAGTACAGTGTCTAAGATATCAAATAATCAATTAGCAGAAATTGCAAGGGAAATTCAAGAACCTCATGTTTGGAAGTTGAGAGAAAAAGAGACAGGAAAAAATGAAAGGGAAAAAAGGAGATGGGAAGAGAAGGAAAGGGAATAGGGGTTAAATGGTGACTTTCCCCTTTCTTGTTTGGATATTTATAATGAACAAGGGGAAGAAAATGGAGGGTTAAATAAAAAAAAAAGATTAATTATAAATACAATTTTTACAAATTTAATCTTTGTTAATAAACTACTAATATTAAGATTATATTTCAACAATGAAATTTAGAAATATTAATAAGGGTATAAGAATAACTTGGTTCATATAACCTCCAATATCCCCCAAACTGTCAGAACTCACAAAAATGATTGTTGGAGGATTTTGGAGGGTTAACTGAAAATCCATCAGTTCCCTCCTCTCTTTAATAAAAAAAATCCCAGACAGGGGGAAGGCTTCACTGAAACCTTCCATTCCCCTCCCTGATCTTCATGCAAACATTACCCAGTTCTTAACAACATGCATGCAGGAATTTGGAACTCAGAAGTCCCTTTCATGTATCTTCTCCTGACCTGCAAACAATTCTTGTGCTCTAATAGACAAAAGAGCCCAAAAAAAAAAAAAAGATTTGGATACACTGTTCTGTGTGTCTTTGTCTGAAAACACAGGTGGTTCTGAAATGATTGTGTATATGGAACCCATCTACTTTGAGATTGACATACTGTTTTTGAAGAAAACCAGGGGATCCAACTCTCCAAAAAAACACCAGACCCAAGTTTCAACTTCCAACTTCAAATTAGTGCATTTGAGATTGTTGGTATCCCATAATAAACCCCTTCATGGAGCTAATACAGCAATACCCAAATGCAGAATGAAAGCCATAACTTTTGAATCCTTTGTTGATGACTTAATCTTTATCAATTATCAATTTATCATCCATAAAATTCATGTAGAAATGCATCATTGCTCAGCAAATATTTATATGAGGATGAACAACATAGGAACTAGCCTTAGACATTGTAGCTCTCAAGGCAATATCATCATTCACCAACCCACAAGAGCTGAAAACATTATGTAAATAAATATGAAGCAGGGGTATTTCATAATGTTATGTGCAGTACCCGTATCAGATAAATATTCGTATTCGTATTAGATACTCGGATACGATAAATGTTAGTTTAATTTTTTAACAAAAGTTATATCCTCGTACCATATCGGTGTCGTGTCCAATAATCGTACCATATTCATGCATCATAGATAATGAGACAATGTTACCAACATAATCATTGATTTTTCATAAACAAAGTAGAAATCATTCCAAAAAATGAGGGTTGGTGGGAAATCAAAAGCATGTGTGTGATGTACCTGAAAGGAAACGAAGGAGGAGAAGAAGAAGAGGAAGCAAGAGCTTGAAGAGGGCGAGAACCCCTTATGGAAAATGTTGATTGAAGAAAGTTGTGGTGGGTGCGGAGAAAAATGGTGGCTTGGGAAGGAAAATGGGAAATGGGTGCGATGGTGAATTTGGAACCATGGTGGTGCCAATGAAGCAGAAGCTGTGACTCCAACAGTGCCTCCATTGCTTTTTGCGAAGGTGACAGTGACAGTGACACCAAAACAAGGGCTTTGAAAACTAAAGCAACAGAAAAATATTAGCTCAAACTCAAACTTGTTCTTTTTCTTTCTTAAGGAAAAAAACAAATAAAATTTATGAAATTCTTAACCAAATGATGTAATAGAAAAGCAAATTTTAGTATTTGGAAACATTAATCAAATTTAAAATTATGCTATAAATTATAGAATCTTACCATTAAATAAAATTTTCCAGTAAAAAAAATTAAATAACGAAATTTTAACTTTGTTAAGTTTTTTACTAAATTTATGTTTTTTTTAATCTAAATTTAATTAATAATTAATAATATGATAAGATATTGTTAATTTAAATTTATTATTTACAAAAAATGTTTTAATATAGTTTTTGAGATATAACTATTCTAAAGTGAATTTATTTATAAAATGAACAAATTTCAATCTTTATGATTAAAATCATTATATACTTTAACACAAAAAAAAATCATTATATACTTTACTTACTTTACAAATAAACTTATTCTCATTTTTTTCATCTATTATCATTTTTATTTTATAAAATCCTTTATTAAATAATATTTAATTTGTTTTGATCTAATGATTTAAATTAACTCATTTAATAAAAAATTAAAAAAATAAAGTAACAATAGACATTCTCATGAAATTCTTATCTAAATGTATGAAATTTAATGGAAAATTATTATGCATTAATGAAATTTAAAATTATACTATAAATTATAGAATCTTATATACCAAAAAAAATTATAGAATCTTAACATTTAAAGAAATTTTAACTTTGGTAAGTTTTTTACTAAATTTATATTTTTTCTCAATTTAATTAATATGATAAGATATTCTTAATTTAAATTTTTTTGTAGATTATTATTAATTTAATTTATTATTTAGAAAAAATGTTTAGATATAATTTTTGGGACACAATTTTTCTAAAATGAACTCATTTATAAAATAAACAAGCTTCAATTTTTATGTCTTAAGATCACAACACATTTTTTTCACTTTACAAAAAAAGATTATTTTAAATGAGTTTCTTTTCTTAGTTTTGAGACCTGTAATGTTTTTTGTTTTTTGGTGCAACCTGTAACGTTATTTTATTTGATAAAGTTCCTTATCTCATTCCTTTTAATGAAGTTTGTCGGTTTGTTATAAATCATAATGAACGTTATTTTTTTTAAATACACTATTAATGCTTGTTCGATGCAAGGTGGAGTGGGGGTTTGGGAACAGTAGGAAAATGCACCCACAATTTGTAAATATGTACATGTTATTGTGTGATCTTAATACAAGCTAATCGAATCTCTGTTATTAATTTTCACAAAAAAAGCATATCTATTATTATTTTTTGAATTATAAATGTATTAATTTCACATAAAAGATTAAAGTATCCATTAAAATAATTTATTTATTTTTAAATATTGTTAACTTCCTCTCACTTCTTTTTTAAAAGAAGAATGTTAACAAGTAACAACCTGTACTTGTATAAAAATACCCACATTGTCTAACTTTAATTTAAGGGCATGTTTGTAAAACTCTTATATTAATTTTTAATTCAAATTTAATTATTTAATAAAAAATAGAGTAGTAAAATATCATTTTAATAGAGAAAGAGATGATGCATTTAACAAAAAAGATAATATAAATTATTAAATTTTAATTTTTTAATAAAAAAGCATCATATTTATTATTTTAATAAACATTAAAATTATATAATAATATATAAAAGAGAAAATACATGTCTTCATATTCTAATATGTGTCATTTTAACATAGAATAATATGTTTAAAAATTTGTCATATGACAAATATATGATCTCAATAACTGTCATGTGACATTTCATATTACAATTTAAAAAGAATATGTACGTATGTCATCCTGGTCTAAATTAAATTTATTTTCAGATATACAAATATAAAAATTTATTATCACATATTAATTACCTTGACATATATACCTTTATATATTAATTCATATTCATATTCAAAAAAATTCAAAAAATTCTTACCTATCTTTAGTTGACTACGTTATTAATTATTTTTATTAGTGATTGATCTTAAAATCACAAAATTTTTGTAGGTGTTTGATATCATTTTTGTTATATATGTACTATCACCCTAAATTAATTAATTATATTTTCAAATTACTACTTTTATTCTATATTATTTAGTAAACTTTAATATATACATAACATGAGAGTGAAAATTTTGCATAAAAATATAAAAAATTAATTAAATATAATTTATTATGAGAAAAATAATAAATTATTAACTATTTTTTTAAAAAAATTCATTCATATATATAATATATAATATTTAAATATTTTATATTTATATTTCATGGCATTATTTTATTAGTTTACTTAAATTGTGTAAACTAAATGTATATGTTATAAAATACTAAGATATCTGAATGCATTGAATATCATTTGATTATATTGTTATTGATCATTTCAATTTTTATTAGGTTTTCTTTTTATTTGTCATTGTATTATCTATCTATCTAAGATTATTTTGTTAGATAATTTGACATTAGATGTCAATTTGATTTACTATTAATAATAAGTTGATAAAACATTCAAATGAATAAATACATAAAAATTAATATTAAAAAATTATAGAATAAAAAATTAAAATTATCTGAAATTATATAAACTAATTATTTATTGGAAGGTCATATAAAAAAATAGTTATTGATAGAAACTACATAATCTAATTATCATAACATGATAAGAGTGAGTCGGTTAATGAAAACAAAAAAAATAATTTTGTGAGTTCCATTATATATTCTACTAATTATAACTTATTAAAAAAATTTAATCAATAATTTTATACTTTCTTTCTTCATTAAATTCAATACCTCTCTTTATTAAAATAAGATTCCATTACTCTTTTTCTTCATTAAATAGTTAAATTTGAATTAAATATTAATATAAGAGTTTTAGACTAACATATTCTTAAATTAAAGTTACTTTAAATAGATAGAATATGAATATTTTTGTTTAAAAGTAAAAATTGTAAGTTCCATTGTAAACATACTCCTAAAAAAATGTGAAAGGAAGTTAACATTCCTCTTTTCGTTTTATTTTATTCAAATATTACAACATTTTTATTCAGAAATGAATTATTATGTAAATAAAATAGACAATGAGCTTTAAAATACACTTAAATAATTAAAAATTATTATTATACCAGTTTCTCTTTTCACTCTCATTATTTTTATCCCACTTCTTTATTTCTTCTTATAATATAAAACATCATTACTTACTTATTTCATGTTCTATTATTATATTATTCAAAAAATTTTTATATTTTAAAAATTATTTTTAACTTATATACATGTTTTTGTTGTTAACAGTTTTGAACGTTTGTTATATGTCGACATCTAATTAAAAATATGTTTAAATAATTTTTTATACAATAAGCTTATATCATAGAATAATTTTAATTGCTCATAACTAATCTATTCTAGTATTATTTATTATTATTATTATAAAAAGTATTGAATATGAGTTTAATTTTAATGCACTATTAGTATAAATTATTTTACATTATCAATCAATCATATATTATTATATGTGTAACTTTTAGTTGTTATGAGAATCAAACATTTTTATTAACATAGCAATGGATAACAATGTAATTTTTTTTACACTTATAGTATATTAAAATTAAGGATTTTGCTAAAGAGTATCCTAATGACACTTAAAAAAGATTCAAAATAAGAAATTTTCATGAAAAGTAAATCTTTCAATGCATTGAGAATTAAAAAAGCTCAACTTTTCATACAAAACTTCCTAAATATTTGTGTTTTGCTAACTAATACCCTTCAGCATTAGTGGATTAGTTAAGGAAACAAAAATAATAAGTATTAAATGAAAAGTAGAGTTTTTTTATTTTTTAATGTATTAAATATTTTATTTTTCATTTAATATTTTTTTTTATTTTTTTAATCAATGCTCAGAGGATACTAGTTAGACAAATCCTAAATATTTTATATATTTCTAAAATATTAAATACATTTAATTTTTCATTTAATACTCTTTTATTATGTAAACATTAATTTTTTTTATATTTCCAATATAATAAATGATTTATTTTTCATTTAATACTTTTACTTTTGTTCCCTTAACCAGTAATACTTGTTAGCAAATTTCAATTTTTTAATTACTAAACCTTTTTTCTTTTTTTCTTTTGGCAAACTAAATCTTGGAACCAAGATTTAGTTTGCTAGAATTATTAACACTTCATCTTGGCTTTTTTAATAGCTTGGCTAGAATTAATAATCTTGGTTTTCCTAGAATTATTGTGAAGCATATCATGTCCTCTGTGTATTCTTCAAGCTTCTCAATTCTCTGGAATGATTCTAAGTTAGGCAACTTTTCTCCTTCTAGAGGCCTTCAATAAAGTGATTCTATTTTACCCTATCTTTTTCTCTTGTGTATGGAGAGATTGGCTCTTTTGATTCGACAAAGAGTGGATAGCAAGGAATGGCTTCCGATTCATGTTTCTAAGGGAAGACTGACTATTTCTAACATATTTTTTTGCAAATGATGTCCTTCTTTTCTATAAAGCCAAGAGCTCTCAAGTTCGTCTTTGTTACCTCTACTCTCAACAAATTTTGTCATGCTTTTGAATTTAAAGGTGAATTTTGAGAAGTCTCGTGCTATGTGTTCTTCAAATGTCTCTAAAAGAAGGAAGGAAAATTTTACTAGCATCTCCTCCATTCATTTTGCCAATCTTGGCAAGTACTTAGGTTTCCCCTTATTGCAAGGAAGAGTTAAAAAATTTGTATTTCACCCCATTATTGAGAATATTTAGAGAAGGCTGGCCTTTTGGAATGGTGGACTTCAACAAAGCTGGTATAATTTGTCTAGCAAAATCAGTTATATCCTCTATTCCGATTTATACCATGCAATGCTACTAACTTTCACAATCCATTTGTTCTGATATTGACAAAATTACTCAGAACTTATTTGAAGTAATAAGGGAGGTTCCCGAAGTTTCAATCTCATCAACTGGAATATAATTACCAGCCTTAAACAATTTGGTGGTCTTGGAATAAGGGACGTGTGATTATCAAATATTGCCTTTCTTGGAAAATTTGTCTATGTGCTTGCTCATAAATATTTAAAAAACCAATCCCTTATGGATATTACTACTTTGAAGCATGCTCCACTAGTGTGGAGGAGTATAGTTAAAGCGCTCTGGGTCCTAAAGGATGGGTTTGATATTAGGGTTGGAAATAGGGAATGTTCACTATGGTTTGATAAATGGCTGAGTTGCAGCCTGATGCAATATTTGGCAAGTGAACCAAGTCGCTCAAGTAGTAAAGAGTGAGTGTGAGTATCATCCTATAAGGATATTGGTTATCAAACACCAAATTCACAAATCGGATACTATCTAAACGATCAATAATGGGAGATAAATAGAATTAAAACAAGTGAAAACAAAGAAATTAAGAAACACAGGTTTTTAAAAGTTTAAAAGCGAAGTTAATGGTGAGACAATTTTACTCAACTCTTCAATTGATTTTATCAAATTCTTGCTTAATCCAGTTCAAATCCATTAATTAATGGTATGAATTCCTCTTTTAGTCAAAACTCGATCTATGGGTGAATTAACCCTTTTTTTATTACCTAGATTAAGCTAATTCCTTAGTCAACCTAAACGTTAAAAGGATGAAAAAAAATCAAAATTCTTGATCAAACCACACATTCTACAATACCCATCCTTAGATATTACTAGATCACGACATTCATCAAAAGAAGCACATAGTATAAAGAGATTTTCTAATCCTCAAAATACCCATCAAATTAATCTATGGTTGATCAAGTAATAAAAACATTAAGAATCACTGCAAGAAATTCAGAGATTATTGTCGGCCATATTCGACTATAATTTCTTGAAATCTATCAGAAATTTGAATTTCTGATGAATGTTCATAGAAAAATGCTAGCCTGAAACAAAAATCTACTAGTATCAGACAGTATTTCTGGCGGTTTAGGCTGTCAGAAAATAAAACACAAGTTGTCAGAGCACAACATTTTTTGGCAAAAGTATTTGCTAGAAAACACCTATTACCAAAACTTTTTTTAGCAAAAAATATGCCTAAATTCTCCAAAATTACTATATAAGTGATTTTGAGTAGTCTAAGATTTGACTGATCTACTTATCTTTCATCTTCCATTGATAGTGAGAATGATGAATCTAATAATAATATTTTCAGGTGATTGATATAATCAAAAGTTCACATTAGTGAAAATGACACCTCTTATGAAGATGAGAAAAAGACTAGGTAATGAGATATAAAAAAGGAAGAAAAAAAACATTGCGGATTATAATAATGAATTTACACGATTTTTTGAAATAATATTTTTGGCAAACAGAAACCCCCTGACGGAGAAGTTGGGGAATAAAATAAAAACTAAAAGCAAACCAAATTTTTTATAAATAATGATGACACCGGTAAAAATGACATTATATCAAAGTATCATAGAAAAGACTATATCGATAATATTGTGTGCTCTACATTATTAGAATTAGGATAGTTGAGAGGGTAGCCCCAAGACCATTGCCCTTTCAGGTGGCACAAGAAGCATATGTTTGCTTGCAGTCGTATAACGATTTTTAAAGAGTAGTATAAAAAATTTATTCTCAAGGAAATTTGGATGAAAGTGAAACTAGGATTTAAAGAGTAATGATGATGAGAAGTGAAAGCATATATATATATATATATATATAGGATCTTACTCAGGTGAGAGAAGTGTTTATTATGAGAGGTGAGAAGAGTGAATCTTGACCATTGGATCTTTTATGAATGGTCAAAATTAGAATATAAATACATGTGACTTTTTTAAGTGGTTACACGACCTTCAAGTAACTTTTAATATTGACCATCCATGTATGGTTGTATGATCAATATTTACTCATCTCACCCTCTCACAATAAAAACTCCTCTCACTAGATAAGTCCCCTATATATATATATATATATATATATATATATATATATATATATATATATATATATATATATATTCTTATTACTTGTAATACAATATGAACTCAAAGAAAGATTATCCAAATTTAACAAATCAGTCTAGAAACTAGTAGTGTCAGTACCAAAAAAGCCATTTTCTTTTGAGCTCTTGAATCGATCGCTCTTGTGTTTAAAATTTTTTTGTGTTAATTTCTTTTCTAATGAATTGAGATACCAATCTTGCTGGCAACAATTTTTTCAAAAACAATGTTTGTTGTGAAATATATCAATTATCATCATTGTTTTCAACTCTTAAATATACAAATTTTATTAACATTATTACAAATGCTCTTCCACACAGTCGATGATAGTCATATCTTACAAAACTCAACTTATATGCCTTCTCCAATCTAGAGATCTGGACTATATAACTTCTCTAATCGAACTAAAGAGGTCTCTAGATTAGAAAAGGCATACGGGTTGAAGTGTACGATGTGACTATAATCAAGCATAAGGAAAAGTGTAAGAATATTAAGAAAAAATGAGTATTTAATTGTTGAAGATAATGATAATAATTAATGTATTTTGTAAAGAACATTACTTAAAAAAAGTCATACTTCTCAAATAGTTGTCAGCATTTCTATCCTAACTCACTAGGAGATATTCAATATGAAAATCTTTTAACACAAGCGAGAACAATTCATTAAAGATCAAAAGAAATTTTACTTTTCTTGATACTAACGCACATAGTTCCTAAACTCATTCATTAAATATGGATAATCTTCCCTTGAATTCCAATTATATTACAAGTAATAAGAAAAATATACTTATCAAAATTACTATCAAAACCCTAATTCCAATTTCAGCAAAATACCCTTGAAATTTATTTTTTCTTAACTACTCTCCTAAACTCAATAGACGAGTACAAGGAGGCATATGCTTCCAATGTTACCAGTAAGAACAATAGTCTAAGAACTACCCACTCAACGATAATGAGAAGAAGACAAGTCCACCTCTTTTGTCTTTTTTTTTGTCTTATTTTCTAATTTCTCCACCATGTGACTTCTATCCGTAAAAAAAATTACTTCACAAAAACATGTAAAAATATTTTTTTAATTCACAATATTTTTCTTCTACCTTTTCTTACATCACCCTGCCTAATCTTCTTCTCATTATCATAGGAGGTGGACTCGTATCACTACTTAAAACTTTCTATCACTAGAGTCATTATCACAATTAGTAGATGACAAAAGATAAGTTACTTGAGTAGTTAAATCTCGGGTTGCTCAGAGCTACTTAGCCTATCAATTCAAAACTAATATTGTCTAACTTAAGGTTTAGAACTTCCTAATTCAGTAGAACATTAATTATTTTAACAATTCAAACACAACAAAATGCATGCAAATAAGTGTTAATAACAATAACATATTACTATATTACGCAACTTGGATCACTGAAACCGACACCTTTTATATATTCATCATTTCTCTTATTAGTTTATTTGAAGGCATTGTTCGTCTACAACTCTACCTCATGTCTTTGACCCATGCATATATATGTCGTACATTTGATAATTGCTTGCACATTTTTGTAATTGATCATTCACATTTAATTTATTAGTTATTTAGTTTAATTAACAAATTAATTAGTTAATTAATTATTGATATAGTTCAAAATTTCACTTTCTTTAATATTAATTATTTTTTAAATATTTTATTAAATATAAATCTTCCACTTACACAATTAGTAGCTTTGTAATCAATGCCTCTTATATATTTGTCATTTCTTTTAGTTTAAAGCCATCGTTCATCTACAAGACCTACCACATTGCTTTATGACCCTAACCTATGTGTATATGCATCGTTTGTTTGACAATTGAGTGCACAATTTTGTAATTGATCATTCTTAATTAATTATTTAATTACTTATATAGTTTAGCATTTTATTTTCTTTAATTTCATATTATATTTTTTATATTTTATTAATATTATTAAATATTTTAGTTTAATAGATAAATTATTAAATTAAATAATTTATCAAATTCTTCACTTCAAATTTTAAAAATTTCATATTACTATTTTTGTCACTATTTTTTTAATTTTAAAATTAGCACATAATACTACATTGTTTTTATAATAAAGTAGTATTAGTCTTATACAATGTAACGTTATTATTCAAATCCTATACCATCATAATATCTATCATCTATCATACTAACCCACAAACACCAACAAATAACAAGTATACCATGCATATAAACATACATTCGAGATACACACATAAACACATAAATTTAAAATATAAACACCATATGCATATATGTATACATATTATAAATAAATAATTAAATAAACAAATATAACATTCAAATAAGAAAATTAAACAAAAATAATATACCATATCCACGCCTAATGCACCTATGTCTCCATGCACCATGTCCACACCTATCCACTGTCGCCATATTCAAGCCTCAACATCCACATCCCATGCACCACGTCCGCGTCACATTGGCTGCAACTTTCAAACGCCGAACTTAGAACCTCTGCCACCACCCACTACAAACTCGAAGCCTCGACTCACCTTAACTTACCATGTTATACCATTATGAGGATGTGCTTCTTTGCATGTGGCCCATGTTCTAATGTATATGCGCTTAACTCAATTTTGCTATGTGGGATTCATGCTGGCGTGGTCGTACTGATTGTGCCACCTATTATTTTGGAGCTGATACAGAAGTACAAGGTGACAATTGCATTATTTTGTGCCGCCTATTGTTTTGGCATTGGTTAAGAGTGGGGATGCTCACTGGTATAACCTGTCATCTGTTCAGATGGTAATAACTGGTGCGACATCCATGTGAGTGGAACTTGAAGTAGTCATGAAGGCTAGGCTTTCGCATGCCATACTTGAAGAGGGAGGTCCAACCGACAGGAGGATTAGAGGAGGAGAGGAGCCACCAGTGGGGGGATCAGAGTGCAGAGAAGAAAGGAGATGAACATGAAGAGAAAAAATTGGAAAAATGAAAAGGAAGTGACTGGCACACAAGTTATTAAAAAGTTTCCAACGGATTAGTGTCCACTAAAAACTTTTGTTGGCGATGATATTTTAATTTTCTGGCAGATAATCTGCTGGAAACCTTGAAACATGTAAACGATACATTTACCAGAGTGTTTTGGCAGCTTAATTTTAGAATCCTCAAAACACGTAACCTGTACATTTAGCAGTAGATTAGTTGCTAGAAATGAAAAAAAATCATTGACATTTTTTAATTTTCGGTGGATTATTCTACCAAAAATGTATTTTATTTTTTAATTGATGTTTGGTTTTTCAACAAATATGTCTGCCAAAAATACTTGTATTACCGGTGGTCACATATCCATTGAAAAAATCCATTACTAAAACTTGAATCTCTTGTAGTGAATGGAGATAAATGCTCAATTAGATGAAAAAGAAACTAAGATTAAGCAATAACTCTAATTATATCAACATCGAAGCAAGATCCATCTCCCGTTAGCAAGGAGGGATTTAGATACTTATGAAGAAAAAGAAAGAAAAATAGGGAATGGAAAGATAAACCATGGTTGCCATCCAAGGAGAAGAAAGAATGAGCCATCAAGATCTCTCTTTTCTCAAACCCTAGATCTCACCCACACTCATTCTCTCCTTTTCTAGAAAATGGAAGAAGAACGAAAAGTCCCCTCAAAAAATGAAATAGAAAGTGCTTAAATCATGGGCCAAACATGCATCTTGCGTCTCGGCGGCCAAGGCACGCATTTGGAAATAAATTTCTACACGTGAGCACCCACGCCATGGCCCACTAAAGCTCCTCTTACCAAGGCACAATTGCCTTAGGTTGCAGTCTTCATATCTGACCGAGAGTTCTGCGCCTAGGCACACCAATCCATATGACAAGGTGTAATTGCCAAAATTTTCAAACTTTGCTTCTTTTCATTTTTGCTTATTTTCTCTTTTCGCAGCTTTCTTCCATGCTCTCTTCTCCTTAGAATCATGTAAAATAACGTCATTCACTACATAAGAAGCCAGTCATGGAAGATATCAAAATTTAAATCAATTATGTTCTAATTACTATCAATTCATACTAAAAAGGAGTGAGAGCAAATATATGAAAAATTGAGCTCAAAACCTTACTTATCAATAGAAATTTAGGACATAGCAACATAATTAATAACCAAAAAATGATGGTAATAACTCCATTTTCTAGAATTATCATGCCACTTGTGTAATTTAGTTAATTTTGTTCACATTCTTGACTTAGATTGCAAGTTGAAAGATGTTTGGTGCCATAGGGCTTGGTGTTTTGATAATGTGTTTCCTCATGACTTGAAAGCCCATATAGTTAGAATCCAAGTTCCTTCCTTTAGTCATTTGGATAATTGCTGGGTTTGGAAAGGGAATTTTTCTGGTGAATATTCAGCCTCAGCTAGGTACTGGTGGCTGTTACAGAACAACATGATGGATTGAAATGCTGATATGTCTTGGACTTGGTTGTGTAAAATTAAAGCTCCATACAAAATTAAAATTCTCCTTTGGCTTATTCTCCATGGTGCTTTGCCTTCTAATTCTTTACGAGCTCAGCGGGGTCTATCTTCTTCTCTGTGTACTTGGTGCTCCGTTTATGAGGAAGACACACTCCATTTTTTACGTGACTGTGCCCATTCTCAAGAAGCCTGGCTGAGAGTTGGTCTAGTGCATGCAAATGATTTTTTCATACAGGATCCAATTCGTTGGGTGATTTCTCTAGCTCCTAGTGAAGTTGGCAATCTGTTTCTTTCCAAATGGAGTGTTGGATTTGGTGGATTTGATGTTGGAGAAACAATATGCTCTTTGAGGACAACCACCAGGATATTAACAGAGTGGTGCGCTGCATATATAGCTTTGTGACTGCAGATTGTTCCTTACCATGATTTTAAATTGCGATCTATAGTCATAATTGCAGTCGCAATATTATAGTTTTTGTGATCTCTATAATTGCAATTACAATTGTATTAACTATATTTTTTTACAATTTTCTACAATTGTGATAAACATAATATAATCACAACCGTGATCGTAACTGCAATTTAAAACCACATTCCTTACAAAAAGAAATGGACCCAACCCATTGAAGCCTTGTCTGCCAGGATGGATCTATCATGGGTTAAAGGAGACACCCTTTACATGATTAATATGCTGTCTAGTGGTATTGTCTTAACTGTTAAAACGTATATTGGCCTTCTCATACAAGACTGCTTACAAAAACTAAGTTGCTTTAGCTCTATCTAGTTCTCTCATGTAAAAAGATAAGGTAATAGGGCTGCTCTTGTACTAGCCCAACTTGCCCTCTCTAATTCTCGCTGTATCTAGGTTGAGGATGCTCCTTAGAACATTTGTATTTGGCTTTCTTGGACATCATTGGTCCAGCTTAATAAAATCCTCTTTCCAGTTAAAAAAAAAAATTAATGTACTAGCGTTTAGGTGCAAAATTTGTTGAATGCGTGGGGGAAGTGTAATAAATAGGTGTATATATGGAAGATAGAAACTTGAGGATTTGAATTAATTAAATTTTCTCCATTTACGAAGCCTATTTTTTAAAGTAGTATTTTTGTATCATTATTGCATCATTTTATTGTAATTTAATTTTTTTATTGGATCCCATTTCTCAAAGTCTTTTTTTCCCCATAAATTTTCTCACTCTCTGATGCGGGTTTTTTTATTATTATATTCATTATATTAATAAAGAAATTTAAGTGTATTAATTTAAAAATTGAAAGAAAAATATTTGGATTCAAACTAGATAAATTAAAATACAATTTTTATGAAACTAAGACAACACAAATGCAATTAAATTGTTATTTACATCAAAATAGCCAAAAGTAAAAAGGGCGAGGGGGAAGAGGAGCTTAATGTGGATTACCAAAACAGAGGAGCTTAATATGTCCATTTTCATTTTATATATTTTTCAAAGCAAAATGTAAATAGCTATCTAACTGACTCTGTCCATAAATATCTTGGCCTTTATGTACGCTTTTGTCAAGCACTTTCTAAACCTTATTATATCAAGTTTCACATTTTGGTTCTTCAAATATATTCGTCTCTTGGCCCATTTGTTCTCATGAAAAGCTGTCGGGTCCTTGATCACTAAGCTATTAGCTCCATAGCTCTCTAACAAGCTGCTTTCATTTGCCTCAATCTTGTACTCTATATATTCCAACCCCAAAATCTTAGTTGGTTTCTCATAGTATGTTCTTGAAGCCCATTCAGTTCCAATAGGCACCATCTGTACCAACACCGAGCCTGGCCTAAGGAACAAAAGATGTGTTAGGCCTGCACCATGCACCCCTAACAATGCATGGCTTGTGTGAATCAAATTGTAAGAATAGGCCATAGAAGTGTTTCTTGTTGGCTCCAATACATGCACATTGAACCCTATCTCCTCAGCTACCTTGATGATTTCTTCTTGGTTCAAAATCACACGGCTCGCATTGCCACTTCTGCTCACCAATGTGAGACGTGGCCCACCCCTCTTGTTGGGATACAATAATGGGGTGTCATCTTGTGTATACGCATTTTTTAAGAAAGCATGGAAATCAAGGAGGGTTTTGGGGTAGGGTAGCAATGTGGGGTCTATGATCATGGGCCCGTGCTTTAACAACCCTACGATCACCGATGGAAAGCAATGAGTGGTGGTAAGGTTGTTCGTGTTGATGATCGGGTGGTGGCGACTAAACGCGAATAACAATTCAGCATACTTTTGGAACCACCAGATCATACCATCAGTGATCACAAGTACAACATTTTGATCAGGGAATAGGGAATTGATGGTGATGAAGAGTGGGATGAAGTTCTCATTTATTTCATGGTAGAAATTTCCAGTGTACCCGCCCGCACTAAATACAAGTGCTGGGCTATGGTGTGTGACACCACATGTAGATTTTGGTGGAGCTGAGGTAAGTGTGATTTCTTTGACATAGGACATTGCTGTCTTGTCATTCTTAAGAGGGTAAGGATGGATTTTCACATGAGTTTCGACCCATATATGGGGGTCCAAAGTGAAGAAAGTTGAGGAGGCTTGGTCCAAAAGCATTGGGCTATTCACTGTGCAGATATCAAAATCTTTATGAGAACGGTCACATGTGATTACCCCACTCTCAGCAGCATCCGAATCCCAGTCCCATTGCGAAAGGGAGAGTATGTGCCTCAATTTCACTTTCCACATACCAACATCTGCATAACAAAATGAATATTTTAATTTTAAAAAATAAGTATTTTACTTACAATGCAAAAATTTGACACTTCCTTTGAGCTTTAGAAATATAAATATATATACGGGACACATATAAAATATAACATTGACATGTGAATATGACAAGAATTTTAAAAAATATTAAAAATATAAAGACAAAAAATATTTAAAAAGTACCAAAATATTTGATACGATATAATACTTATCTAATACTAATACAACAATTATTTTAAAATATCAATGTTATGTAACTTTAAGCAACTTGTGGACAGACTCAAGCCAATGTCCAAATGGAGACTAATTTGACACTCAAAAATGGTCTCCTTGTCTTATAAAAATAATAAAGATTTTGAGCTTATCTATGATTTTATTTTTATTTTACATTTTTAAAATAAATGGGGATTCACTTACATTTAGTGAATGAATTTTTATAAGATACGAATTTTATCAATTCAACCGTGAGATCATGTAATATTGTTGTGAGATAATGCATACTAAATTTAAGATAAATCCGAATTCATAAATATTTAATCTAATAATTGACATTTAATTATATTTAAAAAACATATTCTATATAAAATAAGATGATTAGATAAAATATTAATTAATTTTTAAATTTATAAGATCTTTACGAGTTTAATCTGTTTCATCATTTCATGAGAACTTTTAATTCAATAAAATTTTAAAAAATAAAGATTATTTATGTGTGATATTATGTGGACATTGGACTCAAACTTAAACTAAATTAGTATCTAATGTATAGAAATAAAATTGAATCATATTTGTGAAACTGAGAATCAGTATTCTGATTTTTTTGATTTGAAAAATTATAAATAATTACTTTTCTCAATTTTTATTAAAAATATTCTGACAATTATAATAAAAGCTTTATAGTCCATTAAAAACACAAATAAAAATTAGTTCATAATATACATTCAAGAATTTATATATATATAAAAATTAACATCGAATACATACTTTTTACATTCCTATCAATGATACAAACAAATGTTAATATACAAGACATTAATAGCATTAGCAACCTTATTTATATTTAAAAGTATATATTAAAATTTATAAATTACATATGTATGATTTATTTCCTTATAAAACAAACTATAAACTGCATAATAAATTTTTTAGAAACTAAACTAAATTATAGAAGTATTGTGTACTTTATAAAACTTTTACAGTGAATAGATTTGGATCCTCTCAATTCTTTTTTTCAAGTGGTCAAGTGAAGGAGAGAGATAGACACAAATGTTATAATTAAAAGAAATTTCATACATTATAATCAAGTCCCATTAATAATTTTTTTTTTTGTATCTCTCTCTCTCTTATACTTAACCACTTGAGAGAAACAAAAATTGAGAGAATCCAAATCCACATCGAATACATACCCTTTACATTCCTAAACACTAAAATGAGAAACTTGAACAAAACTGATGATATAATTTAGTTTAATTGATTCGTTTAAATGGCAGCATTAATTTACATAGACATCTTTGAACTTATGGAAGCAATCTCTTTCCTTTCCCATCATCATAATAGCACCCCTTTATATTTGTTACAACGTTATAAAAAAAATTACAATAATGTTTTTAAAGAAAAAAAAAGGGCAAAGCACGAGTATTGCTCAATCTTTTACACCAAAATATCATTAATTAATCCCAACTTAAAAAAACATAGTTAATGTGTTTTTTTTTCCTTTTTTTTTTCTTTTTAGCTAAATACAAATACTCAACGAAATCTAGGTTTGGTGGATTACCTCGTATGACAGTAATCTGGAGAAAGAAGATGAGCACCAATACTGCAAAACATACAGTTGATTTTGACAATCTTGCTCTCTTTGCTTCCGCCATGGATATTAATTAGAAGCAACGTTGCGCAGAATTTATGTTGAGGCTGTGAGTAACGCTCTTTCTTCAACGTTTTAGCACAAAACTACAACACCATGTTTGAGAAAGAGAAGCAAAAATCTCAGTAATATATTTCTGTATGCTAATTTAGAAGGATCAATGGCAGAATGATAAGCCAAATGGAGAAGTTATATATAAGGGGAACCGTGGTTTCCAATTTGAATGTGAATAGGAAGCTAGAGTGATTGATTGATATGGATGAACAAAATACAGGTAAGAAATTAGTCTTGCAACTGTTGAATGTGAATAGGAGAAGTTATATATAAGGGGAACCGTGGTTTCCAATTTGAATGTGAATAGGAAGCTAGAGTGAGTGATTGATATGGATGAACAAAATACAGGTAAGAAATTAGTCTTGCAACTGTTGAATGTAAATTGATTATCTAAACCGAAAATAGCCTTTAATTACCTGATACGCTTGCCCTCTCCATCCTCTATGCTTCGTAGTCATGTATGTGTAACTCTTAAGAAAAAGAGCAATGGGAGCTTAATTTGGTGGGTGACTGCGATTAGAAATTAAGATGTTGGACATAAGAAAGATTTTGTATGCATTTAACCTAACATGTTGGCTACTAAATATATCAGTTAGAAACAGAAATAGGGAAATAAATATTAATGAATTTATGTATATATTTCTAAATGAATGAATACAAGAGGGTTAGTCTTTATTTATTCAAGAAGACTGTTGTACATAAAAAAAAAATAAAAAATTATAATTATGTACTAAATCAAACTAATTCTGTACTAAATCAATTACAATCATTTCTAAAATCAATCGTGATCAATTATAATCTTAATTATAATTAATCACACTAATATCCCCCTCAAACTCAAATGCGTATAGAAGAAACCAACTTGAGTTTGGAAATCAGAGTACGAAATTTGTCAGGATAATGAACTTTGGTGAATAGATCGGCTAGCTGATCAAGAGTGCTAATAAAAATGAGACGAAGAACACCACAAAGAATGTGTTGACGAATGAAGTGGCAGTAAATCTCAATATACTTGGTGCATTCATAAAAAATATCATTGTGAGCAATCTGAATAGCACTCTTGTAACACCTTAAAAATTATTTGTTTCATCATAAATAATTATTTTCTAATATTTGTGATTTTTGAGAATTTTTGTAGATTTTTTCGGAAACGTTAAATATTTTAATATATTTTTTATTTTACGTGCACACTGAGCAGAGTCAGTGTAACACCCCAGAAATTATTTGTTTCATCATAAATAGTCATTTTATAATATTTATGATTTTTTGAAATTTTTTTAAGATTTTTCAGAAACGTTGAATATTTTAATATATTTCTCATTTTGCGTGCACGCTGAGCGAAGTTGGAAAATGAAATATTTTCTCCGAGACTGATAAATTTTGAACTATGAAAACGTTGACGGGGAATCTTACTAAACCCGAGACCGGGTACAGTTTATGAGATTTATATTTTTTGAAGTTTTATCTGATAAATAAAATCTCTTTACATACTGTTAAGTAAAATTTTGCGATACGCTCTATTATCCGTTGGATAATTAACACTGACTTTGTGCACTGTAATAATTATCTATTGGGTAATAGCTTGTAGTGAAAACCCTAATCACCATATTATCCTATTATTTTAATTACCCTATCACCTAACTATCTTATCCAAATGTAATATACTTTATGTCTAATGAAATCCATTTTTGAAAAAGCTAAAACTTAACCCTAATTTTTGGTGACCACTTTCCCTCCCATTCTCCCTCTCTACTACACAGCCACAAGGCCCATTTGGGAGCCAAAATTCCTTTTCACTTAGTTAATCTCATTTCTAATTTCAAAACCCTAAAAGCTTATTTCATTTCTACTATCACTTTCTCTCTCTACACTCATCTCCTCTCAAAGTTTTCTCCTCCTTCTCTCTACACTCCACACGGCTGCACACCTCTTCCATGCCCTCCATTGTTACAAAAATTCAAAGTAACCATACTTTCTTAATCTCCATCACATTCTAAACACCTTTCTACCTTGAATCTACTTGAAAAGCCTCCATCTTCATCATCATCTTCAAGCTTCAAAGTTTGAAGCTTTTGGGTAAGAATCTTGATTTCTCATCTTCTCTTCTTTATTTTCGTTTTCATGGCCATCACCATGACTATGGATCCATTCTTTTTCAAGCCTTGGTGTTGATTTGAGGAGTGGTGATTTCTAGGGTTTTGAAGGACTCTTGGCCTAATTTCACAAGGAGCAAACAAGGAGATTTCTTCTCTTGCTTTCTCTTGGGTAAGAGGGAGATGGTCCACTTCAACCTCTCTTAGTAGTGAGAGACTTGATTTTGTGTTGGTTGTGAGAAACCCTAGTTAGGGTTACTCTCTTTGATGTATGATTTTTGTGGCTATGTGTTGATTTTACATTGTTTGATTTATTTGGTTGAATGTAAATGTATATTGAGGATCTTGGATTGCTTTGGATGGATTGGAAATGTGAAATGGAAGCAAGGGTTCCTTGCTTTCCTTTTAGGGGCTCACAGCCATGACCTTCAATGGGGTGATCATGATTTAAATCTTTGTAACCAAGGTGGAAACTTAATTAATCAAGTGAATAAAATGTAATGGAGTTAAGGAAATTTTAGGGTTACAACCCTTGAGAGGCCACGACCTCTATAGCCATTTTAGGGTCCAACCATGAAACTTTATGCAACCTTGGAATTTAAATAATCAAGTGATTAAGTAGTTAATAATGTGATGGAAAGAAATCTAATTGATAACTTAAAGTGATTCTTTAGACCTAAGAAAAGAATAAGAGTGTGTGAGTCTTGGATAACCTTAGATTAATTTTCTAAGTGAGTATAAATAAACTTAAAGTGAAGAACTTAATAATCAAGAGAATTCCTCTAGAGAAAGATTTTATAAGAAATGCTAAATTAAAGTGAAACTTAGTTAATTGGATAATTAGAAATTAATTAGGGATTCATAAGATAGGAAGAATCAAGGATGAGATCGTATCTTAAAAGTAAGAATAATTCTTAATAAAAGGAAGGGCATGAGTGTAAGTAAGATGTTAAATAAATCAAATTAAATTATCTTAAGGGAATTAGGTATAAAATTAAGCGATGAACTTGTTTAATTAAAGTGATGAAGATTAGATGAAAAATACGAGAAAACTCCTCTAAAAAGAAACTTAATGAGAAAAATGTAGAAAATTAAGGCATAATTCTATAATGAACCCTAATGTGTAATGTCTTATTTGAGGACTTGATGATATTTGTTGTGGGCCCATGAGTGGGACCCAAATCTATTGATGACTGTTTTGGCTTATGATTATGAAATGCACGATTGAAATCCTCTGTGATAGCATGCATTTGGCATTGTGCTTTTGGAACCAAAATACCGGACCCAGAAACATCAGATGGACGATTTAGTCAGAAGTGATTTGCTTTTATAACCTAAAACTTCAGATAGATGAACGAGTCAGATGAGATTGGTTATCAGAGAAAACCCAGATAACAGTGGTATTACGTAGTTGTATGGACGATTATATAATATCACTAATGAAAATGGTATTGAACAATTGTATGGACGGTTGCTTTAATACCATAGGGAATGATACAATGGTGGTTCATTTCATTGAGCATGCATTGAGAAAGACCGATGGACTATTTGTCAAGGCTATGTTACCTAGGAGTTGAATCACACCTTAGTGCTGGTGCGAATAGACTAGTGTGGGTCCTGCTGTTGACCTTGGGAGTGTCGGGGTGCGGGCGTCTCACAGTGGATAGTTGGCAGCCCCTTTGGGCCATGGGACAGACCGATGCAAATGCACCGACAATCCGGACCGAGACACTGTCCTATATCGCGATCTTGTGGGAATGCTGCTATATAAAGCCTTGTTGAGCAAAATTATTTTTTTTTCTAGAAAGCACTTGTTTTAGGCTGATGAGATACTTGCATGTCTCCCTGATCATTCTCTTCGATGTTTGTGTCTAACTCCATGGAGTAGGAATTTGGTACCATTGTGTACGTGCATAGTTTGTCATCATATTCATTTGGCATAAATAAATGTGACTATGTGAATGTCTCTTTTAATAATAAGTATGATTATCTACACTATTAAATTGTTTACTATCTATATCTTGATGTTGCTTATTATGTTTGCTATGTTGTATGGCGTCTTGTGCCATTTCTGTTTCTTACTGCCATAATTGGTAATGATATTAGATATCTCATCTCTTGCTTGCACTATTCTTGTTCTATGTGATTGTTGGTTGAAGACTGTAAAGGGGATGATGTTGATTCTCTTAGATTTGACTTGGTTTGATCTCCTGCGTTCGGTGATGGCGTCAAGAAGGGGTTCTATTGGTTTCGCCAGGATTGTGTTCACCGGGGGTGCCATTGCTTGGCGAGTCGACTGGGCCGAGCATATACGGTATGTTAGGGATTTGATCTTGACCATGAGGAGGATCCGCGATGGAGATCCTATTTTGACTCTCACTACATCAGTGCATTTGAAGTTTGTATTGCCCATTCGGGAGCTTTGAGGTGATCCGCTTCACACCCCTTGAGAGGACGAGGATTCTATAGCATCAGTTGCTAGGGCACTTGCCTGTGAGACCACACTCTGTCCTGTCCTTATGTCTTCAGATGAGCCGGGAGAGGATCCCGAGATAGATCCGATGGAGTGCCCAACTCCTTAGTCGTGGTGTCGTTATGGGTAGTTTATGTTTCTTTTGCATTATCTGTATAAAGGTTCTTTTGAGTATAACTGTATTTTGATGTATATCTAAGTGTTATTGAGCGGTATAAGCAATGCGCTGCACTATATATGTTTTAAGGTAATTATCCAGTCTTATGTGCTGTATTTTGAGTATAACTTAGTAAATTATATTTTCAAACGACGGCAAGTGTATTTATTCATTCGCGGCTCATATTTTCTTTATATGCACAATGATTAATTTTGGAAACTTGTTATTTGAGTCGTAGCACGCCAAAAATTTAGTGATCGTAGTAGAATGACGATTGTGCCATGGTTACTAAATCGAGGGGTGTTACAACTCCTATTATCACAGTGAAGAGTAGTAGGAGAGGATTAAGAAAATCTCAAGTCTTCAAGAAGCCAACGTAACCAAAGCATATCAGATGTGGTGTTAGCTAGTTCCCAATATTCTGCTTCAGTATTGAAACATGCAGTTAAAGTTTGTTTCTTACTTTGCCATGAAATAAGTGCATCACCAAGATAAATACAATAGCCAATGTTGGATCGTCGGTCAGTAGGATCTCTACCCTAATCAAAATCAAAATAAGCCTAGAGAACTAAGGAGGAGTTGGCTGAAAAATGAAGTCCATGAAACAGAGTTCCTTTTATATACCGAATTATATGTAGAACAACAGCATAATAAGTTATGTGCAGAGCTGACATAAACTGACTGACTAGATGAATAACATACAAAATGTCTGGACGAGTTACAGTAAGATAAATCAAGCTACCAACCAACTGTCGATAAAGAGTAGGATTATCAAGTATAGTACCATTCAGATGTGTAAATATGACATTAGGTTCTAGAGAAGTGGACTCAGTGCAACTATCGGAGAGACTGACCCGAGAGATAAGATCTAAGGCATATTTAGCTTGAGATAGAGAAATACCATCAGCAGAAGAAAAGATTTCAAGCCCTAGAAAGTAACTGAGAGGTCTAAGATCTTTCATCTCAAAATGCTGACTCAAGAACTGTTTCATCTTAGTAATACCCGTAGTACCATCACTAGTAATAATTATATCATCAACATAAAGAAGCAACATAATAATACCTCTATCAGTTTTGCAAGTAAATAGGAAGAATCATGGGCACTAGAGGAAAAGCCAAATTGACAAATAGTACTGTGAAATTTGGAAAACTAAGCTCGAGGTGCTTGTTTGATACCATATAAAGCCTTTTGAAGATGGCAAACCTTATTTGGTGGACAAGTGTAACTAGGAGGTGGACGCATATAAACTTCTTTTTCTAAATCATCATTAAGAAAGGCATTCTTCATATCTATCTGATTTAGAGTCCATTTCTGAGTGGCTGCAATAGTAAAGAGAGTACAAACTGAAGTGATGCAAGCAACAGGTGCAAAGGTCTCCTCATAATCAATGTCATATTCTTGAGTGAAACCTTTGGCAACCAAATGAGCCTTATATCGCTCAATAGAGCCATCAGAATGAGTCTTGATCTTGAACACCCATTTACATCCCATAAGTGCCTTACCAGAAAGAGAATTAACAAGGTTCCAAGTATTACCATTCTCTAATACCGGTAACTCTTCTTGTATAGTATGCTGCCAATGAGGATCTGTGGAGGCTTCTTGATAGGACTGAGGTTCATGTAAGTGAAGCATGGTAGAAAAACAATGATAATCATGAAGATAGGTAAGATAAGTTCTTACCCTAGTTGGACACTCAGAAGGAAGATGAGGTGCAATGATAAGTGCAAGATCTATATCTAGAACAGTGTTATCGGGAATGACTAAAACATCGGAAGTGACTGGAAGCTCACTGGAGGAACCTGCATCAGAATCACTAGGAAAGAGATTAACAAAGGGGTTAGTAAAAAAAAGAGTCGAAGTGGAAGTGATGGTGTCTTCCCAGAAGACGACATGACAGGAGATACAGATGCGTTGAGAGATTAGATCCCAACAGCGACCACCCTTATGTTCAGTGCCATAATAAAAAATACAACAGTGATGTGCTCGAGGCTCAAATTTAGTGTACTTATGAGGTTGAAGGAGAACAAAACAAGCACAGTCAAAAACTTTAAGAGAGTTGTAATATGGAGAAGTATGGTAGAGACGTTCAAAGGGAGATACATTATCTAGAATAGAGGAAGGAAGATGGTTGATGACATAGACAACATTGAGAGCGGCTTCACCCCAAGCACATTCAAGACAAGAAGAGGAGATAAGCATAGCTCAGACAAAGTCAAGGATATGACGGTATTTTCTTTCAGCATGACCATTTTACTGAGAGGTAACAGGACAAGAAAACTCAGAAAAGTGTACCCTGTTCAGCAAGAAAGGTGAGAAGTTTTGAATCATGATATTCAGAAGCATTATCACTACGAAAAACTTTAATTAATTTTGAGAAATGAGTTTTGATCATAGTAGCAAAATTAATGTAAATTTGAGGAAGTTCTAAATAATTTTTCATTAAATATATCCAAGTAAAATGAGAAAAATCATCAATAAATATTAAAAAATATCGATTACCTCCCATAGTTGGTGTGGGGGCAAGTCCCCAGACATCAGAGTGCACAAGGTCAAAAGGAGATTTAGAAATAGATGTACTTTTATTAAAGGAAAGTGTAGGTTGTTTATCAGTTTGACAAGAAGTGTAGTGAAAAAACTCATTATTAACTGAACCTAGAGCCCCTTGAGATAATAGGGACGCAGCTTCCCTAGAGAACTATGAGCAAGATGTTGGTGCCACAGTTGGATAGATGTGGATGTTGCACAAAGATTTGAGGTGGGAGGAACATGAAGGTTGGTGAGCTCAAACAGTCTTCTGACTTTACATCCAGTTCCTATGACTTATCTTGTCTGTGGATCCTGTACATGAACCAGAAGAAGAAAATATGACTTCATAACCAAGGTCACATAGTTGACCAATATATATGAACTTAAAGTTCAATTTGAGAATAAGATATGCATCAAGTAAGTTAAGAGTGGGCAAAGAGATAGAACCCTTATGACTAACATTCATAAGAGATCCATCAGCTATATGTATAGAATGTGTATTGTCATTAACAGATAGGGATGAAAAAGACTGAGATGTGGATGTCATATGGTTACACCAAGTAGAGTCAAAGTACCATTTAGTATTACCTGATGTGGTTGATAAAGCAGAAGAGGTATTACCAGGATTGGATAGTAGACGCTTAAGGAATGACATAAGATCATATGACTTAGAAGAAAAGGTAGTCTGGGGTATGGCTGAAGAACTTGGGGATCCTTTAGCAACAGTAGTAACAGGCACATACTTAGAACAACTGGGATGAGGTTGAAACATATTCTGATTAGACCTTGGAGGACATGTGAGATAATTCTCAGTCAAATGTCCTGGGTCTTTACAATATCTGCAACATCTGGGAGCAGTGAACACAACTGAAGGAGAATGAGCAACAACTAGTTTCTCCATTATACCAAGGAAAAACGCAAAAAATTAAACTTTCAAAGTCTGAAATCTAGATCGAAGTCTAGAGTATGGAGTCTGAAATCTAGATCGAAGTCTAGAGTCTGAAATCTATGATTGGATCGAGAGCCCAAATGCTTTGATAATAAGTTAGAAATAGAAATAGGAGACTAATATTGATAAATTTATGTATATTTCTGAATGAATGAATACAAGAGGGTTAACCTTTATTTATACAAGAAGACTATTGTACATAAAAGTAAAATAATAAATTATAATTATGTACTAAATCAAACTAATTATGTACTAAATCAATTATAATCATTCCTAAAATCAATCATGATCAATCATAATCTTAATTATAATTAATCACACTAACAATATCATTAGAAGTGTAAACGAAAGTTGACTCACCTAGTTAACGTTGGGTTTATTGGATTTATGAGAGTCCACTAATCACCCTAAGACTCGTATGTATGTATGGATGTACATCAAAGGTACTTAACAGCCCAACTTGCTAGTGTACCATGTGTGTGTAACACCCGTGAAAATGTGATAGACTTGTATAAGGTTACAGAGTTAGCATAATACCTGATTATTATGTCTTTGAAGTTTTGAGACCATCTGAGCATGTTTAATCACTTTGCTACAACTCTATATGTTAAATATAGCTATTTTCAGCCCAGTTTTTGACTTAAACTGCTTAGTTGGTGGAAATAAGTGTGGAGAACTTGTTTCTAGGTCACAAATATATGAAAGTAGTAGTGGTTAAAGTTTGAGAATTTTCGGAGTTAGTTTGACATTTTTAAGTATACTGGTTATGTGTTTTGGAGTCGGATTGACCCCCAACAGATATGGAAAAATGTGAAAATGGTGTGGTAAGATTTTTAATGAATTTTAGGATTTGTTTTAAACTTGTTAGAAGTTAGGAAACTTAGTTTAGTGATAACTAAGCGTTCTTAACTATTCGGGTGAATTTTGGTCACCTAAGTGACCAAAGTATGAGGGCACGACCCTGTTCCTATTTCTTGGCCTATTTAAGGACAAAATGGGAGTCTTAACTCACTTTTCTTTTTCTCTTCTCAAGGCTGTAAAGGAAAAACAAAGGAAAAGGAGAATCAAGGTACCAAGGGAGGAGGATCTTCATCAAAGCAAGGGAAGAAGCTTAGCTTTTCAGAGGAATGACTAATTGATTTCATTTTTGGAAATTGTGGTAGGGGAAATCTGATTTTGATGCTTGTTTTTCAATCTTTCCTTTTGGGTCAAGATAGACTTGAAGAGGAATTTGATGGTCTGATAAGTGTTTTGGTGATTTTTGAGTTAAATCTTGATGTGGATAGATTGGTTAAGTTGAGAACTGATTTATTGATGTGCTAGGATGAAGTTTGCATCATTTAGAGCCTTAAATCCCTGCTAGGTCAGTTTTGGGGCTTTTAGGTCATGATTGGGGTTTTGATTCTTTAGTGTTGATTTAAGTGAAATTAAAGTTGTTAGAGAGTTGTTATGTGTAGTTAGACCTTGTTAGAGGTTGAAAATCACTTGAAACCATGTTTTGAGTTATTGGAAGAGGGTATAGTTCTAATGAAACAGTACCCATATCTGTAGAATTATGCAGATTCTGAGTTCTGCTATTGACGCTATGGCGTGGTACTTGGAATGCCGCGACGTTAGGAAGAACAAGGGACAAGCGCTGTGGCATCGCACGTGAATGTCACGACGTGGGTAGCCTTTTCTTGCTAGTATTAAAACCCATTGCTTAGGCGCCGCAGCGTGGTACAGGGCATGCTGCAGCGTGAACCAGAAAATAACTATATGTTGTGTTAGATTGCCTTGGAGTCTTCCAATAATGTAGTTCCTTTGTTTATGCTTCTTTGTGAGTATTGAGACTCTAATAGGAGTATTTTAATGAAGTGGTTGTGCGGTGAATGTAAATCAATTAGTATGTTAATTATCGTGGTATTTAACATCATTATTTTTTATGTTGGTAGTTAGGAATGTAAACTAATTGACATGTTAGTTATTGTAGTAATTGACATTATCATTGTTCATTAACTATGTTGATGAAGGTGAGTCCTCATTATAAATGGTCTAATGTGATTTTGAACAAGTAGGTAACCACTCCTTCCTATCACAGAGATCATTGTTCTGATCAAATATGATCGTTGTTGAAGCCCGTGTAGTTGATGAGACTTCACTACCCAGAAAGGGTGATCATACATGATTGTAAATGAAGAGGTAACATACCTTCCTAATCATAGTAATGAGTTGAGGATGGTCTTTTCCTTACACCCCGTGTTTGAGCTGGAACTGGGTTTTCAGTGCTTGTTCAAAGTTTATGGAACCGGGTTCCTTTGTTTTGTTCAAGGCTCATGCATATCATTACTTTTCTATAGAACTGGGTTCTTGTAAAAGGATTCATACATTTTACATTACATGTTCAAGATTATTGCATAGGCATAAGCATTAGTTATAAAAATTAGTATAGCATGGCGATTGTATAGGCGGTTGCTACCATGACATATTCATGTATTGCAGTTGTATGACAATTACGTGTCTCTGAGATGGAAATATTGTTTGCTTCTGTGACTGAAGTGTTTATTTGATAATTGAGTATACTATTTGTATATATTTATATATTGGTATTGGAAAACTTCTACTGAGATATGTTTTCTGATGTGTGTGAAACAACATCATATTTTGTTCTTGTTTTGCATGTATTTGTAGGCATTTTAAGCATTTTAGTTTCTCTTTCTATTTGTTTTTCTTTTAGTTCAGATAACTGCGGTATTTGTGGTGTTGTTGTGCAGGATTGGTGCTCAATTGGCCTCAAAATGGATAGAAAGCTTGCATGATTGAAGTTAGAGTTTTATGGATAGGAAAAAAGTGCAAAAAGACCACTCTAGAGGGATCCACGGCCTGCCTGTGGAATTACCCACGACCATGGATCGAGCAGTAGCTTGAAGAAGCAAAAGAGAAATTTCAGAGAATTCCACAGCCTGGCCGTGGAATGATCCACGGCCTAACCATGGAATAATCCATGGCCATAGAATTCTGACAGCAAGATCCACGGCTAGCCTGTGGAATGATCCACGGCTGTGGATCGCAGTGCGCAGTAGAATTTTAGTTTTTATTTTTTATTTCTTTTGGGGCTTTTTATCCAATTAAAATCCTAGGTTATAAATAGATGTTCTGAACATAATTAGGGGGTTCTAATTTGGTTTTCAAGGAGGCACATTGGAGGCTTTGGTTCTTGATCTTTCTTCCCTCTTCTCTCTTAGATTACGGGTTTGGATGTTTATGAATATGTTTTCTTGTTCCTTCTTCTCTATGTCTGAGTAGTTTCTTTTATTTCTATGATTGGGAAATGTCCATTGATACATTGATAATGATTAATTGACTTTGTTTCCCCTTTTATTAATCTTGAATGTTCTTTGATTCAATCCTTATTGCTTTTATTCATGTGAATTCGTTGGCCACTTATTTGCATCTCATAGGCATTTAGGGGTGTACTGAGAGGTGAACTTAGGTGTTGGAACCATAAGAATTGAACTTAAGGTCTAAATCACGAGAGTAATTTTAGTCTTTCGAGGATTCAATGAATTACCACAAAGCGTAATGGGTTCAATTTAAATTCAATTACCACGAGAGTAGGAATTGGTTTAATTGGACACAGATCTTGTATCTTGAGAAAGAACATTAACTAATTTAGGGTAATTCACCTTCAATTGAATTTCGGATTTAATAAAAGAGTTGTCAATTAAGATTTATCTTGTATCATTGTGGTATTCCAATCTTGGAAGCTTTTTTGAATCTGAAAAACCCCTTCTTGATAACTTGCTATTTTTGTTCTAAATTCTGTACTTTAATTTTTAATTATTTAATTACTTTATTACTGCGTTCTTCTTAATCAACAATCATATTCCTTTTTGTTTAATTTAATTGAATTAATTAATTAATTGGTATTCATAAATATAGTTCCTGTGGATTCGATCTTTTTATTACTTGACGATGAGACCGTATACTTGCGGATTTCACACACCAAGTTTTTGGCGCCGTTGTCGGAGACTGTGTTTTTTTTTAATATCAATTTAATTTTTAATTTAATTATTTTAAACCTTTTTTCTTTTTATCTGGTTCTTACGTTATTGTTTTTCTCTCTGACTCTCTGCAGGTAATTTCTCTTATTTATGCAAATACTAGACGTTCTGGGACTCTTATTAAAGCAGATCCTGAAATTGAAAGAACTTTACATAGAAGGAGAAGACAACAAAGGCAAAGAGTAAGAGAAATATCTGAACCAACACTTGTCATGGCAGCAGCTGAGGATAATAAACCGTTAAAAGAGTATGCAGCCCCTAATTGTCGGAGTTTGCGATCTGGAATTGCTCGGCCAGACATTGAAGCTAGGCACTTCACCATACCTCCTGCCCTACTTTCTATGATAAGGCAAAACCAGTTTGGAGGATTGCCATCAGAGGACCCGAACGATCATGTGGATATGTTCTTGGAGTTCTGTGAGACCCTCAAGATCGAAGGTGCCTCTGTTGATGCTATTCTTCTCCGTCTGTTTCCTCTATCATTGAGAGATAGAGCTAGAGCTTGGCTGAAGTCTGTTCCCGCTGAGACGATAACTACTTAGGACCAATTGGAGCAAGCCTTCTTGGACAAATTCTTTCCACCTTCCAAGACTTCTCATCTAAGGACCCAAATCACAAGCTTTGTTCAGAAAGATGGCGAGTCATTGTCAGAAGCTTGGGATAGATATAAGGCTTTGCTAGAAGCCTGCCCACACCATGGGTTAGAGAAATGGTTGATCGTCCACACCTTCTATAATGGTTTAGAATATTCTTCGAAGGTGTTTCTTGACTCCGCAGCTAGTGGAGCTTTTATGAATAGAAGGCTCGTAGAAGCTTATGGGATAATTGAGAGTGTAGCTTCAAATCATCACCAGTGGGCTAATGAAAGAGGGCACAACTCGAGAAATCTCTCGGGAGGTAAGTTTAAGGTTGATAGTGTTGATTTAATTATGTCAAAGTTTGATTCTTTGAATAAACGTTTTGACATGTTTGAAAAAGCTCATGTTAATGTCATATGTGCCTTTAATAATTTTTGTGAGATTTATGGAACACAGGGACATATAGGAGCTGAATACCAAGTTGGAATTGGATCCTCACAAGGTACACCGGTGGAGCAAGTGGAATCATGTCACAATTTTCATGACTTCAACCAAAAGGGGAGGAATGATCTGTACTCTCAAACTTACAACCCTGGTTGGAGGTCACATCCTAACTTTTCTTACCGGAATAGTCAGTATCAAGCTGGGCAAGGTAATGCAAAACCCTCCTCTGGAATCCCACAGGTACAAAAATCTGGACTTGAGTCTCTTCTTGAGAATTTTGTTGAGAGTCAGTTTAAGCAAAATGAGGAGTTTAGGCACCATGGGCAAGTTATGACTGAGGCCATTAGAGAATTGTTAGCTAAGGTGGACAATTTGGCCATTCATAGTAAGAGGTTGGAAACTCAGATTGCCCAATAAGCAAGCTCTTCACATAGGCAACAAGGTAAGTTTTCTGGTCAACCAAAAATAAACCCAGGAAATGAACATTGTAAGGCTGTGAGTTTGAGGAGTGGAAAGAAGTTAGAGGATCCTAAGGGTAACGGGGAGAGTGACAAAGATGAGGGGAATGAGGAAAAAGAGACTAAGGCACAACCCTTAGAAGAGGAGGAAACTAATAAGAAAATGTCTAAGTATGTACCCCCTGAGCCATACCAACCCCCAGTTCCTTTTCCTCTAAGACTTGCTAAGGCCAAGTTAGATAGGCAATTCGGGAAGTTCCTAAAGGTCCTAAAGAAATTGTACATTAACGTACCCTTCACTGAGGCGTTGAAACAAATGCCTACCTATGTTAAGTTTCTTAAGGACATATTGTCTAATAAGAGGAAGCTAGAAGAATATGAGACAGTAGCTTTAACTGAGGAGTGTAGTGCGTTAATTCAAAATAAATTGCCTCCTAAATTAAAAGATTTAGGTAGCTTCTCTATTCCTTATTTGATTGGCAACACTAATTTTGATAAAGCTCTGTGTGATTTGGGGGCTAGTGTCAGTCTTATACCCCTTTCTGTATGTCAGAAGTTAGAGGTGGGTGAACTAAAACCCACAACTATCTCCCTTCAATTGGCGGATCGGTCTGTCAAGTACCCCATAGGCATCTTGGAAGATGTTCCCATTAAGGTTGGTAAGTTTTACATGTCGATGAATTTTGTTGTGCTTGACATGGAAGCTGATGCTAAAATGCTGATTATACTTGGGCGTCCATTCCTTGCCACTAGAAGGGCGATCATTGATGTCTATGAAGGAAAATTGACTTTGCGATTGAATGATGAGGAAGTAGTTTTTGATGTTTTTAAATTTGAAAATAATTCTAATTCCTTAAATTCATGTAATCGCATAGATGCTACTAAAGTTGTGGATAATGTTGTGCTTTCAGGTATGCAGGAATCAGTGGTTGATGTTATGCTAGAAAAGACATTGCCCAAGGGTACTACAAAATTTGAGAAGTCCAAGGCCTGCAAGGAAGGATCTAAGAAGCAGAATGACAAGTGTGTCAAGAGGCGTGAATTTAAACTCGGGGATAAAGTTCTTGTTAATTACTCACTTCTACGTTTCTATCCTAATAAGTTATGGTCAAAATGGTCAGGACCATATGAGATTGTTCGAGTTTTATCCTACGGTGTGCTTGAAGTGAAGAAAGAAGGTCATGAGCCTTTCATGATAAATGGTCAGTGGTTGAAGCACTATCTAGCAGAGGAGCAACTTAAGAAGAGGATGAACATTGTCCTCCGTGACCCAACTTGAGAAGAGGATGAAAGTACAGGAGTCGAGCTTACGACTTTAAACAAGCACTTCTTGGGAGGTAACCCAAGGTTTCTTGTTTCTCTGTTTTATTTCATTTTTTTTTCATTTTTTCTTTCTTTATTTTAATTTTGTGTGTTAGATTGTTTGTTTGATGTTTGTCTCATAGATTTTGTCTAGGTTTGACCCTTTTTGAAGCTAAATTTAGATGGAAAGTGAAGTCAGAAAGTTCCACACCAAGCCCATGAAAAATTCCATGGCCATGGATTGAACATCAGAAGATTTCCCATTACCGCAGTGAGTTCTTTTCTTTTCTCCCTTCTCTAGTTATAGATTTTTACATTGGGGATAATGTAAGTTCTAAGATTGGGGGGAGTATTTTCATTTTCATATTAGATCATTAGTTTCATGCATTTTCATATCTCATTTTGCATTACATCTTCATGTTGTATTTTCACACCATCATATCTCTTAGTTTTTGGTTGAACTTGTGCCCCCCTCTTTTGAGGATTTTGAGATGATATTGATTTGGAGCCCAATTTGTTAATTCTTGTGGTAGACAACAGACATTGTTTTAATTGATAGTAGAGGTGATCTCTTGATAGTTGATAATTAGCATATGTTCTCTAAATTTGTGCTTCTCATTGATTTTTGAACCTCTAAATGTGAGTTTTGAGCTTATATGAGATATATGCACTATATGGTTTCTGCTTTCATTCTTTGTGTTGAGTGATATTCCTCATTGATCTTGAACTCTAGAACTTGATTTGAAACCATTTTGAGGCGAAATTTTTGGTTGCATGCTTGAATGTGATTAAGGCATTTTAGGTATTTTTCTAGCCTTCTGAAATTATTACACTTTCATCCTCTAGTTGCCCATTTTGAGCCTATTGCATAATTATTTTTCTTGATACCTATGCTAAAACATTATTGGTAATCATTTAGAATATTAAATGGAGCGAATTGGGCTTGAAAGTTGTGAAAAGTGTGTTGGGAATCATATGTGAATGACCCTTCTCTTTCTCAAATGAAAAAAAAAGAGCAAATAAAAGAAAATCATAAGATGGAAGCTTGAAAAAAAAAAGAAGAAAAGAAAGGAAGAAAATACTTAAAAATGTGGAGTTATGATCTTGTTTGAATATATATATCTTTGCACCATTTATATTCTATTGGATTTCTTGTGCTTATTGAAAATTTTGATGAGCTCTTTGTGCATGCCTTCCTTTCTCTACCTTACCTAACATAATTCCCATAACCCCATTACAACCCTTAAAAGACCTTTTGATTCTTGCATGCATGTTGATTATTAGTGGAAATTTGGTTTCTTATCAAGCATATGGAAGTGCATTTTCTTTGAAGGATTTTGAGCGTAATGTTTTCACCTTTAAACACTTTGAGTGTGGTTAGTGGAGTGAACTTAATTCAATCAGTGAGAATGCATGATTTCTGAGAACTTAACCTCTAATTGAACTTGATTTTTGATTACCTTTCAGATTCTTTGTTTGCCTTAGCCGATTGCTTGGATAATTGTTTTCTCGGGTTCCTCATTCATTATTGTCTTTTGATCCCACTTTTTGGTTTGGCCTTAGTTATTGCTTAAGGACAAGCAAAGTCTTAAACTTGGGGGGATTTGATGTGTATGAAATAACATCATATTTTGTTCTTGTTTTGCATGCATTTGTAGGCATTTTAGTTTCTCTTTCTATTTGTTTTTCTTTTAGTTCAGATAACTACGGTATTTATGGTGTTGTTATGCAGGATTGATGCTCAATTGGCCTCCAAATGGATGGAAAGTTTGCATGATTGAAGTTGGAGCTTTATGAATAGTAAAAAGGTGCAAAAAGACTACTCTAGAGGGATCCACGGCCTGCCTGTGGAATTCTCCATGGCCATGGATCGAACAGCAGCTTGAAGAAGCAAAAGAGAAATTCCAGAGAATTTCACGGCCTGGCCGTGGAATGATCCACGGCCGTGGATCGCAGTGTGCAGCAGAATTTTAGTTTTTTTATTTTTATTTCTTTTGAGGCTTTTTAGCCAATTAAAACCCTAGGTTATAAATAGATATTCTGAATACAATTAGGGGGTTCTAATTTGGTTTTCAAGGAGACACATTGGAGGCTTTGGTTCTTGATCTTTCTTCCTTCTTCTCTCTTGGATTACGGGTTTGGATGTTTATGAATATATTTTCTTGTTCCTTCTTCTCTATGTCTGAATAGTTTCTTATGTTTCTAGGATTGGGTAATGCCCATTGATACATTGATGATGATTAATTGACTTTTTTTCCCCTTTTATTAATCTTGAATGTTCTTTGATTCAATCCTTATTACTCTTATTTATGTGAATTCGTTGGCCACTTATTTGCATCTCATAGGCATTTAGGGACGTACTGAGAGGTGAACCTAGGTGTTGGAACCATAAGAATTGAACTTAAGGTCTAAATCACGAGAGTAGTTTTAGCCTTTCGAGGATTCAATGAATTTCCATAAAGCGTAATGGGTTCAATTTAAATTCAATTACCACGAGAGTAGGAATTGATTTAATTAGGCACAGATCTTGTATCTTGAGAAAGAACATTAACTAATTTAGGTAATTCATCTTTAATTGAATTTCAGATTTAATAAAAGGGTTTTCAATTAGGATTTATCTTGTATCATTATGGTATCCCAATCTTGGAAGCTTTTTTGAATCTGAAAAACCCATTATTGATAACTTACTATTTTTGTTCTAAATTCTGCACTTTGATTTTTAATTATTTAAAATTACTTTGTTACTACGTTCTTCTTAATCAATAATCATATTCTCTTTTGTTTAATTGAATTGAATTAATTAATTAATAGGTATTCATAGACACAGTCCCTGTGGATTCGATCTTTTTATTACTTGACGATGAAATTGTACACTTGCGAATTTCACACATCATTTTCTCACCCCGATTGTGTTGCTATGTAAATCCAGGTGCTAGTTTCTCAAAAGGAAAAGAGAAGATGAACGAAAATTAGTATAGTTATATGCTTTTTTGATGATAATTAGCTTGTATAATATGTTAGTCTTTGTTGTTGTAAAAGATTATGTATTACAATATGCCTTGGAGGTAGTGATGTATAAATAACTTTTGTTATCGTGGCTCTTCATATTTACTCATTATGTATGAATGATATGGGTTAGTGTTTGAATGTTAGAAGTCACATGGTCAATATGAATTATTCTTTTAAATGACGTTATAATTGGATAGTAAATATTGGGATGTTACATTTTGGTATCAGAGTAGTTCATCCTGTTGAGCCAAAGTATGGATTGATTATGCTTAGGCATGTTTCGTGTTTGTTATGCATTTCCTATCTCTTATATGTGATTGTTTGAATGGAATTGCATGTTTTGCCTTTGAGATGTTTGCTTTAGCTACTGTGGTACGATTACATGATATTGAGCCTAGCTAACTCAATATGAATTGTTCTGTGCTTACAAGAAAGTATGGTAGCACGGGGACGGCCGGTAGCAAGGGGACGACCACATGGAAGCAGGAACTAGAACCTTGAGAATGAGGGTTCGGGGATGGCCAAGGCCGTGATGGCAATGGCCGAAGTGATGCGTGAGCAGACGACTGTGAATGCCACTGCAATGAGGGAGCAGGCAGCTACAACTGTTAGGGTGCTTGAGAGGCTAGAGGCCAATCAAACACAGCCTACACCACTATTAGTACCACCACCTAGGCATGAAGAACAAGAGGAGAGAAATCAGGATTTTCATGACCTTTCTGAGTTTCGAAGGGCAAGTCCACCATCGTTCAGAGGAGATTATGACCCAGAAAGGGCTGAGGAATAGATAACTGAGTTAAAGAATATTTTCACAGCTATGAGATGTTCAGAGGAGCAGAAGATGTCTTTTGCAGTGTATATACTGGAAGGAGAACCTGAGCACTGGTGGAACATTGCAAAGAGACTGATGGAGGTAGCTGGGACCCAAGTTTCTTGGGAAGTATTTAAAGTTGTCATTTTGGAGACATACTTTCCACAACCCGTGTAAGAAGAAAGAGAGGTGGAGTTTCTATACTTGCAGCAAGGAAACATGACGGTTGATCAGTATATGGCAAAATTTAAGGAGTTGTCCAAGTTTTCTTCTTCGTTTCGGTACAATCCCAATGATAAATAGAAGTGTCTAAAATTCAAAAATAGATTGAGAGAGAGCATGGGGAGGTTGGTGAAACCTTTTGAGATCAGAGATTACCCATCCTTGGTTAAAAAAATGTAGGGTTGTTGAACCCTTGAGTTTTAGACCACAACATGAGCATCAATCACAAGAATCCCACAAGAGGAAGAGTTCAGGAAGTAAATCAGAGGGGAGTGTTCCACAGCATAGAGACCAAACAGACAGAGGAAAGCAAGATCAGAAGGATGGTCATGACCAGTTGTGTGCTAGATGTGGTAGGCACCACAGAGGAAAAGCTTGTGTAGCTGATCAGGTAACATGTTATAACTGTGGCCAGCCGGGCCATTTTGCAAGGAATTGTCCTCCAAGAAAAGAGGCAAAGTCAGAGGGTAGATTGGGAAGGGTCTACAATATACCAAATGTGAAGGCAATGTCAGCTTATAGTTCAGGAAAAGGTGAGTACATGGTAGTACTTGTTGTGTAATTTTGTTTTCTTAAGGTTTGGTTGTACATGTTGTTGTGTGTGAGTTGTTTGGGGCTTATTACCATAGTTAAACCAAATTTTGGGGACAAAATTTTTAAAAAGGAGGGGAGTAATGTAACACCCATGAAAACTTGATAGAAATGTATAAAGTTACAAAGGTAGCCTAATACTTGATTATCATGTCTGTGAAGTTTTGTGTCCATCTGAGCACATTTAGTCACTTTGCTGCAACTCTATGTGTTAAATATAGTTATTTTTAGCACTGTTTTTGACTTAAACTGCATAGTTGGTAAAAATAAGTGTGGAGAACTTATTTCTAGGTCACAAATATATGGAAGTAGTAGTGGTTAAATTTTGAGAATTTTTGGAGTTAATTTGGTATTTTTAAGCATACTGGTTGTGTGTTTTGGTGCCAGATTAACCCTCAGCAGATATGGAAAAATGTGAAAAATGGTGTGACAAGATTTTTAATGAATCTTAGGATTTGTTTTAAACTTGATGGAAGTTAAGAAACTTGGTTAATAACTAAGCGTTCTTAACTGTTCGGGTGAATTTTGGTCACCTAAGTGACCAAAATATGAGGGCACGACCCTGTTTCTATTTCTTGGCCTATTTAAGGCCAAAATGGGAGTCTTAACTCACTTTTCTTTTCTCTTCTCATGGCTGCATAGGGAAAACAAAGGAAAAGGAGAATCAAGGTACCAAGGGAGAAGGATCTTCATCAAAGTAAGAGAAGAAGCTTAGCTTTTCAGAGGAATGACTAATTGATTTCATTTCTGGAAATTGAGGTAGGGGAAATTTGATTTTGATGCTTGTTTTTCAATCTTTCCTTTTAGTTCAAGATAGGCTTGAAGAGGAATTTGATGGTTTGATAAGTGTTTTGGTGATTTTTGAGTTAAATCTTGATGTGGATAGATTGGTTAAATTGGGAACTGATTTATTGATGTGTTAGGATGAAGTTTTCATCATTTGGAGCCTTAAATCCCTGCTAGGTCAGTTTTGGGGGTTTTAGGTCATGGTTGGGGTTTTGATTCTTAAGTGTTGATTTAAGTGAAATTGAAGTTGTTAGAGAGTTGCTATGTGTAGTTGGACCTTGTTAGAGGTTGGAAATCACTTGAAACCATGTTTTGAGTGATTGGAAAAGGGTATAGTTTCAATGGAACAGTACCCGTATCTGTAGAATTATGCAGATTATGAGTTCTGCTGTTGATGTTGCGGCGTGGTACTTGGAATGCTGGGACATTGGGAAGAACAAGGGGGTGAGCACCGTGGCATCGCATGTGAATGCCGCGACGTGGGCAGCTTTGTCTTGCTAGTATTAAAACTCCTTGCTTGGGCGCCGCAGCGTGGTATAGGGCATGCTGCGGCGTGAACCAGAAAATAGCTATATGTTGTGTTAGATTGCCTTGGAGTCTTCCAATGATGTAGTTCCTTTGTTTATGATTCTTTGTGAGTATTGAGACTCTAATAGGAGTATTTTAACGAAGTGGTTGTGTGGTGAATGTAAATCAATTAGTATGTTAATTATCGAGGTATTTAACATCATTGTTTTTCATGTTAATAGTTAGGAATGTAAATCAATTGACATGCTAGTTATTGTAGTAATTGACATTATTATTGTTCATTAACTATGTTGATGAAGGTGAGTCCTCGTTGTAGATGGTCTAATGTGATTTTGAACAAGTAGGTAACTAATCCTTCCCATCACAGAGATCATTGTTCTGATCAAATATGATCGTTGTTGAAACCCGTGTAGTTGATGAGACTTCACTACCCGGAAAGGATGATCATACATGATTGTAAATGAAGAGGTAACATACCTTCCTAATCATAGTAATGAGTTGAGGATGGTCTTTCCTTCACACCCCGTGTTTGAGCTGGAACTGGGTTTCTAGTGCTTATTCAAAGCTTATGGAACCGGGTTCCTTTGTTTTGTTCAAGGCTCATGCATATCATGACTTTTCCATAGAACTGAGTTCTTGTAGAAGGATTCATACATTTTGCATTACATGTTTAGGATTATTGCATAGGCATAAGCATTAGTTATAAAAATAGGTATAGCATGGCGATTGTATAGGCGATTGCTACCATGACATATTCATGCATTGCAGTTGTATAACAATTGCGTGTCTCTGAGATGAAGATGTTGTTTGCTTCTGTGACTGAAGTGTTTATTTGATAATTGAGTATAGTGTTTATATATATTTATATATTGGTATTGGAATATTTCTACTGAGATATGTTTTCTTACCCCGATTGTGTTGCCATGTAAATCCAGGTGCTAGTTCCTCAAAAGGAAAAGAGAAGATGAACGAAGATTAGTATAGTTATATGCTTTTTGAAGATAATTATCTTGTATAATATGTTAGTCTTTGTTGTTTTAAAAGATTATGTATTACAATATGTCTTGGAGGCAGTGATGTATATATAACTTTTGTTATTATGGTTCTTCATATTTACTCATTAGGTATGAATGATATGGGTTAGTGTTTGAATATTAGAAGTCACATGGTCAATATGAATTATTCTTTTATATGACGTTATAATTGGATAGTAAATATTGGGATGTTACATTTTGGTATCAGAGTAGTTCATCCTGTTGAGCTGGGGTATGGATTGACTATGCTTAGGCATGTTTCGTGTTAGTTATGCATTTCCTGTCTCTTACATGCGATTGTTTGAGTGGAATTGCATGTTTTTCTTTTGAGATGTTTGCTTTAGCTACTGTTGCACGGTTACATGCTATTGAGCGTAGCTAACTCAATATGGATTGTTCTGTGCTTACAGGAAACTATGGTAGCACAGGGGTGACCAGCAGCAAGGGGACGACCGCATGGAAGTAGGAACCTGATCCTTGAGAATGAGGGTTCGAGGATGGCCGAGTGATAACTGTCGACATTACCAAATTTAAATTAATTTATAATCAATTTACCAAAACTACTTGTAGCATAAGGTAACACCGGGTCGAGCCCGTAGATCACTCTAATTATGAAGTCAGATTCAGAGGTTAATAAAAAGGGGGGAAAGTTTTGCAAGATTAAACAACAAAGAGCAATTAAAATGAGTAAACAAAATTAGGAAAACAACCAATCCAAGAGAATTAACCAATCTTGATTTTAATCCATCCTTGATTTTTATAGATCCGTTCAACTATAAACCAAATCCTTGATCTTAGATCATATCAAGACACCTCCCAATGATCCATGGATCTTCTACTAGAAATGCTTCTAGAATTCAATTAATTGAGGTTAGACAAATTAAGTAATCATCCAAAATCCAAATCAACTTTTAAAAAACAAGATCCAACCATGCTAACTATTTCATCAAACACTTTTGATGCATTGTTTAGCCTCTGAATTCATCTCTTGGCACATGATAATTATGTAATTAACATATGAAAATCTCAATCAAATTAAGCATTAAATCAGAATTTAAACAAGAGAAGAAGAGAAAGAGAAACTTAATTAATAGATGAATGTATAACAATTAAAATAAGATCTCAAGATTAATCATTAAGAATGTCAATCTCTTGGATTGATTAAAGAAGTTTGGCTCTCCAAAAGAAATTAAGAAAATCATCTAACCAAAGATACATTGATTTATTATAAACTCATCATTTTTTCTCAGTCCTTGCCTATAATATTTCAATCTTATTGAATTTTTTAAAATATTTTTTTAAATGACTTATTGATTATTTAAAGAAATAGATGAAGACAAACAAGAGATTGTGCGCAATGATAAACAAATTGTGCTGTAAGGGAAAGACAATAAAGATTTGTTTGAGTATTGAAAACATCACTAGTAAGGAGGATCTAACTGTATCACTTTGTATTTGGTAAAATTAGTATCACATCCAAAAGATGTGAGGATATCCTGTGAAACCAAAACAAGTTGATAGATAAAGAATTGTACAAATTATTATTGGATAAATATTTGATCTCACAAGTGTCACAAATGGCAAAATTAAGAACATATACACTTAAAAGGCAAGATCATGTGTGCCACATAAGCTAAAAAAACTACATTCTTCTATAAGCAAAGTGTCATTTTTATTAAAAAAATTGTAAATACAAAATAATTTGAATGGTTTCTAATAAGCTCCCATGCAGGTCTCTATCCTCCCCTACTCATAAGTTGTCTTGCCTTCTTGAAGGCTTTCTTTAAATACGATCTAAATCTAACCAAATCCAATCTCACATTTTGCTCTTTTAAATAAATGTCCATTGTGTTTTTAGACCATTTTCCATTGAGAAATGCAACAGGATCCTTGATAATCATATCTTCCTTGCCATACTTCTCAGTGAGGCTACTCTCTTCACCTTTAATCCTATACTCCATGTAGTTCAATCCCATTGCCCTAGCCGGGTTGCCAAAGCACACCTCCGCTGCCCATTCTGCCCCTAATGGCACCACTTGGATGAACAATGACCCTGGTCGGAGAAACAATGAGTGTGTGAGTGCTGCACCATGGATGCCAACCATTGCATGACTTGAACCAATGAGTGCAAATGCTTTGTTTAATGGGGTTGAAGGTTTTGGCTCAAACACAATGACATCAAAACCTGCTTTTTCCATAGCTAATTTTACTTCTTCAAAGTTCAACAACAAGCGTCCATCTCCACTTGATCGATTCACCAACACAAGACGTGGTTGTGTATTTTGAGAAGGAGAAATTGAGAAATTATTTGCACCATAAGCTTTGCTTAAAAATGCATGAAAATGGTGCAATGACTTTGAGTTTGGCATCAATTCAGGGTTTATGGTCATATATCCATGTGATACAAGGCCAAGAGTGGCAGAAGGAAAACAATGAGTGGTGTTATCATTATCAAGGTCAATGATGGGGTGCTTGCTAAATTGACCTAGTAAATGTGCATACTTCCTAACCCACCAATCACGAGCTTTAGAAATCACAAGCACCACGTCTTGATCATCCTGATGGTGGAACATGGAATTGTGGGTGATAAAGAGAGGGATAAACCCATCATTGAAATCATGGAAGAAATTTCCCGTGTACCCTCCCGCACTGAATACCAAGGCAGGAGATTCATGCATGACGTGGCACGACGGGATTGGTGTGCTTGAGGTAATTGTCAACTCCCTTATCTTTGACATTGTAACATTTTCGAATTTTCGAGGGTAAGGACGGATTGTTGTGACTGTTTGATTTGGATAAAGGGTGGTCGGATGTTGAATGAAGAAAGTGGAGGTGGTGGGGTCCAAGATTGTAGCCACGTGGATGGTGCACATGTCATAAGCATAATGAGAACGGTCGCAGGTAATTTGTCTAGGTGGAGGAGCCATTGTTTCCAATGCCAACGAAGGGGTTGGGCCCTGCTTGCTTGTATTCAATTCTAATTGAACCACTTCTAGCCGTTCTGTTTCTGTTAACCATGCCACAAGTGAAAGAATAACATTAGTGTTAGGCCATTTTTCTGTATAACATGAATTTTTATAGGAGTAAAAGGAAAATTCTATAATGGTACACTTCATAAAAATTTTTGAGTTAATCACTTCTTTTTATGTAAATTTACCACTGATTAGGACGATGCATACTACCACAAGGTATTAATTAATAGAAAGCAAGTCAAATGGGGTTGACGCAAATTAAAAAGCGAATAGAATATATAAATAAGAATTAATCAATGATTGAGCACCAAATATTCTATCGTAAAATTATAAATTTAAATTGTCAAAGTTCAATTGTTATCGACTTATGTCACAGTACAGATTCGATGATTTACACCTATATCACTTATTCAATCTATTTAAAAATTATAACACATGGTATAGAAGTAGGGGTGGAACTAAAGAATGGAATAGAATCCTCCTTCTTGTACAAAATGGGCTCTTTAATAGCCAAAATAAATTACCACACTATTGATATTTGTTAATAAATGCACTAATTTTTAAGGTAAGAAAAATGCTAGTCATTTTTGTTAGAATTTTTCTACGAGAATGACGTATTATTTTATTTTATCTAATAACCACTTTGTATTTTGTCAAGATTCTTGCTATTTTCTTCTAACTATGTAACATTACTCTGGCCTTTATTTAATTTTTTTTACCAAACTGATTGATTATGCATATGACTACACTAGTGGCAGTAACAAAGAGCGGAATAAAAGAGATTGAAATAACTTAAATTCAGTAGTTATCTGTCCAAAACTTTCAGAATCAAACCCATTAATTCTCATGGAAGGAGACCACTATGAATCAATCATATTGTTTATGTTATGGACAACGAGGCTCATTGAATCCCGAGGCTCATTGAATCCCGGTGAGTTTTGTCACATTTGTGCCATTTGTTACTCCTAATGATATACATATAGAGACAAAAAAAAAAAAATTGAAAGAGATTTTGTAACGCACACCTTGATTATTCTTCCTGTGTGCATGTCTCAGCCTGAACCTCACCATTGAGGAGTACTTGATCTCACACACCAAAACAAGCACTAACAGAAGCACGCATATGGTTGCGGTTCTCCGATTTCCCTTCTTCATTGTCACGTTCATTGATTCAATTCAAGCTTCAAGCTTCTGATGGTTGATAATCAAAGACTAAAAGTTATTAAAGAATTTTGAACCCCAAATAATATAAGAAGCCATATATAGAGATGAATGTTTGTTTGATAGAGATAAAGCACCTGATTTTTAACTCGATTTTTTATATCAAATTCAGCACTACTTGTGCCGAAGCTTTGGGCTTGTTCAACTGTGACCTACTGAGGTTTTAGGCTTGAACCCTTTTGGGTTTGATGAGAAAGAAGGGACAAGGAAGTTTTATGGACATAAAAAAAGGGGTGAAAGGTGTTAAGCGAGGTAGGCAAAGCTGACCTGTTTGCTTGTGCTAACATCCATGTTTAACAGCTACGTGTATATGTTTACTGCATGTTGTGCTATTAAATTGCCTAATCAATATTTCCATATATATACTAAAAGGAACTGGGGAAAACTATTTTATATCCACTATAACTATTACGTTGTTTGGAGTATTTCTAACGGCTGTCTTAAGAGTATTAGTTATGAAACACTTAATATTTTTTATTAAATACTTTTCATTATTTAAAAAAGTAAATATTAAACATTTTTTATATTTTTAATATAATAAATATTTTTTTATTTAATACTTTTCATTTTTATTTTCTTAACCAAGGCGCAATTGTGCAAATCCCTTATGTCAATACTATAAAGTACGGACACGTCATTTTTTAAGTATGTTCGCATATCGGACATATGTCTATGTCGGACACATAAGGATGTGCGTGCAACACAAGTGTCCTGTGTGTTCGAATATATCCTATTAAAAAAATTATTTTTTTAATTCGGACACGCTTAAACATGTCTAAGACACGATTTGAACACGACTCATTAATATTTTAAAAAAAATAGTTTTCATAACTAACATCCAATTAGTAAACTCGTAACTCACGCAAACTCAATCACATGACTGACGTCTCAAATCACTATTTTCACATACCAGAATTTTAAGTTTTATCTTTTCAAGCACCATTATTTTCATGTACTCCTTTTACCTCTGCTCGTACAAAGTCGTCCACTTTGTCATCTTCAAAGTTTACCTCACACTATTATTTCCTCTAGTTAATTTTTTTAGATGCACATATAATTGTACATAATTAGGTTTATTAAAAAAGTTGGTTTACGAGATATTTTAGAAAATGTCAATAAAAATGATATTTCATATTTTTTTGGAAAAGACTTAATTATTAGGTAGAAATATTGACACATATGACATATATATTAAGATATTATAAATCTTTAAACTTATAGAAATAATATTAATGAATTATAAATCTTTTGTTTTAAATATTACAATTATATATATACGTAAAGCAAGTTCTTTAATTTAATTTAATATATATATATATATGTGTGTGTGTGTGTGTGTGTGTGTCGTGTTCATGTCCTAACCTAATGTCTGTGTCATACTTCGTGTTTGTGTCCTAACCCAGTGTCTATGTTGTATCTCGTATTCGTGTCTGTGCTCCATAGTATCTATATATGCACACATTTTTTTGAAATTTTGGGACAAATGCCATAGGTGATACACATATACAGACTATATGGGCATATTTATTTTTATATGAAGTCAATTTTTGTTGGTGGATTGTTACTTGTCAGCTAATGGGGATTTTATAATTGATTCTATGAATTGAAAGCTACCTCTGAACGTGAACGAATAATATGGCTGCGTCAAGTAAATGATATTATTGTTAAGGTATATATATATAGAATTAAGATATATAAAATAAAATGATGTGGCCCCAAAAATTGGCATTTACTTTGTCTTGTTTTAAAGTCGTAGAATAAAGCCAATGTATCATAAACGCGTCGGAGGGTGGTCACTGTCTACGCCACATTGTCAATGTCTTGTTTATGTGGTTTTAGATTCAGTTTTATAATTCTATTTTTACTTTTTATTTTTATTTTTCTTAATAAACCTATGAGTATTTTTTTTAACTTTAAGAAAATGGTACCTTCGTTGAACCAAAAAAAAAAGTACCTGCATAAATTTTATTTTCGTAAATCACTCTTGTAACACTTTCATTCTATTATAATAATATTATAATTAGATTTGTGTTCTGTGCATTGCATGAAAAAGGAAAAAGTTATGATTTTTATTAATGTTTATGTTTTTCAATTTGTTATATAATTACTTTGAAAATAATTTGGCAGGATCTTTAAAAATAATTAAACACGTCTCCATTAACAAACATGATTTTAATCAAACATGATCATAAAAAACAACTTTTATTTTGATAACTCTCATTTGAATCTTAAATTAACTAGAACCCTTTCAATAGCATTATCTTACACTAATTTTAATTTCTTCTTATTAAATTTAAGTTCTTAAAATGAATTTTAATTTCGTTAGCATTGTTATTAATTAATTATATTTTATTTATTAAATTTTTAAACTTTTATATTTTTTCTTACATTTTTTATTTCTCGAGTATTTCAATCTCAATCTAATACTAAATTTATATTAAATCTTTTAATAACATTATCCTACCATATTTTTATTTCTTTTTATTGAATTTAAGTTCTTATTATAGCTAGTCTTAATTTTGTTAACATTATCTTTGATTAATTATTAATTATATCTTATCTTATTTACTTAGTTTTTAGACTTTCAGAATTTTTCTCGTATTTCTTCTTTGGTTTTATTTCTTGAGTATCACAACCCACAATCAAATCCTAAATTTAATTATACAAATCTTTTCAATAATAACAATATCCTACTTTACTTTTTGTTCTTCTTATTTCATTCAGGTTCTTAAAGTTAATCTTAAATAATAAAAAAATATCTATAAAAAATGAGTACTACAAATCAATTATGAAGACAATATATATGAATTGAGTTATATATTGCTTACCCAGAGAAATTTCTCTAAGACTCAATTGAGACATATATATCTTTTTTCTAATATAAGATGTTCTGAATTCTCATATTTTATTCATTTTATAGTTTAAGTATATGAGTCATACTCTCAATCAAATTATTATAAATTTATATGAATCCTTTTAATCATATTATTGTACTTTTTATTTTTTATTTTCTTATTAGATGTAAGTTCTTAAAGCTAATATTAGTTCTATAGCACTATTATAAATTAATTATATTTTATTTACTCAATTTTTATACTCATATATTTTCTTTTCTTATATTCTCAATGTTGAATTTATTAGGCCAAAACATATATACACACGTAAATCCCTAAGTCGAGATATTTTACCAATCAATTGGCTCGTTATTTTGAAATACGAGATTAATGAGCTGAAGCCGGTGTTAGAAAATATAATTACAGAGTTCGACTATCAATCTAATTTTATTCTAGACTTGACCATGTTAGCTGAAACATTCATTTTGTCATATGTGACAATTGGTTGGAAACTTAATATTTCAATTGAATTGATCTTAAGTTTGGTTAAAAAGAGTAATATTATGATCATGTCTTTTCCTGGAAATGACTTATTCATTCAAGTCATGTGGTTGTGAACTTATTTGATCAGCCACTTTTATAAAAATGTTCATAGCAATTAAGTAGATGTTCCAAGTCCATTGTCGAAAGTTTGGTTTAGAGTCCTGAAGAATCGTGATGTGTAAAGGGCTTGAATTAAATGTTGACAAAAGGTGAATAATATAATAACATTACAATAGGTTTATGAAGTTACAATGTCAAAAATAGAACTTTGTTGATGTAAAGTTTACAAAATCAAATTTAAGAGCCAAATAGTATCCATCAAAAATGGTTTTAATGAGCAATAGCCATCTTCAAGTTGTCAAAAGTGATAAGAGGTGAGACATTGCATTCAAAAGAATAGGAGAACTTGATAGCAGACCATCCTTTGAATGTATAGTCATAAACCTTATGTTAAGTTAGCCTAAGGACAACAAATACATATGGGCCCATTCTGTAACGTCCTGAGACTGCTTGCAGGATCGATGAGTGTCCCTACAAACCAACACGGATTTTTTTAGCGTGCTTTGTTCTCACTCACACGCATCCTAAGAAACTTCCCAGGAGGTCACCCATCTCACTAGTGCTCCAAGTCAAACATGCTTAACTATGGAGTACTTATATTCTTGGCTCCCGAAAAGAAGATGCATCTTGTTGATATGGGTGGTGCTAAGCAATTCCTTTAAGTCATTCTCAACTATGAAGTCCCATACCTGCACAGTCTCTGGATCCTTCTCATTCCAGTGTGTATTCAGTTCATTCATGTATCCCTCCGCCTAGAAGTCTACCAGGAGCCGCTCCTTGTCCGTGCTTCATCTTTTGCACCATTCCCCTCCCTCGTCGGCCCCGGGTATCACATGCCCACCAGCTTCCGCATGGTTCGTCCCCAAACCACACCGTACTGGGTGAGGTCCCGCTCTGATACCATTTGTAACATCTCAAGACTGCTTGCAGGATCGATAAGTGTCCCCACAAACCAACACGGGTCTTTTCAGCGTGCTTTGTCCTCACTCACATGCATCCTAAGAAACTTCCTAGGAAGTCACCCATCCCGCCAGTGCTCCAAGTCAAGCACGCTTAACTATGGAGTACTTATGTTCTTGACTCCCAAAAAGAAGATGCATCTTGTTAATATGGGTGGTGCTAATCAATTCATTTAAGTCATCATCAACTATGCAGTCTCATACCTACACAGTCTCTAGATCCTTCTCATTCTGATGTGTATTCAGTTCATTCACATGTCCCTCCACCTAAAAGCCTGTCAGGAGCCGTTTCTTGTCCGTGCTTCATCTTTTACACCGGCAACCACTCCCCCGCCCTCGTCGGCCCCGGGTGTCAGACATTCACCCAAGGGAACCATCCATGGTTTGCTATCAAGTTCTCCTATCCTCTAAATGCAGCATTCGCCTTGATTCAATCTAGTCAAGGAGGGGGTAAAGCAAGGTGAATCGATGTTAACAAAAAACCTTGGATAAAAGCTAAGGTTTGGACGAGTTTGAAGTAGTAAAACAAGGTGTCAGGCTAATGTTAATGAAGAATCTTGGATGATAAACGAGCCTTCAAGGAAATGTTTATAAATCATTTTAATATAATTGAGATGATAGGGTTTTCTAGGTGGATGAAAATATGAGAAATAGTTAAAATGCCCGTGAAGAATTTGTAGAAAGATGAAAAGTCTTTTTGTAAGCTATGTTTGAAATTGTAAAAAGAAGCCTCTATTTATAGTTTAAATCCAAAATGGCCATTGGTAGAAGGCAAAGGTAACAATTAATAACACTATAGGATTTAGTTCCTATGAGCGATACCCTGCATACAGCTAATTGAGTGATAACAAGTGTAGCATTTTGAAGTAAGCTGGATCAAAGGCAACACTTGTGAGGGACATTTTTGGGGTATTTTGAAATTTTTAGTAACATAGAAAAAGGGGGTAAGGACTCACAAAAATGGAATAATAAGCAGAAGGAACACATGACCAAAGAAAGGAGTCGACATTAGGAAGAAGCTCAATGTAGGAAAACAGAGTCGACACCAAGGGAGGAGTCAACACAAGTCTGGATCTACGTCAATCAAAGCAAAGGCTACCAACCACCAAGAATCTCAATAAACTGTCTGAAACTGTATGTAACCGTTGAAGGCATATTGTAAGAGAGGAAATGTGGAAGTCAATCTTGAAAATGAAGATTAATAACTATGAAGGCGCCCAAATCACAAAACATATAAATTTCATAAGGAAGTGGGAGTGATGAAAGCTAAAGGAAATATAAATAGTAGGTTTGAAGAAGAAAATAGGGTTAGATACTCACGACTCCTCACACACATAGCAGGAAGAGAGTCCCTCAAGCGCCTTTATATTTCCAGAAACTTTTTCTTTCTTTTTGTTTAGTTCTTTAGTTCATTTTATCATTTGTTATTTTGTTGTTATTGTAACTCTTCCAACTTTGTAAGTTGTACTTCTTACTTTCAGTTAAATTAAATTACTATTTCTTATACATATTAATGATAATTTGTATTTTATCAAATCGACATTTGCATTCACAAATCTAAACATTGTGTGAAAACATAGAACCTATAAGAAAAAGCGATTCTCTTTCCTAAATTGAGAATCTAAAATCATACCGTTGATTAGATTATTGAAATATGATAGAAATGAGCGTGCACCTCCAAAAATGCTATAGTGGCATTGTGAGCCATGAAATGATCACTACAAGGTAGATAGTGGCTATAATAAATTTTTATAAAAAAAAAAAATTGGTTAACAATGGGATGGAACAACCATCCAAAGCAAAAGAAAAGGAGAAAACTAAGAGAAACCACGCTAGAAAGAAACACATATAATTAATAATGCTAATAGTTTTAAAACTCGATTATGAACAATAAATAAGATTTCCAGACTCAAGACTCAATTAGAAAAAAAAACTTAAATACCAATAATAAGAAGATTATATATATATATATATATATATATATATATATATATATATATATCTAATTAAATTAATTTAATATTTTTTATTAATATTTTTCCTTTTATTATTTTATTATTTAATTTTTTATTATTTTATTATTAATATTACTTTTCAAAAAATTCTAATGAGAGTGTTAATGCCGATGCTTTATTCTTTTGAAGGTGGGAGAAAGGATAAAACTAGAAAAAGGGGATGAAATTCTTTCTTAATCAAAATTCAAGTTTAAAACTCATGTAATTAACCTCTAACCATCCATTCATTTATTGACCCCCTATTTATGTTAATACATGTATGATAATTCATACAAACGGTAGCGAAAACTCAATAAGGTTGGTCTTTTGAGCCCGCTTCAAGACAGGATGACTAATCACCCAATCTTGGAATAAAGGGACTCTTCTGCTTATAATTTTTTTTTAACAACTAGAGAAAACAAAACTTAATATTATTTAAAATGAGTTCTTAAGTATTTTTATTAGCTGAGAGTTGTATTTAATAAGGTTTTAAATATTTTATTGTAAAATTAGCAGTCAATAAATATTTGACAATTATACTTGAAAACCATATCCGCAAGGGTACCATAACAACTCTCTTATAAACATTGTAAGGCGCATTTGATGAATGACAAGAAGGACAAAAACAAAGAGAATGAAAAAGGTAGTTTTTCTTACAATAAAATAAAAGTTTAACGACACTTACAATCCTAATAAAAAATAATAGACCTATTAAGAGAAGAAAATAGATACAATCTTACCCAAAACTAATCCATGATTTGTAACTTTGCTCCTGGTTAGTAAACTATCAATGATTACACATCTTTTATTATAGAGATTGATACATCACGTGTTGCCGTTTGAAGAAAGTATCACGTTTCTTATCTCAATAGATCTAAAACTCTTACTACTCCTTAAGGCCAAGACATGCAACTGATCTGAGATAATTAAAGCTAAAATTTGTATATTTACCATAACATTATACAGATAAGAGAAATTCAAAGTTTGACTCTTTAGATATTTATCCAAAAGATCACATATCTAAAGGATTTGGATAAATTTATTTGAAAAAATTGAAAAATTGAACAAAATGATCTCAATAAATTGCCAAATCAAGACACTGATTCTCTTTTTCTTGTAGTGTTCTTTTTCCCCTTTGTGGTACTTTGGTCTCTTCTTTTAGGTGTTTGTTTAAAGGGGGTTACCGCTCCAATTCCTTGACGATGGCCTTCTTTGTTTTCTTTCCAATTTTTTCTTTTTCTTTTTAGTGTTTTCTCCAATAAACTATTTAAATCTTTTAGATTTGTTACTGTGAACACCCAATTTTGACTGGGCTAAAAAAAAGTCAAAACAAAAAATAAAACAAAACAAACAAAAGAAAAAAAAGTAAAAAAAAAGAAGAAGAAAAGAAAAATAACATAAAAAATAAAAAAACAAGTAAAATAAAAAATAATAATATAAAAAAAACAAAAGAAAAAAAAATAGTCACATGTCGCACATATGATTTCAAGGGGGTGGGGACTCAATAAAAAAGGAGGAGTGATTGACGCAAAGAGAAAAAAAAGAGAAGAAAGGGTCAGCAGAATAAAATAAAAAAGGAGGGAATTTTGATACAAAAAGGAGGATTTTAGGGAGATTTGTTGGGAGAAGATGAAAATTTGAAGGAAAATGCCAACCTCCCATACGGTGAGCAATCATCACATCCATCAACTCTTTCCTCCAAAACGTGAAGGATCCCTCCATAAATGCCTCTGCCATCATTTCCTTCCAGCAGGCTTGAACCCAAAATCTTTCCAGATCCTTCTTCAACCAAATAAACCCAGCAACCACCCTTACCCTTCAAACCCCTCATTCTCACCTCCCAACTGTAACCATCTTCTCTAAACCAAAACCTTTCTCCAATCACTCCTTCTCAAATCCTCTCCATCACCACCATTTACGTGAACCCTTCAACCACCCATCAACCATTAACAAATAACCACATAACCACCCAACCTTCCATTCATCCTACGCACAAGTGAGAACCCCTTCACCGACAACCCGTCCAAATCTCCATCATCATCAACCAAACTCCATCCTCAACCCAAAACCATGAACCCCACCAAACCGTAGTAGCGGCCACCACGTGAAGCCGCAAACGTTCACCACCTCATTTTAACAACCCCACAAAGCCGACCCTCTTCAACCGACCGTCGGACCGCACGAAGCTATCGCCCTTCCAACCGACCATCGAATCCCGGATCCACCTTCCATCACCCAAGCATTTTCGCCATCAACCTCCCGGCAAACCGACCGTCGAATCCATCCTCTCATCCGACCGTCGAGACCGCACTTGTAAGCCATCGCCTTTCAACCGACCGTTGAACCCCAGTTACTAGCCCATCTTCACCTCCAACTCGACCGTCGAACCATACCATTGTGACCCTCGACCAACTTCACAAAGCCCACCTTCACCTCTAACTCGACCGTCGAAACCATCCCACAAACCGGACCACCTACCTCTCAAATCTCCAAACCACATTTCAAACACCATCACATACATCGACCGTCGAAATCCAAAGAGCCACATCCTTCCCCTTTCCAACTGTCGAACTCAAGCACAAACTCCATCACATCCGACCGTCGGACCCCAAAAGCAAGACCATCTACATTCTCCAATTCGACCGTCGAACCGTGAGCTCCACTCCTCTCACCGACAAGCCATCCAAACCTTCATACCATCAACTAAGCTCCATCACATTCGACCGTCGGACCCCAAAAGCAAAACCACCTACATTCTCCAATTCGACCGTCGAACCGTAAGCTCCACTCCCCTCGTCGACCTTCAACCTTCCAAACCCAAATAAATCCATTTTTCCACCGACCGTCGAACCTCAGAGGCCAGCTCTCGACCGTCGGACCACAGGAACCAGTTCTCGACCGTCAGAGGCAATTCTCGACCGTCGAACATCAGAAGTCAGCCCCCCGACCGTCGAGCCTCAGGATCCAGACCCCCCAGCATCAACTGTAGGACCTCGGGATCCAGATCCTTCCAGTACCGACCGTCGAACCTCAGACTAAATCCCTCCACAAACGTCCCCTGGTGCGTGCTGTTATTGTTGTCAAAGTCTCCAACTTTTATCTCTTTAAATTGAATTGTGATTGTCTTTTGGGTGTGTGAGATTGAATCGCGTGGACTGTTGTCCATAATGATGCATTTTGGTAAGAAGGGAGAAGGGTAAAGAAGTTAAAAATGATAAACAAAGAAATAATTAAAAAGTTTTTTAAAAAGGGATAAAATGGGTTACACGAGTTGCATGACGACTTGCTAACCCTTATATTTTGTAAATATCGAGTTAAGGACAACTTGATAATTTACATTATTATTATTATTATATTTAAATTATTATCATGTTTTTTTTTTATTTTTAGTTAAATCGCTAATTGATAATTTTAAATAAAAGTTTTGTAACAAACTTGATAATCAATGGGTGACGCTCTCTACAGCGACGCTGAGCTTCACCTATTTAATCCTTAATTTGAATAACTGAGCTGCAACGGCTTGTTGATTCAAATTTTTAAAGTTTTGTTTAATAAAATCAACCAATTCACAAATATTTTCTAAAGAACTACGTAACTTTGAGTTCCCCATTACACCAGGGGATACGTAGGAGCAGAATTTTATTTCTGTCAAGCCCAAATTAAATTTTCATAATTTTGTGGTTTCGCTTTTGTAAAAAGGGGTAAAATAAATATTTCAAATGATTATTAAGAATTTACACAATTAACCCAAGGTACCGTCTTAGGACGGGTGCGTTAGGGGTGCAGTGGGATTAAGTTTCCACCCTTCCCTAAGCATAACCGACTCCCGAATCCAATCTGGTTCCAAAGACCATTTCCAAATAAAAGGTTTTCCAATTTTTCCTAAGTTTAAAATAAAATTGGTGGTGACTCCATTTTTTCATTTGTCATATTCTAAAAATCCTATTCGAGTTGCTATTTCCCCGCCGCGAATCTCCGGTCGCGACAGATGGCGACTCCACTGGGGAAATTTGGAGAGTCAAGCCTTGTTGTTGTTAGTTGTGCAAATTGTTAATAATTTTTATTTATTTATTTTACCCTTTTTATCCTTGTTTTTGTTTTCTTTTTGTGTGTAAATGGAGTTTATTTTATTTTGTGCCATGTAAGTACCTGATGACATTATCTTATGTATATTGTTACTTGTAAATATGTTGTGCATAATTTTTGAAACCCTTGGATAGATGATTGCTGTCTGGCTATTGTATATATGCTTTTGCAGGTTTTGGGTATTTTTATTTTTAAATTTTTGTACGAGTTTGTATGCTCCTAGCACCCACTGCACCTACACGTAAAGCACACACATTCGAGTGGGGCCCTATACCCGGGTCTGAGTGAAGCCTAAGTTAAGTAGAGGTTGCGTAGTGGTAGCCATTTTGGATGTACGTCCTGTTTGGTTATCGCGAAAACCTCATCTAGAGTGCGCCTTTTTCATGAATGTCCCACACCTAGTTAGTTTACCCACTATTTCGTGGTCAACATTCTGAAATAGGACTTGGCTCTAGAGACCTCTAAAATAGAAGAGCCACCCTATGGAAGTTATCACGAACCAGAAAGACTCTTAGATCCTTAAGATGGAATTCCTAAGTTTAAGGCAATCCCATTAGGACACAAAGGGAGCATACTTCTTCTTTCCTCATGCTATCCATTCTTGCATTAAAAAAAAACTTAAAAAAATACATTATCTTGCGTTTTCATGTCATTCTTAAGAAAAAATCATCTTGCATTCCTAGCATTCTTTTAAAAAATAATAATAATAATAATAATCATGCATTTTCATGACACTCCAAGCATTCTTAAAAAAAATAAAATAAAAAAATCATGCATTTTCATGTCATCCTTAGCATTTTAAAAAAAATAATAAAAATAAATCAGGCATTCTCATAAAAAAATTTTCATGCATGACATCTTTAGCATTCTAAAAAAAATATATAAAAAAAAAATAAATCATGCATTTCATTCCATGCATTTGAAAAGAAAATGTTTTCATTTCATTCATCTCATCTTATGCATGACATTCCTTGTATGATGTTACCGTGTTCGGCAACTATTGCGCGACTAAGGAAAGAAGACACCGCCTCAAACAGTTTCAAGAACTTCCAGAGAATGCAGAAATGAAGGTGATGAACCTTCTCCATCCGCATTATAAAAAAAAAAAAGAAAAAAAAAAGAGACAGCTGTGTACCCGACAATGAGGTAGGTAGTGCCATTAAATTTTATCGGAAGCATGTGGAGGTCATTTTTTCAGCGACAACAACTGCGAAAATCTTGCAGTATGAATTTTATTGGCTTTCTTTATTCAAGGTCTATTACACCTTTTGCAAAAGCTGCGGAAATTGGTCAATAAAGTTCTGCTTTGAGATTATCATCTACACCTATTCCTTGGAAAAATTGAGATCTAGGTGGTGCGGTTCTTTGGTTGTCAAACACGTGGGGCCATAGATATTGAGGATCCTAGGAATGGTAATGCGCTTAAAGTTAATGACCAAAGACTCAGCCATTCTTGGAAAACCAAGTTCTTGAGTTCTTTGTTAAACGGTGGATAACGGTACTCCGTGACTCTCGAGTCGATTTGTCTTTCAGTTTCCCAAAATAATTGAACCCTTCTTCTCCTTCAAAATGGATGTCATTCTTTCAAACCTGAGCAAATATTTTCCTTCTCTTCCTCAAAATGCTCTGAGAAAAATCTACAAAGTTCGATGTGAAAGATTGAGACTGTTAATGCACAAAGGTATGCCCGAAGATATACGCTGGATAATCGAAGCAAAGGTTCGTTTAGCTGGTGAATCTTCAGATTCATTTGTCCCATACATGCCTGGTCTCGGTAAAAGTTCATTTTCAAAAAGGAGAAGAGCAAAAAGAATGAAAGTTTGTTACAAGTGTGCACGATGGAATTGCAACACGCGATGTCACTCTTTGGGGATGGTTTCTGTAAATAGAGAAAATAAAATATTCTTCATTAAGATCGGGTGAGTAAGGAGTCATTAGATAATATCTTATTGACTCTTGAGACGCATTCTTGTGGAGTTGTGCGGCGTGAACTTCTTAGTTTGTGGAATCTCTTCAAGGACGAGCAAGAGCGTTATGATCTTGGGAATCGACTCAAAAAGACTGTTTGCCAATTTATAAGAAAATTGGATGGGAAGCTTATCCTCGACTCATAAAAGGCGTTTAAGCCGTTTCGGACGTGAAACCAGAGGAAGATGTGAGCCACAATCACAACAACATGTATATATTATCTTGTAAATTTTAAAAAAGAAAAAAAGAAAAAAAAAGAGAAAGAAAAAAAAAAGAAGAAAGAAAAAAAAGAAAGAAAGAAAAAAAAAAACTAAAAATAAAAAAAATAAAAAAAGGCGAAACTTCGGTTGTACTTGGTCTTTAATTAGATTAGAGCCCCCTGCGCGGTGGAGTGGCAGACCGTCATTGACTCGGGTGGACCTTCGCACGCCGGTCGGTAAATAAGGTTCGTGTGCCATGCTCTGCAGAGAGCCGCGCAAGCATTCCCTGTGTTTTAACCAAAGGCTCGCGCTGGCCGATGGACGAAAGAAGCGTCCCGTGTTTGCATTCTCGCGTGACAATGCCTCCGAGTGAATCCTGTGATTTAATGCCATGGGCTCTTCAACGACCTCTCACCGGCCGTGGTCGTTGGTGGTAGGCCGTCGATTTACGCACTTTAATTAGTGGCGTCGTAGCTCAATCCAAAATATCCCACAAGCGGGAGGGAGAAGAATGCCCAGATTGGCCGAGTCTTGGTATTATTGCACTCATGACGCGCAAGTATAAAGATCTGCCATGAAACCGTACATAAAGGTATGTAATCATTTGTTATTATTTTATCTTTGTATGATTTTGTTGAATTATGGTTTTGGACAGACGATCTTTTGGATGGGATCCTTCGGGGATTTCTAGACTTCTTTACCCTGATGATTTTCTTTAAAAAAAAAAGGTTAAAAAAAAACACAAAAAAAAAGATTTTATGTTTCTTAAATTCAACCTTTTCTGACAACAGCCGACCTACCCTTTTAGGTGCAATTATTTCCCTTTCCATTCTTTTTCTTATTTAAACACTCCACTTTCTCCTTCATCTTCAACTCAGAAACACTCAAAGAGAGAAAGAGTATAGAATGGGGCCTTCTATTCGTAACCTCAAAAATGTCTGTGTTTTTTGTGGGTCGAGTTATGGGAAGGGACTAGAGTTTGTAAACGCAGCTAGCACTCTTGGTCGATCACTTGCTGCGAGGAATATTCATCTTGTATATGGGGGAGGTTGTCGTGGGTTAATGGGGGCTGTTTCACTTTCTACTTTTATAGGAGGCAGTCAGGTTTTAGGTGTTATTCCTAAACCTTTAGCTGAAAATAACATCACTGGCAAGACAGTTGGAGAAGAAATTCAGGTAACATCCATGCATGGACGCATGAAAATAATGGTTGACAATTCGATGCATTTCTTGTCTTACCAGTGGTTTTGGTACTTTGGAAGAAATTTTTCAAATTGTCTCTTGAAATTTTGAATCGAACATCCACCATAAACCCATTGGTTTGTTGAATGTTAATAATTTCTTTGACCTTTTGTTATTTTTTCTTGACAAAGTGTGGAACGTAAATTTATCACTCCTTCGGCAAGACAACTTCTTATCTCTCGCCTCCACTATTGATGAGCTCATTGATAAATTGGAAGCTTTTGAGTATGTACCTGATAAGGTATTGGCTCAGATAGATTGGTCAATAGGAAGCAGCGAAGGAAGTAACAAGAAAAGCAAGCCAGATCTGATACTTTCTCTTTAATCGGTTTGATTTTATTATACTTTGTTTCTGTTTAAATTTGTGTCTGCTTTCTCCAACAGGTAATTTATTCTATCCTTTACTCATCTATATTTTAACATTAAGGACAATGTTATGATCTGGTTGGGGGGAAGAATGGTTGTGTAAAAAAAAAAAATAATAACAACAAAAAAAACAACAAAAAAACAACAAAAAAAACAACAAAAAAACAAAAAACCAAAAAAATTCAAAAAGTGTGTTTGTTAATATGTTTGTTGTGTTTGTCATCAATTAACAACAAAAGTAAATAGGGATGGCAGAGTAAGGAGTAATTTTTCTCTTGAGACGCATCTTAATTGGTGGCAGAGTAAGGAGTAGTTAGGGTAGTAATTAATTAGTATTAAAATGTGGAAGTACTAAAGTTCTATTATTTGATTTCTTTTCAGGGTCAGATGCGGCACTAACTGTGTGCTTCATTTCTCGCAGCGTTGATTCACTTCTTATCAGGGTCAGATGCAGCACTGACTGTGTGCTTCTTTTCTACTGGGCGTTGATTCACTTCTTATCAGGTTGTTTTGCTCTTTTCTATATCTCTCTTTCACATTGAGGACAATGTTATGATCTGGTTGGGGGGAAGGATCGTTGTGTGCCTAAATAAAAAAAACAAAAAAAAACAAAAAAAAACAAAAAAGGTGTGTGTATGTATTAATATGTTTATATGTTTGTCAGTAATTTTCTAAACCAGTTAAGGATGGCAGAGTAGGGAGTAAATTTTACTCTTAAGACGCATTTTAGTTGGGGTAGATAACTAGTTTGTGTGGAAGTAGCAATTGAAATTCAGGAAATTTGCATGATTGAGTAAATTGTCTTCTTTCTTAAAAAAAAAAATCATATGTTTGGTTATGAATGTTGAATTGGTGGACTGAGAATGATAGAACTATATCTTGTGAGATCTTGAGCCTAATGGATGGATTCAACATTTATGTCATTCTCTTCTTTCTTGTGTGATTTTCACTCATGATAATGATCACTCTAGAACTTGCTTTGATTCTTTTTGAGGCTACGTTTCACTTGCATGCATGAACATGATTGAGGCCCTCTTTCTTAGCTAGTTTAACCAAATAGCCAACCTTGTTTTCAATATGATATCAAGCACTCTTTTGACTTCTTGAAAATTTTCTAATTCTTGTCAACTTTGTATATTTTCCTTTACTTAACCCCTTTGAGCTTATTTGACCATTCGTTGTTTCTAACTCATTACGTGCCTTAAATGAAAACCCAACCTTAGGGAATAAGAGAGCATTGACTTTGTTATTTGATGAGTTCTTGAACAAGTGTGGAGGTGCATGTGCAGATTGGTTATATAAAAAAGAAAAAAAAGAAAAAGAAAATATGTTTCTATAAAAAAAAAAAGAGAGCTGATTATTGCTACAATCAAAAGAATGCACCATGTGATATATTCATACCTAGAATGAGGGTGGATGATTGGAAATAACAGGAATAGAAGGAGAATGTTCAAGCCTAAAGGAATTCAATCTACCAATTGATCTTTAACAAAACATTAGTTAGATATTGGTCATTGTCCTGTATGAGAAAAAACTAAGAAAATCTTGGGAAAGTTAGACTGAATGTTCTCAAACATCTTCTCCACTCTAACTGTATCATAATGCTCTTCTATTCTCTTTGGTATTTAACTTGACATATCCATATTACTTCCACCTTTACCTTGACCCCATTATAACCTTGAATAAAGTCCTCATGATTTGTGTATACATGTGTTTTGAGTAGTGGAGAAGTAGAAGATAAGCAAGCTTATGGTAGTGCAATTTTCATGGGTTGAATTGAGTGAAATACCTACCTTTTAAACACTTGAGAGATTGAGAGTAAATTCTGTGAGGATCTATCATTCTTTACTCATGTTTTTCAATTGAAGTATCTTTGCTTATTGATTTGAGATGTGAAGATGTGTTACCTCATGAATGTTTTAATTACTTGAATTATTTAATTGCTCTTCGTTCTTGAATGTCATTTGAAATTGAGTCTTTTAGAGTTTTTACCTTTTGAGTTTGTTTTGTTTTTCTTTGTTCCCTAGTTTTGGTTTTTCTGTTTTGCCCGAGGACGTGCAAAAGAGTAAGTGTGGAGGGGTGTTTGATAATTAATGATGTCCAGTTGTCGAATCTTGACTCGAGCAAAATATATATATATATATATATATCTTGCATTTTTATGTCATTCTTAGCATTTTTTTTTACATTTTCATGACATTCCTAACATTCTTCAAAAGAAAAAAAAAATCTGCATTTTCATGGCATTCTTGACTTAAAAAAAAATGCATCTTCATAGCATCCCTAGTATTCAAAAAAATTTTTTTTTGCATTTTCATGGCATTCTTGACATAAAATAAAAAAAATCATGCATCTTCATAGCATCCCTAGCATTCAAAAAGAAAAAAAAGCATCTTGCATTTTCATGACATTGCATTTTTTTCTTTAAAAAAAAAAAGACGAGAAGAAAAATAAAAAAAAAATGTGTTTTCAAAGTTCATTCATTTTGTGCATATCATGCATTTCATCCTATTGTTTGTTAAATGCTATTTTGTTTTAATAAATCATCTTGCATTTTCATGACATAACATAAAAAAAAAAAGAGGAAAGAAAAAATGAAAAAGTGTTTTCAAAGTTCATTCATTTTGTGCATCTCATGCATTTCATCCTATTCTTTGTTAAATGCTATTTTGTTTTAATAAATCATCTTGCATTTTCATGACATAACATAAAAAAAAAGAGAAAAGAAAAAATGAAAAAGTGTTTTTAAAGTTCATTCATTTTGTGCATCTCATGCATTTCATCCCATTCTTTGTTAAATGTTATTTTGTTTTAATAAAATCAAATTGGTTTGAACCACAGAGCCTAGGAAAGAGGAGACCAATCAAATCCATATTCACAAGCCTAGATCTCGGACTAGAATGGCTGTTGATAACCTTGAGGATGAAGGAAGAAATCTGAGTATGCAAGTAGATGAGATGAAAGAGATGATTATTGAAATGGCAAAATCTCAGAGGAGAATGGAGGAAATGTTGTTGGCCATGAGGGAGACTATCAACTTGATTGGGGCCACTGGAAGTGCAGGAGTGACTGGGGCGCATCCGCACCTGCCAACTATCACTTCCATAAGGACAAACCCTGGGATCACCACTGAAATTCCTGTTGAGGGAAGAACCTCGAACACTGCGCCGCTAGTGCTTCCTATCGGAGAAGGGTGTCATTTTTCAGAGGATACTCGAAATGAGGTCCACGGTAATGTCGGATTCATGGGGGAGCAACCACCATATAACCCTAACCTTCACTTTCCATACCAAACACCTACTCCTACATTTCCTTATTACCCCTCCCACCAATTTGTTCCGACCACAAATAGCACCCCAACTCCACGATTCCAAACCAACAATGGCCCCATGCCATCACCACATGTACCAACTCGCCTATCTCATATCCGACATCCATCTGTACCTCCACAAAGTTACTCAAACCTCCAACAGTCTCAACCAAATTACCGAAATCGAGGTCGCTTCCATCCTCAAAACCTACCTCCTTTCCCAAGATTATCCATGTCAAACGCAGACTTATTCCAAAGGCTGTTCGATGCTCACCTTATATCGAGAAATCCTGTACGTCCTTTAGAACCACCATTCCCAGTATGGTATAATCCAAGTTTAACTTGCAAATACCACAGGGACGTCCCAGGGCACTCAATTGAAGATTGTGAATCTTTCAAGATTGCAGTAAGGAAGCTAATAGCTTATGAAAAGTTTGACATTCAAGAAATAGCTCTACCTAGTGTTGTCAGCAACCCAATTCTTGATGAGGTAAATGCATGGGAGATGGAAGGATCACCCATAGGAAAGGTCAGAAGCTTGCATGCACCAATGGCTGAAGTAGTCGAAGGGCTGAAGAAAGCAGGTTGCAGTATCACTACACCAGCTGCAACTATGAAAGAAGAGGAGAAGCAAAATGAAGAATCAAGTTGTGTTGAGGGTTGTTGGGATTTTAAGGTGCGAAGCAAAGAATTACTCGCTTCAAGGGTAATACAAGCTGGGCAAGATGTAGATTCCTCTGAAGAGGTCAATGTGGAGTTGGAGGAAATGGTGAGGAGCATAACTCGGGAAAAGAAAATGATGCAAAGACATTCCTCATCGAGAGGAAATACTCCCCGCACCTATCAAGATAATCGTCTCGAAGAAGTCACTCATCCTCCAACAATTTGAAACCTCGAACAATGGGAGATCCGAGGATTTGATTGAAGTGGTTGCCATAAAAAAAAAATCAGTGATGATGAACTTATGTTAACTTTCTTGAAGCATTGATGTAATAAATTCGCATGAATATCTTGTTTCCTTTCATTTTCAGTGTCTTTCTTGATATTTACTTCTCTTTCACTTCTTCAAAGTGTCTTCCTCGTATTTGGGGGCCCATCGGACTCCAATTTTTAGTAATTCTCATTTTGATAGATGTCAATAAAGTTCACGTGTACAAGTATCCTTTGCCTAAAAAAAAAACAAAAACAAAAAAAACAAAAGATAAAAAAAAAGAGAAGAAAAATAAAAAAATAAAATGGAGCAAAGAAGTAATCACTTGGTGTGTATCATCCTTTTGTCTCTGAATTAAAGTTTTTGAAAATGAGCAATTAAGATTTGAAATAAAGATTGGTCGTGTTTCTCTATCCTTCATCAGAATTCATTATCTTTCGAGCTTGAAAATTTCTTCAATAAACCCTGGACAAGGATCACCCCTACACTGGGGGATGACACAAAGTAAAGGTTGATTGTCATGGTGGCTATTTTGAAGCGTAATAAAAAAAGATAAAGAAAAAACAAAAACAAAAAACAAAAAAAAAAAAGAAAAAAATGACATGGAATAAGTCATGACAAGGGCGAATGAAAGAAAGTGAAAAGAAAAAGGAAGAAATGAGGAGCGGTAAGAGAAAAGTGTACTTGAAAGTACAAAGGCAATTGACAAAGTTTAACGTTGAACAAGGATCCTTGGTCCCGTTCAAACCCTTAAACACTTGTTTGAGCCTTATATCCTTCCTTCCATAACCCCTAGCCTTGGCCACGTTACAAGCCTCAAAAAGTCCATTCTGATCATTGAAGGATTGTTGTCATTTTCACTAACTTTAATTTTGAGACAAAATGTTATGCTCATTTAAGAACCTAATTCATTGCTCTAAAAAAATAAATAAATAAATAAATAAATAAAAAAGGAAGAGAAAAAGAAAAAAGAGACTTACACCTGGGCAAGTTGCTACCCTGTCTGAACTGGTCCCATATTGGGGCATGTTTCTCCTTAGTTCAATTTGACCTACATCGGGACAAATCTTTTGGGTCACTAGGGCGAATTTCTGCCCTATTCAGTCCTAGACTGGGGCAAATTTCTCTTGGTGCAATTTGCCCCAAATTGGTGTAGCTTCGTGACTCACACTGGGGCAATTTTTGTTCACAAATGACATACTCTGAGCCAAATTCCTTTGATACCTTACATGAGGGCAGATTTTTGTATGTACCTGATGAAAAAATGGTCATGGTGTCCAGTTGTCGAGTCAAGATCAATCATTCCATACTGGGGTAAAAAAAAAAGAAAAAAAAAATTCTTTCTTGCTATTCTACTTCTTGTGTCTTTACCCTTTGTAAATAATACTCTTTTTCCGTAGTCAAGCTTCCAAGAACAATCTGGAAGTTGTTCGCTTCTTTTCTGTTGTACTTTTTGAGTTCATGAGTGTCAGTTACGTAATGCTTCAAGTAAGGTGAACATGAGTACAACACTATGATTTGACTATCTAATGATAATCTCCTGATGAACAATTCAGATCGAATAGATCTTGGAAATCCCATTTGATGGAAGAGGAGGTACCTAAAAAGAAAGAGAGAGAGAAGGAGAAAAAGCTCGTTAGGTTGAAAACCCGAAAGGGCGGCCTAAGCAAAAGTTAGAGCAAAAAAAAAAAAGAAAGAAAAGAATGAAAAAGAGCCCGTTAGTTTGAAAACCCGAAAGGTCGGTCTAAGCAAAAGTTAGGGCAAATAAATGGGTAAAATCTTAGAGAAAGTTGGCCTGAAATGCCTTGAAGGGTGCACCAAACTGGGGCAATTTTGAATTGCGTTTGATCAGCTACACAGGGGCAATTTTGTTTGTATTCAGTTGACCATACTGGGGCTAGATTTTTGAAGGATTAAAGAAATAAGTGTTGAAGAAAGTAGCAATAAAGACGGTGATTGAGTTCAGACGGGTTGCATGTGGAATCAACTAGATGAGGATAAAGTTAAACACTGGGGCAAAATTTTCTCTCAAGGAATCAATCAAGCGTGGTTCATCTCATTTCTCAAAAGGAGAGTCGAGAACGAAAAACAAAGAAAAAAAAAGAAAGAAATGAGAAGAAGAAGGAAAGAACCAAAGCATGTGAACAAGGTTTGATTGGTCAAAGCTTTTTAAAGTCGTCCTTGGTTCAAATGTTTTTCAAATAAAATTTAGAAAATCAGAAAAAATAAAAAAGAAGAAAAGAGAAAAGAGAAAAGAGAAGGAAAAAAAAAGAAAAAAAAAAAGAGAAAAAGGAAAGAGAAAGAAAAAAAAGGAGAGAAAGACCAAAAAAGAGAGAGAGAGAAAAGCAAAGGAAAAACAAAGAAAAGAAAATGAGAAAATGAAAAAAAGAAGAAAAAATCTTTTTGATCAAGATGCTTATTCCATTGTCATTTAAATTTGGGGTCATGATTGCCCATTGCCATTTAAATTTCGGACGCATGATTGCCCATTGTCATTTAAATTTCGGGCCTCATTGCCATCTTGTCATTTAAATTTCGGGCATGATTGCCCATCTTGTCATTTAAATTTCGGGTCAGCATGATTGCCCATTGTCATTTAAATTTCGGTCATAGATTGCCCATTGTCATTTAAATTTAGTCATAGATTGCCCATTGTCTTTTAAATTTCGGGCCGCAGTTGCCCCTTGTCTTTTAAATTCCGGGACTCAGTTACCCGTTGTCATTTTACTTTCTGTTGAGCGCATCGGCTCCATGCACTTTAATTATCTGTCAGTTCTTTTGAGCGCATCGGCTCCATGCTTTCCATGCATTTTAAATTTCTATCAATTCTATGCATTTTTAGATTCTGTCGATTCTATGCATTTTTAAATTCTGTCGAGCGCATCGGCTCCATGCATTTTACTTTCTGTCGAGCTTTTTATTGAGCGCATCGGCTCCACGCATTCCATGCATTTTAAATTCTGTTGAGCGCATCGGCTCCATTTCTGTCATTTACTTTTGAGTGCATCGGCTCACTGCATTTTAACTTCCATCGTTGTTCCTGCTTTATTTTGCATTTATCCTCTTATGCATTGCCGGACAAAATTAGAGTTCATTTCTTTACTCGCTTCTTACGACGATAAAATGAAAAACTACAATTTTTCCTTTTATCTAATAAGAAACAAGTAAAGAGGGGCAACTGTGAACACCCAATTTTGACTGGGCTAAAAAAGTCAAAAAAAAAAACAAAACAAAACAAACAAAAGAAAAAAAGTAAAAAAAAAAAAGAAGAAGAAAAGAAAAATAACATAAAAAATAAAAAACAAGTAAAATAAAAAATAATAATATAAAAAAAAATAAAAAAAAATAAAAAAAACAGTCACACATGTGCACATATGATTTCAAGGGGGTGGGGGACTCAATAAAAAAGGAGTGATTGACGCAAGAGAAAAAAAGAAAAGAAAGGGTCAGCAGAAAAAAATAAAAAAGGAGAAAATTTTGATACAAAAAGGAGGATTTTAGGGAGATTTGTTGGGAGAAGATGAAAATTTGAAGGAAAATGCCAACCTCCCATACGGTGAGCAATCATCACATCCATCATCAACAACAACTCTTTCCTCCAAAACGTGAAGGATCCCTCCATAAATGCCTCTGCCATCATTTCCTTCCAGCAGGCTTGAACCCAAAATCTTTCCAGATCCTTCTTCAACCAAATAAACCCAGCAACCACCCTTACCCTTCAAACCCCTCATTCTCACCTCCCAACCGTAACCATCTTCTCTAAACCAAAACCTTTCTCCAATCACTCCTTCTCAAATCCTCTCCATCACCACCATTTACGTGAACCCACCTTCAACCACCCATCAACCATTAACAAATAACCACATAACCACCCAACCTTCCATTCAACCTATGCACAAGTGAGAACCCCTTCACCGACAACCCGTCCAAATCTCCATCATCATCAACCAAACTCCATCCCCAACCCAAAACCATGAACCCCACCAAACCGTAGCAGCCACCACGTGAAGCCAGCAAACGTTCACCACCTCATTTTGACAACCCCACAAAGCCAGACCCCTCTTCAACCGACCGTCGGACCGCACAGAAGCCATCAGCCTTCCAACCGACCGTCGAATCCCAGATCCACCTTCCATCACCCAAGCATTTTCTGCCATCAACCTCCCAGCCGACCGTCGAATCCATCCTCTCATCCGACCGTCGGACCGCATAGAAGCCATCAGCCTTTCAACCGACCATTGAACCCCGAGTTACTAGCCCACCTTCACCTCCAACTCGACCGTCGAACCATACCATTGTGACCCTCGACCAACTTCACAAAGCCCACCTTCACCTCTAACCCGACCGTCGAAACCATCCCACAAACCAGACCACCTACCTCTCAAATCTCCAAACCACATTTCAAACACCATCACATACATCGACCGTCGAAATCCAAAAAGCCACATCCTTCCCCTATCCAACTGTCGAACTCAAGCACAAACTCCATCACATCCGACTGTCGGACCCCAAAAGCAAGACCATCTACATTCTCCAATTCGACCGTCGAACCGTGAGCTCCACTCCTCTCACCGATAAGCCATCCAAACCTTCATACCATCAACTAAACTCCATCACATTCGACCGTCGGACCCCAAAAGCAAAACCACCTACATTCTCCAATTTGACCATCGAACCGTAAGCTCCACTCCCCTCGTCGACCTTCAACCTTCCAAACCCAAATAAATCCATTTTTCCACCGACCGTCGAATCTCAGAGGCCAGCTCTCGACCGTCAGACCATAGGAACCAGTTTTCGACCGTCAGAGGCAATTCCCGACCGTCGAACATCAGAAGTCAGCCCCCCGACCGTTGAGCCTCAGGATCCAGACCCCCCAGCATCAACTGTAGGACCTCGAGATCCAGATCCTTCCAGTACCGACCGTCGAACCTCAGACTAAATCCCTCCACAAACGTCCCCTGGTGCGTGCTGTTATTGTTGTCAAAGTCTCCAACTTTTATCTCTTTAAATTGAATTGTGATTGTCTTTTGGGTGTGTGAGGTTGAATCGCGTGGACTGCTGTCCATAATGATGCATTTTGGTAAGAAGGGAGAAGGTAAAGAAGTTAAAAATGATAAACAAAGAAATAATTAAAAAGTTTTTTAAAAAGGGATAAAAATGGGTTACCTGAGTTGACGACTTGCTAACCCTTATATTTTGTAAATATCCGAAGTCATGCACTTTGATAATTTACATTATTATTATTATTATATTTAAATTATTATCATGTTTTTTTTTTATTTTTTAGTTAAATCGCTAATTGATAATTTTAAATAAAAGTTTTGTAACAAACTTGATAATCAATGGGTGACGTCTCTAGCGCGACGCGAGTTTCACCTATTTAATCCTTAATTTGAATAACTGAGCCGCAACGGCTTGTTGATTCAAATTTTTAAAGTTTTGTTTAATAAAATCAACCAATTCACAAATATTTTCTAAAGAACTACGTAACTTTGAGTTCCCCATTACACCAGGGGATACGTAGGAGCAGAATTTTATTTCTGTCAAGCCCAAATTAAATTTTCATAATTTTGTGGTTTCGCTTTTGTAAAAAGGGGTAAAATAAATATTTCAAATGATTATTAAGAATTTGCACAATTAACCCAAGGTACCGTCTTAGGACGGGTGCGTTAGGGGTGCAGTGGGATTAAGTTTCCACCCTTCCCTAAGCATAACCGACTCCCGAATCCAATCTGGTTCCAAAGACTATTTCCAAATAAAAGGTTTTCCAATTTTTCCTAAGTTTAAAATAAAATTGGTGGCGACTCCATTTTTTCATTTGTCATATTCTAAAAATCCTATTCGAGTTGCTATTTCCCCGCCGCGAATCTCCGGTCGCGACAGTTACCTTTGGGAAAGATCTGAAAAATTTGATTTTGAGTTTCTCAAATCTATTTCATGTTATGATAGATTTGAAATTTCTAGTTTTAGTTTTCTCAAGTCAATTTCATGCTTTGGCCATGATCTTTAGATCTATTGAAATAAAGAATGTGATACTTTTTTCATACAGCAAAATATTATGTGTCAATTTCCACAATAAAAATGTGTCGTCATTGATAGTTTATGGATCAAAAGTAAAGCTACAGATTATGAGTTTGTTTTGAGTGAAAATTATATCTATTTTCTTTTTCTTAATAGATTTATTAATTTTACTGAAATTCACTGAACTCTTTTGATTGAATGAATTTTATTGTAAAAAAGAAAAAAAATGCTAGGTGCGCCAAATATTGTATTAAAAGTAAGTCTTAAATGAGATGATAGCTTAAATTAATATTGAAACACCATCAATCTATATTTGTACATAATAATATATAAAGAGATAGTGCGAAAGGGTTTTACCTGATTGACTTTTTATTCATAATAATTGTAAGATTTAGATTCGAATTCATAAATTTCTTATTAGTAGACGATAAAAAGCCTTGAATGAGAAAAATGTCACGTGACACTTTAAGATGGTAGCATGAATCAATTAATGTAATCGAGATTCTTAATATAAAAAATAAAAATAGTAAACATATGCTAAATTTGAGAAAATAGTTTATAAAAAAATTGAGAAAATAGACCTAAAAATACAACAAATCTCTATAAATAAATTGTTTTATTGGTAATACAAGGCCCCTAAGGGACCTAATAAGGGAAGGAAAAGTAACAAGGGTGTTGGAGAAATTTTATATTCTTAATATAAAAATACATAAATATAATAATTTATAAGTATTAGAGAAAAATATCCTAAACTAGAGAGAAATTAGGCCAGATATATAAAAATTAATAATCTTATGAAAAGACATAAATACAATCAATATTTTGCAAACATAAGAGAAAAACTTAAAACTAAAGATATAATCAATAATTCAAACTATAATAAAATTGACTGAATAGGATTTAGTCTCGACTTATTGACAGAGAAATTTGTAAGTGTACAAAATTGATCAAGTAATAAAGTAATGAATAAGATATTGTTCCCTTAGAAAATGTTTACTAATTATTAAAATTATAATAACTCTATTATTATTTAAAATGTCGAAAGAAATTTTAATTAAATCAAAACTAATGAATTAAATTTAAATGGGCCAGAAACTAATAGGAGACAAAGCAATAACAATTAACTTAGAGTATTTTGATTTGACATGAACTAATCTTATTTAATTTAATTGATTGATAATCAAATTTTAATTATCTCATGCGAAGGGTAATAATTCTAAATTATTTAATATTCTTTTTTGAGTCGTACTAAACATCTTGAAGAACACTTATTATTTATTTCTCAATAACAACAATAAACATTAATCAATTCATTGAGATCTATGATTGACTAACTCAATCTCCTACAAGGCAAATTTTTACATTATGTTTGAATGATAGGTAATGAGGGGAAGAGAAAGGGAATGAGGGGAAGAGAAATAACTTCCCGTGTTTAGGAGTTTTAAAATACATAAAAAGTGAAAGAAACACATGAGAAATCATTTTCCCTCTCTTCCCCTCAAATACCCAACTTTTGTTCCCCCCAAAATTGAGGTAGAACCATTTCCGCTTCGTTCTCTTATTAATCTTTCAAACAAAGAGAAAGATAACTATATTTCATTCATTCTGTTCCCTTTTCGGTCCATCTCCATCTATTCCATTTCGTTTCATTAATGAAAAAACATCTAAATACAGTGTTACTCTCGTTCTGATTATATACTTATGGAATTTATTAGTGATTCTGTTTTGGACCTAGTTCCTTTGGAACTAGATAGTCAAAATAAGACTAGAAGGGCAAGAGAGGAAAAGAAGGAAAAGCTAGCATGCATTAATCAGGGCGCAAAGGATGACGCCTTGGCTGAAGCATGAAAAGCTTAGAGACCTGGGAACTCTGACCCTTGTGTAGCTTGGTAAGCTTTGGGTGAGGGAAAACTCCTAGAGGCGTCTTAGGCCTCAAGATCTAGAGCTTCCATGGCATCCATTAGATCGGTGATATGCGTCTCGTGACGCCAGGATGCTGAAACAAGAAGGACGTTCTTGTCCACCCTAACCTGAATATTCTTAAATAAATATCACAAAAAAGAACAAATATTCTCCTTAAAAAATGACACTTAGCCTTCTGACATAAATCAAAGTAGTTAATAGGATGACAACACTACATCCTTAGTATTCCAGAATTTATGATTATAAATCCCCATAAAGTAGATATGTCACAATCTCAATAATAAATATCTTTTGTCTCTTGCTGATGAGGACTACGATAAAAGACCTTGCATGGTTTTTGCATGACATATAGAGAGACCACGATATTGAAACCCTGAGAGAGCATCCTGAATATCCTAAGTGTCCTAAGTTTCACAAGATATCCCATCTCATCCTCTCACAGGAAGCCATGAATATTTCACCAGTTCTATATCAAGCCATTAGGATCGGAGTCCTCTAGTCCATTCTGCTCACACCTCATAAGTTTACGGACCCACTCTTGTCTTCTCTAATCATCCATCTTCTCGTTAATAATCCTTTCAAATTTGTACCAAAACATATTCTAAGATACAAATCAAAAACAAATTAAAAATAATAATAAACTCTTGTTTAGATTAAAAAAAACCAATTTAACAAATATAAATGTTCATATATTTAAGTTACATCAAAACTCCATAAAAAAAATTAGTTCATGATAAAATTAATTATTACCATAAAAAATTAGAAGAAGGAAAAAAAATAAAATAAAAACCCAATTTATATGTGTTCTCTTCTTTCCCTTACCTTGGTCTACCGATTACTGCTCGTCTCTGCATCCCCTCCCGCAATCCTGCTACTCGCCTTCACGCCACTCTCTTCTTCCAAATTTATATAATAATATGCTTGTGTATCACCCCTACTTAGGTTAAGTTACTGTTCAAGTAACCATGAGCCCAAGCCTTAGTGTGTGTTTGGTTTGCAGTTGGTTGAAAGTATCTTTATAAGCTTTAATTTGATTAAAAGTAAGTTTGTAGTAACATGATTTATATTTGAAAACTTTTGTCTCAAAAGTGAGTTTGACAAAATGAACAATGTTTGGATGAAAGATTAAAATCACTTTTGAAGTAAGATTGAAAGAGAAAATGTCCTCCAACGAACTTTTGCCCAATGAAAAAGCAAGAAATTCTTACTTTCACTCCAACGTATTTTTGAAAACATTTTTCATTGAACTCAATTGAAAAAAAAAATTACCAAATATGATTTTACACCTTTCAAAAATTTTTAAAATGTATTTAAATTTATTAACTACAATCCAAACACACACTTATTTTACTTGCTATTTGCCCGTTTCTCTTCCCGATTGATGATGGTAGCATTTATAATGGGCTTTTAACTTTTATCTTAGCTTATAATATTAAATATTAGCTGCCCACTTTACATGTTACTATACAAAAAATAGCCATATGGTTAATTACCAAATAGCACCCACTTTCCATGTTACGCCACTTCAAATCAATTCACGATCTTCCAGCCGTAATTTGAAGGTGTTCTTGACATTATTTCTCAAGTATCACAAGCAAACATTTTTGGACTGCACTTATGGAATTTATCACGTTGCATTTAAGGTCTCGAATTCTTCATAACTCATGCTTTCATCTCTTAAAATGTTTTCTCATCATTTTTAGTCAAATTGAACTATAAAATAGAATCATTAAATAATGAAATTAAATTAATAAAAATAAATACAAGAATAAAAAAATTAAATTTAAAGGTATATATATATATATATATATATATATATATATATATTAAGCACATTAATTATAACTGCATATAACTATATATATCCATTAAGAAAATAGAAGAAGGAATGTATGATACTTGAGGTGCTCCTTCATAATCAATTAGCTATGAGAATAATATTATTTCAAAAATCAATTCTATGTATAATCAATTTTCTTTATAATTATTTATGATAAAATTAATTTTATGTTTGAATATGTTAATGAAAAAGTAATTTTAAGATAATATTTTTTAATTATATAAAAGTTTCTTTTATATAGTAAAGTCTTGGTAAAGATCTTAAATTCTAATTATAATAAAAATGATTATAATCAAAATGCTAAAAAAGAAAGCTTTTGATTATAATAAATTTTTAGTGTAAAATAAATAATCTTTGAATTATAATTAATTTTACCTATTTTTATAAACATCTTACAATATACTCAAAGTAGCTTTTTTTCCAAAACAAAAATTCGTAAAATTAATCTTTCCCAAACATATTTGATACTTGAGGTACTCCTTCATAATTTTGATAGATTGAATTGCTTTACTTCAGTAAATTCGTTCATTCACAAAGTTTGTGCAACACGAGTGTTATTCAAGTTAAATTGATAAAAATATTGTTAATTATTTCAATTGATTGTTGATAGGAAAACAAGAAAAGAATTATAACAAATCAAGTCATCCTTGACTATAAATAATTTTCTTACCTCCTACATATGCTAAAATTACATGAATTTATTGTATAAGGAATATTATGGTGAATTCTAAGGCATGCATGGATAACTTACTTGATCATAAAAATAAAAAATAAATAAGTGATGACAGGGCATTCCACATCATTTGCAATGTGTTTTTAATTCTTATATATGTTGAGAAGTCTAACATTATATAACAAGGATAACTTATCCCATTTCCACTCACTTTTAATAAAATTTAAACCATATAGTTTTTGGAAGAAATACTCAGTACTCAACTGTTCTTTGAACCCAAGAGCTTTAGTTAAAATATAGCAGCAAGTCTTTTTGAAAATTGTTTAATTTTCGGATTAGATTTTACTTATGTTATTTTGCCTTTACTTTATCATATATTTCCTTTTTTCATTGGAAGTCATACACATCTTTTATAACCCCCAAAGAAAAAAATCTTTCAAAACTAATTGGTCCAGATCATATGGTCGCATACAATAGAGTGAGAAATATAATTAGACCATTTACTTGATTGTGACATATGTGCTACCTGTAGTACTAAAGAATTATCCATTATTTGAACTTCAACCAGGAGAAAAACTCCTAAATAGAAGTCGCTTCTCTATAATATATATATATATATATATATATATATATATATATATATATTCTTCTATAAATTAAATGTCTTTTTTAAAATATATATATATATATATATATATATATAAATACAAAATAATTTGAATAGTTTCTAATAAGCTCCCATGCAATTCTCTATCCTCCCTTACTCATTAGTTGTCTTGCCTTCTTGTAGGCTTTCTTTAAATACGATCTAAATCTAACCAAATCCAATCTCACATTTTGCTATTTTAAATAAATGTCCATTGTGCTTTTAGACCATTTCCCATTGAGAAATGCAACAGGGTCCTTGATCATCATATCTTCCTTGCCATTCTTCTCATTGAGGCTGCTCTCTTCACCTTTAATCCTATACTCCATGTAGTTCAACCCCATTGCCCTTGCCGGGTTGCCAAAGCACACCTCTGCTGCCCATTCTGCCCCTAATGGCACCACTTGGATGAACAATGACCCTGGTCGGAGAAACAATGAGTGTGTGAGTGCTGCACCATGGATGCCAACCATTGCATGACTTGAACCAATGAGTGCAAACGCTTTGTTTAATGGGGTTGAAGGTTTTGGCTCAAACACAATGACATCAAAACCTTCTTTTTTCATATTCAATTTTACTTCTTCAAAGTTCAACAACAAGCGTCTATCTCCACTTGATCGATTCACCAACACAAGACGTGGTCGGGTATTTTGAGAAGGAGAAATTGAGATATTATTTACACCATAAGCTTTGCTTAAAAATGCATGAAAATGGTGCAATGACTTTGAGTTTGGCATTAATTTAGGGTTTATGGTCACATATCCATGTGATACTAGGCCAAGAGTGGCAGAAGGAAAACAATGAATGGTGTTATCGTTATCAAGGTCAATGATAATGTGCTTGCTAAATTGACCTAGTAAATGTGCATATTTCCTAACCCACCAATCACGAGCTCTAGAAATCACAAGCACCACATCTTGATCATCTTGATTGTGGAACATGGAATTGAGGGTGATAAAGAGAGGGATAAACCCATCATTGAAGTCATGGAAGAAGTTTCCCGTGTATCCTCCTGCACTGAATACCAAGGCATGGGATTCATGCTTGATGTGGCACGATGGGATTGGTGTGTCTAAGGTGATGGCCAACTCCCTAATCTTTGACATTGTAAAACTCTTGAATTTTCGAGGATAAGGACGGATTTTTGTGACCGTAGGATTTGGATAAAGGGTGGTGGGATGTTGGATGAAGAAAGTTGAGATAGTGGGGCCCAAAACTGTAGCCACGTGGATGGTGCAAATGTCATAAGCATAATGAGAACAATTGCAGCTGATTTGTGCGGGTGGAGGAGCCATTGTTGCCAACGAAGGGGTTGGTCCATGCTTGCTTGTATTCAATTCTGGTTGAATCATTTCTAGCACTTCTGTTTCTGTTAGCCACGCCACAAGTGAAAGAATAACGTTAGCGTTAGGTCATTTTTTGGTATACATGGATTTTTATAAGAGTAAAAGGAAAATTCTATAATAATACAAATTAAAAAAATTCAATAATAATACATTCATAAAAATTTGAGTTTAATTTTGATATAATGTTAGTGTAAAAAAAATTTACACTATTATCCAATAATGTGTTATCACTTGCCATCATTTAATGATTTGATAGTATAAAAAAATTTACACTAATAATACATTATTAGATGATTTGACAATACATAATTAGATAATAGTGTAAAACATTTTATATTGACAACGCATCAAAATTAAATTTTAAATTTTTTTTTTTTGAATGCCAAAGTATTACTATGAGACTAATCCTCGACATCGTTGCATCTAGGAGGCCTTCCCAAATTAGGTGTCTATCAAATACTTTTTTTATATTAACATAATAATATATACAATTTTTATGTGAAATATATATATATATTATAAAAATAAAACAACTTTTTTTATATAAAAAAGTATTTGGAAGTAGTGGTGCAACTAAAGGATAGGATAGAATCCTCCATCTTGTAACTACAAAAGGTGGAATGAGATAATAAGTAACATAGATCTCTTAGGACAAGAACACAAGTTTGAATATTAGGGAAACAACTCTTGTGAAAAAATTGTATAACACTCATGTTCTCGATCAAATAAGGATTTGTCTCATATTCGATTCAAATTGACCAAACATGTGGAGATACCTCATGTTCTTAAAAAAAATCATCCTTGTATAAAATGGGCTCTTTTATATGTACTTTTTTTTTTGGTGCACTAAAATGGGCTCTTTAATAGCCAAAATGGGCTATTTAATAGCCAAAAGAAATGGCCACACTATTGCTAATAAATACACTAATTATTAAGGTAAGATAGCCTTATTGAAAAATGAGATACAATCAGATTGAAAAGAAAAAGATAGCACTCTTTTTTTTATGATAGAAAAAGATAGCACCAGAAAGACTGAAATCAATCTCAAACGCTCAAATAATTTCTACACTGCTACAAGACTTCTAACTTTAATCTTCATCAGGAATACTATTTTATAATACATTAGAAAGAATCAAATTTATAACCGTTATTTTAATTTTTCACCAAGGCTGATTGATTATGCATATTACTACACTAGTGGCAGTAACAAAGAGTGCAACAAAAGAGATTGAAGTAACTTAAATTCAATAGTTATTTGACCAAAACTTTCAGAATCTAACCCATTAATTGTCATGGAAGTCGACCACTGTGAATTTGATCATGTTAAGTTATAGACAACGAGGCTCATTGAAAATTCCGGTGAGTTTTGTTCCATTTTGTTACGCCTAATGATATATACATAGAGACAAAAAGAAAAGTCGGAACATTTTTTGTAACGCGTACCTTGACTATTTTTCCTGTGTGCATGTCTCATCTTGAGCCTCACCATCAACGAATACTTGATCTCAAACACCAAAACATGCAAGAACAGAACCACGCATATTGTTGCGGTTCTCCAATTTCTCTTCTTCATCGTCACGTTTTGCTGATCTAATTCAAGCTTCAATCCTCCTTCTAATGGATGTTTGTTTAAGAGAGATAAAGCACATGATTTTTTTAAACTGGATTTCTGACATAAAATGCTATGAGCTTGTTCAACTCTAGTGAGGTTTTTGGCTAATTGAATCCTTTTGGGTTTGATGAGAAAGAAGGGACAAGAAGTTTTATGGACAAGGAAATTTTCTAGATCTATAGTATTATTCCAGAAAAAAGGGGTGAAAGGTGTACCTGAGGTACGCGAAGGTAACATGTTTGTTTGTGCTAACATACCTGCTTAATTGGCTATGATGACAGCAACGTATATGTTTACTGCATGTTATGGCTATTAAATTGCCTAATCAATATTTCCAAATATACTAAAAGCAACTGAAGAAAGAATTTTGTATATCCAATATAAATATTATGTCTATGAAAAAAAATGTTTTGAAATTTTGGGATAAATGCCAAAGGATACACAGACTATGGGCATATTTATATGAAGTCAAATTTTTTTTGGTGGATTATTACTTGTTAGCTAATGAGGATGTTATAATTGATACTTTGAATTGAAAGCCATATCTGAAAGTCTCATATTTTGAAAAGTTTGAGAGGTTACATAACAAGTACTGTGCAAATAATGTGGCTGCGTCAAGCAAATGATATTATTGGTATATATACTACTTAATAGAGGGGATTCATCCTTTTAGTCTCTAATTTTTGTTTCTTATTTTGTCATTATATTTCACTTTTATATGTTTTATAGAAAAAAAATATATTAATAAAATGATAAAAAAAGATACTAAGTAAGTAAGTAAGTAACCACGTACTTCTCATAATTTCGAAATTGCCAGTTCTCACCATCTAAAATACTACTTTTACTTATCTATTAAAAAAATTACTACATTAAAAAAAATGTGGGGATTGACAGAAACATAGTGACAGTTAATCCACTAGTAGATATTTAAAAATGTGGCCCAACAATTTTCGGTTACTTTATCTTGTTTTAAACTGTAAAGTAGAATAAAGACAAAGTATCACAAAAATCGAAAACGTGTTGGACAATGGTTCACTATCTTTGCTTGCCAGTTGTCACGTTATTTAACTTCCCTATATAATTTGGGAAGCAAGAATATAAATAAAAAAAGAGTGTTAAGAATATATTTTTTATTATTTTTTTAATATATATTTTTTATTAATTTATATTATATATTAAAATATAAATATAAATTTAATTATATGTTAATTAAATTAATTATATATTAATTAAAGTTAAATATATATTTTAATATATGACATGATTTAATAAAAAATATTAAAAATGTAATAAAGAATATATTTTTAATATTTTTTAAATATAAAATATAAATATAATATAATATAAATATATTAATATGATAAAAATTTAAAAAATAATTAAAATATATATAAATAAAAAATATTTAAAAATATCAAAATATTCTATATAAAACATATTAAATACTAATATAATAATCATTTTTAAATCACATAACTGCCTGTTAGAGACCAGAAGAGCTACACACACTCCCTCCCAAAAAAGAAAACAAACATTTCATGGATGTGCAAGTGGACTGGACTGAACGTTATCTGTTTGGTTTCATGGTCTCGACTGGATGGGTTAGCTAGAGCTAGAAGTACCCATGTAATTGACCTATTGGGTTTGCACAAATGGATTGGACCAATGGCTATTTTTGTGATATACAAGAATCTCTTTTGGGGAAATGGGTGCCTGTTTCAGTTTCTAGTGTGCCCCCCCCATCTCCCAGGTGTTTTATTTTTTGCACTTGATATATTGATATTGATTCTGTTTGTCGATGGGTCATGTACTCAAGTTTCAAGATGGGCTGGTCCAGCCTATTCGGGCTGGCGGCTTAAACCAATTTTTGGGTTGGATTGAGTCAAAGTTGTTCCAAGTTAGTAATATGTTAGCTCAACTCAGCCTATGCACGTTGTAAATTAAGCAAGCTAGTCTGCTGAGTCGAATTGTATTCTTTTTTTAAAAAAAAATTTCTTGCATTTTTAACATTTAAAGATCTTACTTTATCATCATATTTTTTATATATATTTTAAATGCCAATAAACAAAAAAATTATTTTGTGATATAAATATTAATTTATATTAAAAAAATAAAAATAAAATCATTTTTATATCATAAAAATTATTAATTAAATAATTAAAAACATCGAACCAGTAAATTCATTCAACCCACCGCCCACCGCAAATCAACTCGCATCAGTCTAGATCAAAATTACACTGGTCTAAATTGAACTAAAATGTATTTAAATTTTAATTTTATCAATTCAATCTGCAAATTTTATCGGGTTTGACAACCCCTAGCTAAAAGTGTCCTTGTCACTATATGTCTATATCGATGCCAACAATTTTATTCTTAAAGTTGAATTTGTATATTTTTCTTTAACACCTACTTTTTTTATTAGAAAAAGAAAGAACGAAACAAAAAGAGGAACGTGAGTTTCTCTCTTCCTTTTCTCATAGGAGGATATATATATAGCGGAATAAAATCTTTGTATCAAAGCTTTATTTGTGGCTCTCATTAGTATATGTCAATATGTGATCTGGACCTCGGCAAGTGGGACACTGTTACTCTCCTAAAAAGGGAGGGTGGCCTGTGAGTTGTAACTAGTGAAACAACCTTTGGTTGGAAAATTGGTAAATTGGGTTGAAATGTGGTGCACAATCCTGACAAACCTTGGGTGAGTATATCATAAATGGCATTGATATGAGTCCCTCACCTCTAGACTTCCCTCCAAACACAAATTCTTCTGCTATTGGGAGAGACATCTATGTGAAAATTTCATTGTATAAATTAATAGTATTTAAGTTGGATGTACTAAATTAATTATTTTAATAATTAATATATAATTATTATAATAAATAAATAAATAAATAAATATTATAATTTATTATAATTAATAATGTAATTAATTTAGTACAACTAATTTAAATACTCTAAATTAATTCAAAATTTTCTCATGTTGATAATTGATTCTGGAGCCAATCTTAGTTTTTGGATTGACCAATGAATTGGTTCTTTTGCGGTAGCTGAAATTGTAGACACCATTTGTAAGATCAATATTTCGAGGAGGAAGACTCAGTGCTAATACTTTTTTTTTTCAAATAAGAGATAGAAGATTTGGAAATCCATCAAATTTCAATTAATAACCACACCTAAAGAGGAGAAAGAGTCATTTTGATATTTGCTCATATGATTTTAAAGAGATAAAGGCAAGATTTGATCTCAAATCTTTACAATTACTTGTAAAGAACTTTACCAAATAAGCTAATTAACAAATTCATCCAATGCTAGTACTTGCCTATTGATATCTCTTTGAATGATATATATGCCTTGGTTTGTGACTGCCATGTTAGATGAATCAAATATATGATTAGACTTTATAATTACGGATGAGATTATTGGTACTTTTAATTGTCTATCTATATTTCTTATTAAGTAATCATAATTTTAGTTTTTTATTTTATAAAATTATGAGTAGTTGGTAAGGAGTATATATAGGAAATTAGAAATACCAATAGTCTCACTCTGACATTACATATGAAACAATTCTTTTGACCAATCTTTTTAATTATTAAATGAAAAAAGTAGGGGTGTCTGACGAGTTAGATCAACCTACGAATCTACGAGTTTTGACTTAACCTAACTCACAAAATACAAGTTGAGTTGGGTTGAAAATCACTATAACCCATAAGGTATGAGTCAGGTAACAAGTCTAAAAAGTGTCGACTTACACAAACCTAACCTACCCAAGTAATTTTTTTTTTTTGTAAAAGTCATGGTGACCATTTTAGGTTACTTTTGTTTATGTTTTTTTTCTGTAGAACCAATTAAGTTTATGTGTAAGCATTATGATCACATTAAAAATGTAATTAAGAAAATAAAGATTAGAAACTCATGAAATATCTAACAGATTATTATGATAAAAATTTAATGGATCACTTTGATGACAAATAGTATCTTGAGAAAATTGATAAGGAAGTAAATGATTATATTAATCCATATGCTATATGTGATGCTATTGACTTCAATTAGTTAATATAATTTATTGCTTTGTCTTTTAAGACATGTTAACTTATTTTAATTTATTTCAGATTTATATTAACTTAGTACGACTTGTTAAGTTTATTTAATTTGTTTAGACTTATTTTATTTATATACAATTAGTTATGTGATTTTTTAATTTATTTGAGATATATATTATTTTTAATTAAAGCATATTATATGTAACAAATTTTGATTTTGTATATTAAAATTTATTTTAGCAGAATAATTTTTGAATACATGTCAAACATATAGGTTTAACTCAACCCAACACAATTAACTAATTAAATGAATATGTCAAATTTAAAAATGTATCAAAATCCACCTAGCCCACCCAATAAATACTCTTAAAAGAAAATATATTGAATATATTTTATGTTTTTAATACATTAAATATATTTATATTTTATTTAATATTTATTAATATTAAAACAATCTTTTAAAAAGATATAACAAAACTTTGAGCAAACAACATTTGAAAGTGAACTAATTAATGTCAAATATTTTATGATACATCGAGTAATCGTTACTGCAACTTGAATTTATGAACTTCGACTCAAGTTTAATTTTCACTCATCCCAACCATTAAAATTACGCTTAAATGAGTACTGGTGTCAAATTTAATCATTGTTGGTTTGTGCAAAGTACTATAATATAACTTCGTATAAGAATATGCTTTTTCTTGTGAACTTTATTATTGATTGATTATTAATTATTATGTATTATTACTGGTTATTAAATGAATAATATTACCTACACACATTTTTATTTATGATATTTTATATTTTTATAATTTTTATTATTTGATTATAATTAAATCTAAATATAAGCATGCAAGATAAACTAAATATAAGCATGCATAATAAAAAAGGGATTTAGTAGTGAAATACTATTAGGATAAACATTTTTTATAAAATGAATTAATTATATATCATTGTATTCTTAAAAATATTTAATTTTCATAATAATTATTTCAAAAATTATATATATAATTATATATAGTTAATTAATAATATATTATACTATCAAATTTAACCCAATAAAAAAAAAGTATACTTGTCTTTTTCAGCGTGGTTTGACCGTTTTTATAAGAGATGTAAATAAAGCAGATTTAAAGCATGTTTAGAAAATATTAATTTTTTTTCAAATAGTTATTTTTAGAAGATTAAGTTATTTTGTAAAATAATTATTATATTTAGGTAAAAAGATTATTTTTTAAAAAAGTTTTTACAAGAAATTTAATAAAAAAAAATTTTTTTTAACTAATAATCATAAGTTGAAGATTAAAGTTTATAATTTTAATTTATAAATTATTTTTACATTTTGATAGATAAATACTATTTTATCATTAATTAAATATTTTTTTAATTATTTTATATTTATTTTAATAGTTTAATGTATAAAAATAATTTTTTATATCATCTAAATAAATTATATTAACTTTAAATTATTTTATAATTAATATATTTAAATATAAAAATAAATTAATTATAATCAATTATAATAATAATTAATTATCAACATAATTTTTAATTTTTAATTTTTCTAAACAAACCTATATTGAGTGGCTGATGGCATCGTTTGATGTTACAGTTGCAGAAGCAAGCAAGTCCAAAATGCGAGAAATTCTTGTATAATGTGAAAGTATTATATTACACCAATAAAAACATAACACATGAGTATTCTTAACTAAACAAATTGTTAGATAAAAAAATATTATAAAATTAAATTTAAACTATTATAAAATTATTTAAAATATTATTTTTGTGTATATAAGAATTTTTTTCTGCAGTACACACTCATTTTGTGCTGTTGACAAGTGCCATGGTAGATTGGGTGGGTCCCACTTGATGTCATTGCTTCTGTTGAAAATAAATAAAATCCATCCTCTCTTTTTATTTTTTTTGCTGGAACCATTTATCCTAGCCAGGTCTTCAGAGGAATAAGTGTCTAGTGATTTTTTAACCCTCCTTTTTGGTATACTAGGGAAATTTTAAACTAAGTGGTCTATGCAATTATGCATGTAGATTTTGATAATAAAAAAATGTAATTTATTCTAATTTAAAGTACATCTCCATGTATGATGGACTTGCACTTGGTACGTACTTAAAGTATCAAGAAATTTAATGTGACATTACAGGTTAAATATAAAAATAAAATTAGAGAATTACAATTTGGGCACTATTGATAAAATTTTCTCAATTTGAAATTTATTACCCAATCTATTTTTTAACAAGTTCAAAATTTGATTAAAATATCAATCATATATTGATTTAAATTATGAGTTTAATTTTGATATATTATCGTATAAAAAATAATTTACATTATCAATAAATTATATATTATTATATATATGACTTTAAAATAATAATTATAAGTATCAAATATTTTTTATGACATAATAATACATAATTGAATAATATTGTAAATAAATTTTATATTAATAATAAATTCAAATTAAATCTTTAATTTAATCGCTTATTTAATAAGTGATTTCAAATTTAGAAACTTTTATAATGAATCTTTAAATTATAATGAATATTTAATTTAAATTTAAAAGTTATCAAACAATCACTTAAAATGTTAAACTTATAGTTCACGTAAAACCCCCAAAAACAAAAATCTTAAACTTGTGGCTCTTGAAAAGTTAGTTGTTGACAAATCCTTTCATTAAGTACATGTTTGAACTTTCAACTTTGAACAATTGAACTCCCAAAATCAGGTTTGCTTGGAGGAAACTCAAACACCCACCGCTATTCATTAATTGATTGGTACTTTTTTGGATGCATACACAAACAATATTGAATTTTCTTTATGTTGTTTCATATGGCAACTGAAAGGCTATCATAAGATCATATCATAGTTTGAACGCAATTATTGGGTAGATGCAAGTAGAAGCCCAAAATGTAAGATTTTATAGGGCCATAAGATTTGGGTCCACTTTCAGTCCCTCCATTCTTCTTGCTTCATTTTGCAACAGAATCAGAAGAGACCCACTAACATTTTTGTTGCAGAATTGCAGCTTCCTATTATGATAAGCTGATAAGCACCATAACCATAGGATTTGCGTACTCCACCGACTCTGTCTATTTCTATGGACTGTGGGATGCGTACATCGTCCTCATGCATCAACATCATAGTAATTCATTCATTTATTAAATAATAACATCACACCGTGAATTTGAAATTGCCAAAGCAATTTACTCGTTAATGTACAGACGAACAAGTTATTTGGTATCAAGATACTTGATCTTAATAAATAGAAATATATTTTATATTGAATTCAAATAATAAAAAATATCTTTTAAAATATTAATAAAGTAAGTATTTATAATTCTCTTATAAAATAAATTAAATATAAATCAAATACAATTAATTGACATAAGATTTGATATTTAGATAAAATTGCATTAAAATTAAAATCTTAAAATTGATAAAATTCTTAACTGACAAAATAAATTTCACAATTATAATAAAAAAAATAAAATCCTAATAAAAAAATCATAATTATCTTAATGTAATCTACATTTTCTCTCGCACTGAAAGAATTCTTTTAAAAAGTTAAATCTCGACTTCATCTAGAATCAATATAATAGAAATGATCTTCAAAAATCAAAGTGTTAACAAAATCAAGGTGGTTCTCTTTTTTATTATTATAAATATCAAAGGTATAGGGCTTAAAAAACTCTATAAAACAGAGAGGAACAATAACAGACAATAAACATAAGAGAAAAAAAAAACAGATTCACAAGATACAACAAAAACTACAAAAATTAGGAATAACACCAAGTAATTTGTTGTTCTTCATAATTGGCTCCAAAATTGATCCAAGATGCTGCTTTAAGCTTAACTTCTCTTTTTTGGTGAGCAAAACGTAAGTCTTTGAAGTTCTTCTTGATAGATTGAAGCTTGTTCCAATGAAAACACAACCGCCATAGAATGTTTTTATCATCACCCACCTAAGATAGTACAAGCAAAGTGTTGGAAGCAATCATAATCGGAGTATGTAATAACCAAGGTTTTTGAAGAGAAACTTCAAGAAAAAAGAATGGCCTAGAAATTAGCTTCATTGACATCACAATAATCCACAGAATTAGTACATAAACACAAAATCTTTCCACACATGTCCTTAAGAACATCTCCAACGACAATATTTCCTATGTTACTGTTAAAGGAACCTTCTAAGTTCCATTTAAAGACACTCATAAGTAGAGGAGACCATCTAACAATTTGTTGTCTTCCTAAACGAGAATGTTGCCAACTACTTACTTCCTACAAATTAGACTCCAACGATTCTAGAGAGAAAAGAAAATTAGAACACTACCCCTTAGTCCAATGTCCAAGTCTCATTTTAACTTGAGTGTAAATCTGCTCCCAATTTGGTTCAACTTTATCAAACACCAATCTATTTCTAGATTGCCAAATAGTCCATATAACAACAAAAAATAAAGACACTCACATCTTTTTTTTTTTTTGAAATCCGTTTAAACCAATATCCACCCACGAGTCAAAGAAGATGCGTGATTCCAGTGGGATGGACCAGCTAAAACCCCACCATTCTAAACAGGAGCACCATAATTTCCAAGAGAAAGCATAGGTGAAAAAAAGATGTTCAATACTTTAATTATCTAAATTACAAAAAGAGCACCCATCATCACCTTCTTAAATCAAATTGAACTTCCTAAGACAATTTCTAGTATTTATTCTTCCCAGCATCACAAACCATACAAGTAATTCAGCCCTTGGAGGAGCAAGGCCTTTTCAAATGCCTTTTGTACTATTACTAAAAAGACACATAGAAACTGACATATTGGCTTCAGCAAACATGAAAGACTTAATCGAGAAAGAGCCTTTAGATTCAAATTTTTAAAAAAGCTTGTCATCTACATCTCTATTAAAAGATGTCTGGGATAACAATTTATTAAACTTATTAAGTTGTTGTAACTCCCAAACAAATAAGAAACAACTCCAAAGAAAGTTTCATCTCCAGTCAAACCCATCCCACACCCCAATCTCTGCAATTACCTTTTTTTTTTTTGCAAAGAAACAACATAAAGCTTTAAAAATTTATCTTTAAGTCTCCCATCACCAATCCGTAGGTCTTCCCAAAACAAAGATTTCATGTCATTTCCCACTTTCATCCAAATTCCTTGTTGAATTATTTTTTCTACTTCATTTTCAGAATTTGAAATATTACAAATTTCAGTCCAAGATCCCCTTCTAGTTGTTATATTTTGATCAACACGTGGCCTATCCAACTTCTGGTTATATTTAGAACACACAAACATTTTCCATAAGGGTTTATCCTCAATAGAAAATCGCCACCACCATTTGAAAAGCATAGCAGCATTTTTAATAACCAGATCTCCCACACCAGGACCTCCCAAACTTTTAGGTTTCTGAATTACACTCCACTTAATTAATGGAAGTCCTCTCTTATTAATATCACAACTCCAAAAAATCTACTTTAAAGCCTAATAATTTTTTTAACCATAACATTCAAAATTTTGAAAAGTCCAAGATAATATAGTGGAAGGTTATTAAGTATTGATTTGATTAAAACAAGTCTACTTGACCTGAATAGAAGTCTCGCCTTCCAAGATGCAAGCTTCTTCTCAATCCTATCCAGCATCAGTCTCCATGTTTCAAGCTTTCTCAGATTTGTACCAAGAGAAATTCCTAAATATTTAATTGGCAGGGAGACAACCATGCTATTCAAGCTGCTACTCACAGCTTCAACCCTCTGCTGCGAGCATGAGAAAAGGATAAGTGCTGATTTTACATAATTAATCTTCAGCTCAAACATAATTCCAAAGCAATCCAACAATATTCTATAGTTAGAAATGATTTGCCTTTTGGAAGGACAAAAAACTATCGTATCATCCGCAATTAGAGATGAGACAACTCAACATTATCCCTCTCAATGCAAACTCCTTCAATCAAACTAGCTTCCTTAGCTCTCCAAACCATCCGATTGAAGACTTCCGTGATTAGGACAAATAAGAAAGGAGATAATGGGTCTCCTTGTCTTAGTCCTCGCTCCATATTGAAGGGCACTGTTAGTGATTCATTTGCCAAAATTGACATAGAAGCTATTAAAATACATTGAGATATTTATCTTCTCATTTTTTTCCCCAAAGTCCATTAGTTTTAAGACATGATCAATAAAATTCTATCTAACTGAGTCATATGCTTTTTGAAAATCAAGCTTCATAAGAACTACAGAAACTTTATGTTTTTTAATCTAATGAACTGCTTCACTAGTTATAAGCACCCCATCAAGGATCTGTCGACTACTACTAAAAGATGTTTGAGTCTCACCTACTAAATTTGGCATAACCTTTTTAATCCTTCTTCACAAATAATCAAGATACTAGGTCTCAATAACTAGAAATATATTTCATTCTGAATTCAAATAATCAAAAACGTTTTTTAAAGTGTCAATAGAAGGAGTATTTATAACTCTATTATAAAATAAACTAAATACAACTAGTTGATGATATGATTTTAGATTTAGATAAAATTTTATTAAAATTAAAATCTTAATTGTAACTAAAATCTTAAAATAGATAAAATTTCTTAATTAATAAAATAAAATTTTAAAGTAAATAATAATAAAAATCTAAAATAAATTCATAATAATGAAATTATAATTATTTTAATATAATCTACATCACTCATAAAAAAATAAATAATAACATCAAACGAGAAATTTTTATGTATTTTTATAATAAGAAAAAATTTGTGATTAGTATCACTCTGTGCATGTCATATCAGTCACGTGGATATTATAATTTTTTATTTTAATAATATTTTTAATATTATAATTATAATTATAATAAAATACAATTAATTATATATAAAATAATAACTTTTTCTTTTCTAAAGAGTAAAGAGCATCTAAAAATTTGAAAAAAAGATTATTTTACATTATTTTAAAGATATAAATACTGTATATATTATTTTTAAAGATATGTGATTAAGAAAAAAATAATAAAAAATAATAAATATAATAAATAATATTAAATAAAATATAAAAAATATATATATATACTAAGAATATTAAAATTAAAAAATTTCTTACATCAATATAAGCAGCGGGGCCCACCAATGGCGGTGGGCAGACTGAAGAGAATGGCTTGGCTTGCGTCGGCATCAAATGACAAAACAAGCTTCACACCACGGTGTTGTCTGTCCTTCCTCGTATTAACAACTGTACCCAAAGTCTCCATTTCTTATCACTAATAAATTCAATTCAATGAGAATATCCTATGATTGGTGGTCTCAGCGCCGATGATTAAAAATCAACACTTATTGCCGGACCTACATAAATGCACGCACGTCAACTACTTTAACACACAATTTACACCCAGTAGTTTCAATTCAATTTTTTCCTTCTTTACATCGCTGTTTATATGTATAGTTATTTCTATGGATGTCCTTTAATTCTCATTTAATTTATTATTACATATTTATTATCTTTTTATTTTGTTATTATGTAATATTTTTAATTTTATTTAATTAATTTAATTGAGATATAAGAACAAATTAAATAAATAATAAATATATGATAATAAATTAAATGAGAGTTAGAGAGACTCTCTCTAATTTTGATTGAAAAAATTTTCTCTAATCAGAATTAAAGTCAAGTTCTATCATATTCTTATAGTTTAAAAATTGAATCGAATCTGTGTCAGTTAGACGTCACCTCACCTCACCAATTTGGTTACAACTTATAAAAATTGATTAAGAACCAATGAACGGTAACTCAGCTATTCCAATACGATACCAATTTGAGCCTCAAATTTTTTTTTTATAAATATTTTGGTATCCAAAAATTCTATTAAATCTCGACTAAGATTGAATTGAGTTGAATTAAATCACAAAAATGTAAATTTTTCACAACGTTAATTTTTTTTATTCACAATATTCAAATAATTTATAGCAAGAGTTCCACATACATTATGTCAACCAATGACTCATATAGCAAGAGACTGCTATATGATGAATATGTAATTAAATATATAAATATAAATATATATTTAATTGTTTGTATAAAAAATATTTAATTATAATCTAATTTAACTACGATTTACTCATAGTTGAGTCATTAAACTTTAAATTAATCTATGACTAGTTCAATAATTAGTTTGATTTTCAAAACCTTGGTTACTCCTCACATATTTCACACATAAATGGTTTTAAAGTAAATATTAAAGTTTTTAAAGATATAAATAACATCATTTTAGTTTTTTTAAAGAAAGTTAATATCTATTTTATCTCTCAAATATAGGTAGTGACATTAATTTGGTATTCCAAAAAAAATAACATTAATTTAACCCTATTATTATATATAATAATATTAATTTAATTTCTCAATCATATAAAGTTAGTATTAATTTAATCATTCAATAATAAAAAATAATATTAATTTTGTTCTTGAATCTCGTAGTCAATATATAAAATAATAATTAACATTAAGTAAAATAGTCCAACATATATATAAATTGTATTTAAAAAATAAGATAAATAATGTGAAATTCTTAACAATATTAATAAAATTTATTATTATATGTATCTCAGTGATAAAAGTATCCTATTAAATACATCCATATATCCCAAATAACAATCTTCAGTGGTAGAAATTAATTTGCTTCTCTAATTAAATTTGCTTCTATTACCCAAAATATAAAGACTTGAAGAGTGAAGTTGCGTTGTTACTTGCACAAATATTACGTAGAATCTAACTTTTTTTAAAGCAACACGCGTTAGTTATATATTATCATATGCAATCATTATTACTCCTGATCAAATATATGTAGCTAATTATTATTATTTTTAATGAGATTCAGTATTTGATGGATAAAGAGAAAAAAAAATACAATTTAGGGTAATATGATAAATATTAATGTGATAAGAATATTTTGGTTGTTACAACTGACATATTAGTCAACAGAAACATTTTAGAACTAATAAGTATACTGTGTCTTGCATGAATTTTTTAGTCTCTCTCTATATATATAGAGAGATGATCAACTTACATTAATATAAGTTTTTTTTTTTCTTATACTTATTTTTAATCATTAGTTTTATTTTTATCTAATGATTATCTTTAATAAAATAATTTTAACTATTAGATGAAAATAGAATTAACAGTTAAAAATAAGTATAAGAGAAAAAAAATTACACTGATATATATTTATCAAGTTACAGAAGCCTTCTCTTATAAGAGAGGCATACAAGAGTGACATACAATTAGGACACAAAAAATCAAAAAACAAATCCCTAAAAACTAGGAAATTATCAAATTGATTACATTAACTTAGGAAATTAATGATATGACTATACTATCTATAAAAATAGAATATTTACAATAATTACAAGATTCAAAAATAGATCACACATAGATTTACTCCAATTGGTCTTCAATATGTGTGACATTCTCCCTCAAGCTGACTTAAAGATATCTTCCATGGACAACTTACCTATTATGTTGTCAAAGTTCTTTTTAGGTAATCTCTTAGAATATCTGCAATCTGTTACACTGTAGAGAGATATGTTACACAAATCTACCCTATCTCTATCTTCTTTTTTATGAAATTTTTGTCGACTTTCACATGTTTGGTTCTATAATGTAAAATTGGATTATAAGCAATAAAAATTACTAACTTGTTATCACAATACAACTTCATTAGTGTAAGACTATGGACATTTAATTCCTTTAGTAGCTTTTCAATCCATAGTACTTCATAGATTCCTTGTGCCATTGATCTGAATTCAGCTTCTGCACTAGTCCTAGCCACCACATTTTATTTTTTACTTTTCCAACTAACAAGATTTCCTCTAATAAAGCTGCAGTAACCATAAGTGGACCTTCAATCAGTAACATTGCCAACCTAATATGCATTAGTACCAACTTCTATCGATAAGTGGCCATGTTTTTTTTTTTTGTAAAATAGTCCTCTTCTAAGTGATTCCTTTAGGTATTTCAGAATTATATTTACTGTTTCAAAATGGTGTTCAGGTCCTAGTGAGTGAATAAATTGACTTACTATGCTAACAGCAAAGGCTATGTCTGGACAAATATGAGATAAGTAAATCAGTCTTCTAATAAGTCTTTAATACTTTTCTTTATCCATCACATCTTCAATTTTGGCTAGTTGAAGTTTAATCTTGGGTTCAATAGGTGTTTCAACAACTTTACACCCCAAAAACCTATTTCCTTTAACAAATTAATGATATACTTTTGCTGATTAATGAATATATCTTCTTTAGATTTAGCAAATTTTATCCTAAGAAAGTATTTCAAAGGGCCAAGCTCCTTGATTTCAAATACTTCAGCAAGTTTCTTCTTCAAATTAATGAGTTCTCCACCATCATCCCCTGTCAAAATGATGTCATTTACATACACAATTAGAACTGCAATTTTACCAATCAGTGAATGCTTATAAAATAGTGTGTGATTAGCTTGACTTTGATTGTACCCAAGATGTTTAACAATAGTCCCAAAGCGTTCAAACTAGGCTCTTAGAGATTGTTTCAAGCCATATAAGAATTTCTTTAACTTGCACACTTTATTCCTTTCAAGATTTCCTTCAAATCCAGGAGGAAGGCTCGTGAACACTTCTTCTTCCAAATCCCTATTTTGGAATGCATTTTTAACATCTAATTGATGCAAGAGCCAATTGAAATTGACAACAAGTGATAGTAGGATTCTTATAGAATTAATTTTAGCTACTGGAGCAAAGGTCTCTTGTTCTTTTATCCTTTGGAAAATTGACAATTTCTTAAGTCTCATTCCTTTTAAGAGCGTTCATTTCTTCCATAACTGCTAATTTCAAATTTGGATCATCAAGTGCTTCCTTAATGTTTATAGGAAAAAACAAATTGGTAATTCTAGAGGTGAAAGTTCTATGATTATAAGAGATTTTTGTAAGAGTCATATTTAGAAATGAGATCATTTGTACAGGTTCTTACACTTTTTCTTAGTGCATGTTTTAACACATTTCCTAAGAGATATAAGAACATTAGAATATGAATTAGGAAAATCTGTATTACCTAGAGTTTTTAAGGAGTCATTTTTTTGGCAGATTTCTAGGAGATATGATTGTTCTTGTGCCAGGATGATATGTTGATCTTTGTTTTGCAATAGATTCTTCGAAATATAATATCATAGCTCCTTTTTTTACTGTGGTATTTCCCCTCCTGTTTGAGAAACATCTAAGTTTGGCACCTCTTTATCCTTTTCAAAATCCTAAATAGTTGTTTCAATTGGAGGTATTGATTGCAAAATAGGGTTAGGTAATGGATTATTCAAAGATTTTATCTTCATTACTCTTTGTCTCTCCCTGAAGAGAATTTTTTTGAAAGAAAGGTTGATTTTCCAAAAAAGTAACATTCATACTGACATAGAGTTTTTTTGTTCTAGGATTAAAACATTTATATCCTCTTTGATTTGGAGCATAGCCAATAAAAATACATTTTTTAACTAGCAAATCAAGTTTGGAGCAAGACATATTTGGTAAATGTACAAAGACAGTACAACCAAAAACTTTTAAAAGAGTAAGTCAGCATGCATCCTATAGGATAGAAAAATAGATTTAAAGTTGTCTAAAGGTGTGGTAAAGTTCAACAAACGAATAAGCATTTTGTTTATTAAGTATGATGTAGTTAAGACAACTTGCCCCCACAAATACTTATGAACATTTGTAATAAACATAATGGCACAAGCCACTTTAATGGGGAGTGTCGATTATATTTGGGACCCAACTTGCTACTTTTTAAATGTGCTAGTCTTCCATGAATCTTCCAGCATGTTTCTCGGGTATGGTGAGGTTTATCGCAGAAATCACACCATACTTGTGTAAGTTCATCAGTCATTCTCTGGTTTGAAATACTTTAGTTGGCAGAGCTTTCCACAACTACCAAAGTAGTGGTGCCAGTTAAAACTAAATCCATTTTAAATTTTTTTCCAAGCATAACATTTCTTCTAGTCTTTTCCCTTCCTATCTCAGAGAATACCTCACCGACTAAATGGAGAGTTTCCCTTCTAATAACCCTTCCTTAAACTTCATCAAGTTCATCATCAAGCCCAGCTAGAAACTTGAAGGTTCTACCTTCTTCCACTACCTGCTTGTGATGTTTGGCATCTTCAAGTGACTTCCATTCATAGGTATTGAACAGATCTAGATCTTGCCAAACCCGCTTGAGGGTGTTGAAGTACTTGGTGACACTTTCTCCTCCTTGTCAAATTTCACTGATCTTCAAAGTTAACTCATAGATCTAAGATTTATTACCCAAATTAGAGTACATTTCATTAACATTATCTCAAAGCTAATTGGCTGTAGAATAACACATATAGTTGTAGTTGATATCTTCATCCATGGAATTCTCTAACCAGGTCATAACCATAGAATTTTTAGCATCCCAATCAGCATATTGAGGATCAATCTTAGTTGGTTGCTTTTTTCACCCGTTAAGTACCCCATCTTCCCTCTTTCACGGATATACATGTGGACTAAACTAACACATAAAATGCACACCATTGAGGTGAATTGTAGTAATTGGAATCGAGTGAGAATCACTCAGAGTCTTCTTGGGTTCAGTACTCTGATTCGTTTGAGTCGTTGAGTCAGATATATGAGGGTTGGAGGTTAAGGAAGCATAAGTCATCCTGATAGAATTCTAAGGCCAGCTGTGGTGCACAACTCTCCCAAAAGCTTAAACTATTAGGTAAAAGCACATGAATGATTTAATATATCTAACACGCCCCCTCAAAGCAAGAGTCCTTTAGGCTTGAAGCATGAACAATGTGCAGACCCACCTATCTTATGTTGAAATTCAACTTTTATTTAAAAGAATAGAGGTAAACAAGAATTGAACTCTAGACCATTTGATCATAGAGGCTCTTATACCAACTTGAAGAAGGTGTTTTCTAATGTTCACATATTTGATGCATTAATAAGCCTTCATTTTTAGTCATTTACACTCTCCTTGCACTTAATAAATTAAGTTTGGTTATGTTTTGTATGTTTTAAACTCAAAATAGATTTAATTGAATTTTTCAGCATGATTTACGTCTTATACTAATCTTGTATTTGGGTCATATCTTAGGCTGTAGTTGGATGTTTAAGGTGAATCTTATGTCATTTTAAAGATAAGAGAGAGCTCTACAATCTTCATGAAGACATCAAAGACTCAATCACACGTTTGGATGGCTCAAATTGGCATTGAATCAAGAACTAACGTGTTGCTCCTGGCAGAATGACCTTTGTGTACTGTTCATTACACTGCTCGTAGTGAAAGTTGTATAATAGGCTGAAATTTTGATGGTTGATAGTTAAGACTCAAATATACAACTTTCATGTTGAACACTCTTCCCGATTCAGACTTCTTGGAGGTGATATTGGACTTGGAAGTCAGAACAGAGGAGCTGCGACTGGGCCTGAGCAGTGTGCAGTAATTTGAATATATCTGGAGCTATAGAAATGATATTGGACTCAAACCAGAGCCATTTGAAAGCTAAGATCCAGAGCTACAATCTTCGTGAAGACCACTTGGCTCAAAAATGACGAATGCAATGACTTCAGAGCTGCATGATTTCGGAGACAAAGAATCTCCAGAATTTTCTACTCACCAAAAAGTCATTCAACATTTTCCACCTTCTCCACCTACTCCACCTTCTCCATCTACTCCACCAACCACCATGACTCAGCCTCCTTTGACATTTTGTATCTTTAACCCTCTATAAAAGGGAGGCTATGCAGATCATTGTAACATGTAGAGCTTTTATGTAGAAGTGTTGTTATAATTAAAGTTTTAGTGTTTCATTTTGGAGAATTCTCTTCTTCTCTTCCTCTCCTCCTCTCTCTTTGTTATTTTCATTTTTGTATGGTTCTTGAAGGTTATCCAATGGTGATGGCTATGGAGAGCTAAACTTCTTTAATCAATCCAAGAGATTGACAAGCTTGATGATTAATCTTGAGATCTTGTTTTAATTGTTATACGTTCATCTATTAATCAAGTTTCTCTTTCTCTTCTTCTCTTGTTTAAATTCTGATTTAATGCTTAATTTGATTGGGATTTGCATATGTTAATTGCGTAATTATCATGTGCCAAGAGATGAATTCAGAGGCTAAATAATGCATCAAAGGTATTTGATGAAATATTTAGCTTAGTTGGATCTTGGTTTTTAAGTTAATTTGGGTTTTGGATGGATGCTTAATTTGTCTAACCTTAATTAATTAAATTTTAGAAGCGTTTCTAGTAGAAGATCCATGGATCATTGAGAGGCGTCTTGATGTGATCTAAGACCAAAGATTTGGTTGATAGTTGAACGGAATTATAAAGATCAAGGATGGATTAAAATCAAGATTTATTAATTCTCTTGGATTGGTTATTTTCTCAATCTTGTTTACTCATTTTAATTGTTCTTTGTTGTTTAATCTTGCAAAACTTTCCCCCCTGTTTATTATCCTCTTAATCTGACTTCATAATTAGAGTGATCTACGGGCTCGACCCGGTGTTACCTTATGCTACAAGTAGTTTTGGTAAATCGGTTATAAATTGATTTAAATTTGATAATCTCGACAAGTGTCAAATTTTTGGCGCCGTTGCCGGGGACCTTTCAAAGGTGTATGGTCAGTATCTTCTCTGAATTTTTAGAGAGTTGCATGGATGTGTTTATGGATGATTTTACTGTCTATGGCTCTTCCTTTGATGCATGTTTAGATAGTCTGGATAGAGTCTGCATCGATGCATTGAGACTAATCTTGTTCTTAATTATGAGAAGTGTCATTTTATGGTAGAACAGGGCATAGTCTTAGGCCATATCATCTCTCAGAAAGGTATAGAAGTAGATCCTGCTAAAATTGATGTTATTTCCTAATTGCCTTACCCCTCTTGCGTGCGAGAGGTTCGTTCTTTTCTTGGCCATGCAGGTTTCTACAGGCGGTTCATTCAGGATTTCAGCAAAAAGGCCCTTCTCCTGTCTAACTTGTTGCAGAAAGATGTTGTTTTTTATTTTGATGGCAAGTGCAGAGAGGCTTTTGATTGCCTTAAAGGAGCTTTGACCACCACTCCTATCATCCAACCACCAGATTGGACACTCCCATTTAAACTCATGTGTGATGCCTCTAATTATGCATTGGGAGCTGTCCTTGCACGAAGAGTCAGAAAGTACCCCATGTCATTTCCTATGCTTCGAGGACTTTAGATCTTTTGCACAAGCCAACTACACTACAACCGAAAAGGAACTTTTAGCAATTGTTTTTGCTTTAGATAAATTTCGATCATATTTGCTTGGTTCTAGAGTGGTTGTATTTTCAGATCATGCAGCTTTGAAGTTTCTCCAAAAAGCCCGATGCAAAGCCAAGGTTGATTAGGTGGATGTTACTCTTACAGGAGTTTGATATTGATATCAGAGATAAGAGTGAAGCAGAGAACCTGGTGGCAGATCACTTGAGTCTAGGGATGGAAATAGCGGCCCTGTCAGAGGCTCGTGGCCTGGCTGTTTTTTTTTAGGCACACTGGCCTTTGTTTAGAAAATGAGCTGTGTTGTGCCTTTTTAAAAGCCTGTTTTATTTAGTAGGCGGGCACGGCCTCTCAAGAAAGCTTGTTAGGCCTATTAGGCCTACTGTTTATATTTATTTATAAAAAAAATTTTTTTTTTTCAATGGCCTTTTAAGGCTGTTTAAGGCTTAGGTCTATTTGAGGCCTATATGAAGGCCTTGGCCTGTTGGCCTATTTAGAGGCCTTAATATAAATCAGCTTCTAAACAAGCAAGTAGCTTCTTAAACATGCCAAAGCCAGGCCCAAAAAAAAGCCTTTGGTTTGAGTAATGTGCCCAGGCTCGGGCCCAATATTTGTAAACATGTGGCCCTGGCCTCGTTTAGGGTGGCTCGGCTGGCTGGCACGGCCTGTTTCCATCCCTACTTGAGTCGGATTGAAAGAGAGGCAGATTCTTCTCCTATCCATGATGCTTTCCCTGATGAACAACTTTTCAAGATGCAAGGTAACATCTCTTGGTTTGCAGATTTGGTTAATTTCTTGGTTGCTAGAGCACTACCTGCACATTTTACTAAGGCACAGATTGATAAACTGAAAAGTGAGTCAAAATATTATGTGTGGGATGACCCTTATTTGTGGAGATTTTGTAGTGACCAAGTCATTAGGAGATGTATTCCTAATCACGAGTTTGATTCTGTTCTTAGTTTTTGTCATGCACTTGCCTGTGAGGGACATTTTGGACCTACTCGTACAGTTAGGAAAGTTTTGGACTCTGGATTATATTGGCCCACTCTATTTCGTGATGCATATTTGTTTTGTAAATCTTGTGAACAATGCTAGAGAACAGGGAATATTTCTCGTAGGAATGAGATGTCCCAACAACCTTTGTTGTTCTGTGAAATATTTGATGTTTGGGGTATTGATTTTATGGGTCCGTTTCCTGTGTCATTTGGTTTTGTTTACATTTTGCTTGCTGTGGATTATGTATCTAAATGGGTGAGGCAAAAGCCACTCGGACTGATGATTCCAAGGTTGTTGTGGATTTTGTTAGATCACATATTTTCTGCAGGTTTGGAGTCCCAAAAGCCATCATTAGTGATCAGGGTTCACATTTCTATAATCGAAGCATGGAAGCCTTGATGAAAAGTATGGAGTCTTGCATAGAGTTTCTACACCTTATCATCCCCAGACTAATGGGCAAGCCGAGGTTTCTAACAGAGAGATCAAGCAGATACTTCAGAAAACAGTTCAACCTAATAGAAAGGACTAGAGCAAAAGGCTTGAGGATGCTTTATGGGCTTATAGAACTGCCTATAAGACTCCGATTGGGATGTCTCCTTATCGGATTATTTTTGGCAAAGCATGCCACTTGCCAGTGGAAATTGAGCATCGTGCATTTTGGGCAGTAAAAAGGTGTAACTTGGACCTCAATCAAGCAGGCATGAAGCGGAAGCTACAGTTGCAAGAATTGGAGGAGATCCGCCTAGAGGCTTATGAGAGTTTCAAACTTTATAAAGAGAAGACTAAAGCCTTCCATGATAAGAAGATCATGAGAAAAATATTTAAGATTGGTCAAAAAGTTCTCCTTTATAACTCCCGCCTCAAACTCATGCCCGGAAAGCTCAGATCTAGGTGGCTTGGTCCATTTGTTGTTACTAAGATTTTTCCTTATGGTGCTGTGCAGGTTACAAGTGAGACTACTATAAAAGCTTTCACAGTCAATGGACATCGCCTCAAACCATTTTATGAGGGAGCTCAAGAGAATATTTTGGAGGAGGTCCACTTGCAAGAAGTCGTCTACCCCACTTGATGAGTAAGATGCCGCCTCAATGGACAAAAAAAAATTTGATTGAGTTAAAAAAAAATTGATTGAGTTAAAAATTTTTTTTTTTCTATTGTGCTGACCCATATTTGTTCAATTATTGTCCTGATCAAATCTTTTGGAGATTTGTACCCGACAATGAGGTAAGTAGTGTCATTGAATTTTGTCATTCAGAAGCATGTGGAGGTCATTTTTCTTCAAAGAAAATAGCTGCAAAATCTTGCAGTATGGATTTTATTGGCCATATTATTCAAGGGCAGTTATACTTTTTACAAAAGTTGCGAACATTGTCAAAAATTGGGGTCCATTTCTGAAAGAAAAATGATACTTCCAAGTTACGCAAATTGCACTTGCATGACTTGCGGAATCAATAAATGATGCATAAAAAAATAATTAAAAAAATAATAATAAAAAATTTTATAAAGCAAAAAGACTCAAACCATTTCTGGAACATCAAGCTGTTGAGGTAGAATCCATCTCCCTTTCTAATCCTTGTTATGAGTAGAATTTATTTTAATTTGTTTCTTCTTTTTACGCTTCTTTCAGTTCCCGGTTAAACGGCGGATAACGGTATTCGTGACTCTCGAGTCGGTTTGTCTTTCAGTTTCCCATAATAACTGATTTCTTCTCTTTCAAAATGAATGTCATTCTTTCAAATCTAAAAAAGTATTTCCCTTCTGTTCATAAAAATATTCTAACCAAAATTTACAAAGCTAGGTGTGAGAGATTGAGACTGTTAATGTACAAGGGCATCCCAGAAGATATACGCTGGATAATCGAAGCAAAAGTTCATTTAGCTGGTGAATCTTCCGATTCATTTGTCCGATACATGCCTGGTCTCGGTAAAAGTTCATTTTCGAAAAAGAGAAGAGCAAAAAGAATACACGTTTGTTACAAGTGTGTACGATGGAATTGCAACACGCGATGTCGTTCTTTGGGAATGGTTTCTGTAAACAGAGAAGATAAAATATTCTTCATTAAGAATGGACTGAGTAAGGAGTCATTAGATAATATCTTATTGACTCTTGAGACGCATTCTTGTGGAATTGTGCAGCGTGAACTTCTTCGTTTGTGGAATCTCTTCAAGGACGAGCAAGAGCATTATAGTCTTGAATCGACTCAAAAAGACCGTGTTTGCCAATTTATAAGAAAATTAGATGGGAAGCCTATCCACGACTCATAGAAGGCGTTTAAGCCGTTTTCGGACGTAAAACCGAGAGGAAGATGTGAGCCACAATCACAACAATCTGTATATATTATCTTATGCATTTATTATTTAAAAAAAAACAAAACAAAACAAAACATTAAAAAAAACAAAAAAAAACAAAAAAATTCAAAAGTTTTCTGACAACAGCCAACCTACTCATATAAGAGCTATTATTTTTTCTATTCTCTTTCCTATTTAAACACTCCATTTTCTTCACTTTCCCGCAACTCTTAATCATTCATAGAGAGCGTGAGTGTAGAGATGGAGGGAGCTTCTTCTTCTTACGTTCGTAGACTTGTTAGTATCTGTGTATTTTGTGGGACACATTATGGGAAAGAGTTTAGAGTTTGTCAACGCAAAGCAACCACTCTTGGTAGAACACTTACTGCGAGGAACATTCGTGTAGTATATGGGGAGGTTGCCTTGGGTTAATGGGGGTTGTATCACTGTCTGCATTTCTAAGAGGTGGTCAAGTTTTAGGTGTCATTCCTGAACCTTTAACTCGAAGGAACTTTGTTGGAAAGACAATTGGACAGAAATTCAAGTATCATCTATGCATGCACGAATGACGGCAATGCTTGAAAACTCTGATGCCTTCATAGCCTTACCTGGTGGTTTTGGTACTTTGGAAGAAGTCTTTCAAATTGTTTCTTAGGCTAACTGAACATCCATCATAAACCCATAGGTTTGTTGAATGTTAATAATTTCTTTGATAATTTGTTATCTTTTGTTGACCATGCTGTGGAACAAAAATTTGTCACACCTTCTGCAAGACAACTCCTTATCTCAGCTTCCACTGTCTCGGCTTCCACTGTTGATGAGTTAATTGATAAATTGGAAGCCTTTGTTTATGAACCTGATCCAAGGATGCCCGAGATAGATTGGTCGAGAGACAAGAAGAAGCGAGACAACAACAAGGGAGGCAAAGAAGAAACAACAAGTGTGACGACACTTCATCTATGACTTTCCTTTATCTTTAGTTTTATTCATCGTACTTTGTTTTTGTTTATATTTGTGTGAGGTTTCTCTTTTCCGTAATTGCAGTAACAGGTACTATTCTCTATCTTTTTCCTTTCTATTTTTTTTTTTAACATTGAGGACAATGTTATGATCTAGTTGGGGGGAAGGATAGTTGTGTGATTAAAAAAAAAATTAGTAAGTGTGTTTATGTTTGTCATGTGTAGAGTTGTGTAAAAAAAAAATATGTGTATGTATTAATATGTTTATTGTGTTTATATGTTTGTCAGTAATTTTCTACACCAGTTAAGGATGGCAGAGTAAGGAGTAAATTTTACTCTTGAGACGCATTTTAGTTGGGGTAGATAACTAGTTTGTGTGGAAGTAGCAATTAAAATTCAGGGAAATTTGCATGATTGAGTTAATTGTCTTCTTTATTAAAAATCATATGTTTAGTTATAGATGTTGAATTGGTGGACTGAGAATGATAGAACTATACCTTGTGAGATCTTGAGCCTATTGATGAATGAATTGAACATCTACACCATTCTCTTCTTTCTTGTGTGAATTTCACTCATGAAATTGTTACTCTAGAACTTGCTTTGATTATTTTTAAAGCTACGTTTTCACATGCATACATAAAAATGATTGAGGCAAATTTTTTTCAATTAACTACTTTGACCAAATAGCCAACCTTGCATATTTCCCCTTACTTAACCCTTTTGAGCTTATTTGATTATTCTTTTTCTCGAACTCATTATGTTTCTTAAAAAAAAAAAACCATGTTCTTACTTAGTCTTAGGGAATAAGAGAACATTAGCTTTGTCATTAGATGACTTCATGAACAAGTGTGGGGGTGTGTATGCAGAATGGTTGAAAAATGTATATATGATGTTCTTTTTGAAAAAAAAAAGAAAAAAAGAAAAAAAATATATATATGTAAAAAAAAAAAAAGGTCAACAAGGCAATAAAGGAAGGGAAAATAATATGTAAAGGGAATTTGTATTAGATGAAGATGGGATGAACTTTCATGATCGATAATTGAACTCAGCTTTCATGTTCTTTTATTCTCTTTGGTGTTTAACTTGTCATATCCATATTACCTTCTCCTTTACCTTGACCCCATTACAACCTTGAATAAAGTCCTCATGATTTGTGTGTGCATGTGTTCTGAGTAGTGGAGAAGTAGAAGATAAGCAAGCTTATGGTAGTGCAATTTTCATGAGTTGAATTGAGTGTAATACCTACCTTTTAAACACTTGAGAGATTGAGAGTGAATTCTGTGAGGATCTATCATTCTTTACTCATGCTTTTCAATTGAAGTATCCTTACTTGTTGATTTGAGATGTGAAGATGTGTTACCTCATAAATATTTTGATCACTTGAATTATTAATTGTTCTTCATTCTTAAATATTATTAGAAATTAAGTCTTTTAGAATGTTTAACTTTTGAGTCTTTTTCATTTTGTTTTTGTGTGTTTTGCCCAGGAGTGCAAAAAGTTAAGTGTGGGGGAATTTGATGTTCACATATTTGATGCATTAATAAGCCTTCATTTTTAGTCATTTACACTCTCCTTGCACTTAATAAATTAAGTTTGGTTATGTTTTGTATGTTTTGAACTCAAAATAGATTTAATTGAATTTTTCAGCATAATTTACGTCTTACATTAATCTTGTATTTGGGTCATATCTTGGGCTGTAGGTGGATGTTTAAGGTGAATCTTATGTCATTTTAAAGATAAGAGAGAGCTCTACAATCTTCATGAAGACATCAAAGACTCAATCACACGTTTGGATGGCTCAAATTGGCATTGAATCAAGAACTAACGTGTTGCTCCTGGCAGAATGACCTTTGTGTACTGTTCATTACACTGCTCGTAGTGAAAGTTGTATAATAGGCTGAAATTTTGATGGTTGATAGTTAAGACTCAAATATACAACTTTTATGTTGAACACTCTTCCCGATTCAGACTTCTTGGAGGTGATATTGGGCTTGGAAGTCAGAACAGAGGAGCTGCCACTGGGCCTGAGCAGTGTGCAGTAATTTGAATATATCTAGAGCTATAGAAATGATATTGGACTCAAACCAGAGCCATTTGAAAGCTAAGATCCAGAGCTACAATCTTCATGAAGACCACTTGGCTCAAAAATGACGAATGCAATGACTTCAGAGCTGCATGATTTCGGAGATAAAGAATCTCCAGAATTTTCTACTCACCAAAAAGTCATTTAACATTTTCCACCTTCTCCACCTACTCCTCCTTCTCCATCTACTCCACCAACCACCATGACTCAGCCTCCTTTGACATTTTGTATCTTTAACCCTCTATAAAAGGGAGGCTATGCAGATCATTGTAACATGTAGAGCTTTTATGTAGAAGTGTTGTTATAATTAAAGTTTTAGTGTTTCATTTTGGAGAATTCTCTTCTTCTCTTCCTCTCCTCCTCTCTCTTTGTTATTTTCATTTTTGTATGGTTCTTGAAGGTTATCCAATGGTGATGGCTATGGAGAGCTAAACTTTTTTAATCAATCCAAGAGATTGACAAGCTTGATGATTAATCTTGAGATCTTGTTTTAATTGTTATACGTTCATCTATTAATCAAGTTTCTCTTTCTCTTCTTCTCTTATTTAAATTCTGATTTAATGCTTAATTTGATTGGGATTTGCATATGTTAATTGCGTAATTATCATGTGCCAAGAGATGAATTCAGAGGCTAAATAATGCATCAAAGGTATTTGATGAAATATTTAGCTTGATTGGATCTTGGTTTTTAAGTTAATTTGGGTTTTGGATGGATGCTTAATTTGTCTAACCTTAATTAATTAAATTTTAGAAGTGTTTCTAGTAGAAGATCCATGGATCATTGAGAGGCGTCTTGATGTGATTTAAGACCAAAGATTTGGTTGATAGTTGAACGGATTTATAAAGATCAATGATGGATTAAAATCAAGATTTGTTAATTCTCTTGGATTGGTTATTTTCTCAATCTTGTTTACTCATTTTAATTGTTCTTTGTTGTTTAATCTTGCAAAACTTTTTTCCCCTATTTATTAACCTCTTAATCTGACTTCATAATTAGAGTGATCTACGGGCTCGACCCGGTGTTACCTTATGCTACAAGTAGTTTTGGTAAATCGGTTATAAATTGATTTAAATTTGATAATCTCGACAAGTGTCATTTTCTATATATTTACCAAGGTACATAAGCCTTCTCTTTTAGGAGAGGCTTAAAGAGAGTAACGTACAATTATGAAGTAAAAAAACTAAAAAACAAATCCCTAAAAATAAGAAACTATCAAACTGATTACACTAACTTAGAAAACTAATTATATGACTATGCTATCTACAAAAACAAAATATTTACAAGATTCAAAAATACATCATAAACAAATTTACTACAATCTATCTTCAATCTGTGCGACATGAAAAATGAAAATATATATATATATATATATATATATATATATATATATATATATATATATATAAAATGAAAATATATATATATATATATCCACTCCTAATATATATATCCACTCCTATATTATGAATGCTAGTACTCTTTTGAGAGTGAGATTTTTTTATCATACTCTCTTTCTCTTTGAGAGTATAATTTTTTTATAGTGCTCTATTTCTTCAATTGTCACATATCATTTCTTAAATCTTAATTCTCTTTTTAAGTTTATTCTTTCTATTTACTCAATCTTCCCTATTTATTTTCCATACTAGTTACAAATCAAATTTTCTTAACAAATTCCCAAATTTACTTAATCATTTCACTATCAAATCCTTATATATTAAGTCTCAAATTTCTATGATTAAATCTTAAATTTAAATACTTTTAATTTCTTTCTTAAAAAAAATAATCTAAATATTATGCACCTTTTTAAATTTTAAATATCATTCTTAATTTTAAATTTTAAAATTTTATCTAAATTAAAAGAAAATCCTGTCTGATGCACGTGATATAAACTATTATATATATAATTGCTCATTTTTTTACTATTTGATCGTAGTGAGTGAATTTTTTTCAATGTAATAAGAAGATTTTATGGTAAAATTTTCTTATTACATTGACATGGCTACTAGTTACATATATTTAGTTTTTACTAATGCTTAATTATATATCATATAAATATATTTCAATTTATTAGAATTTGTATTTTTTTAAATATAATAGTTAAGTTGAAACATAAAATAATTTATGCATATTTAAGGTGAAAGCTAGTGATACCTAAAAAGAATATATAGCTTCAGCATCTTTATCCTCTTAAAAGCCAAATTTTAATTCTCAAAGTTTAAGAATTGAGCTTGAAAATAAGAAACTTTAAAAAATCCTAAATGACACAATTTATTTGATATTAGTTATCTAAAAACAAAACAAATATGAGAATGTATATTGTTTGGCCACCCCAAAATTTTGGTCCAAGTTCCGCCACTAATTAAATTGAGATAGAATTTAAATTTACAAAAATTAAGAATGACACATGTTATTATTTTAAAAAATTAAAACATAAAATTAAATCACTATCAAATCAAAACACTTAAATTTAATAAATAAAAATTATAAACACCAAATGCATGTTTTAAAAATTTATAAAATAAAATGCATGTTTTAAGATAAGCAAGTAGTTTTATTACCCATGCGATGCACGGATTTGTTAAATTAAGTGTGATTTTTTAAAATTAATATTTTGTTATTTATTATAATTTAATAATATAAAATTATTATATGAACTATATTTTAATATATTTATCTCAAGAAAAAAATCATATAATTCTAAAAAATTAATGTTATTATAAAGTATTTGACATATCAATAGTATTTCAAAATGTCAAAAAAAATTTAAACAATTGGCATAAAAATATAAAACTTGAGGTCTCTGATTATTTGCATCTGAGGATGACATATTACTTCATAGTTCACAATACTAAATTCTGCATAAGAAGTTAATTGAGAACACATTTCATTTTTTAAAAAAACTATTAGAAACAAATTTGAAGCATAGTTGGGACATCATCTGTATAAATTTGAAGAGTTTAAGCAAAAAGTACTCATTTTGCTAGTTAGTTTATGGGTAACCTCACATGGTATGTCACATACTCAGATAGATCATGTGTTAGTATATATTAATAAATTCAAATTATTTTTATCAACTATTTGAAATTATCTTTGACATGATAAAACTTTTTAGTTCTTTTGATAGTTTTGATGGTAATTTAAATTTAAATTTTGAAAAGCTCCATCAAAGTTTCTATAATGGATTAACTAAATAATTTAAAATATATGTAATTATAAAAAGTAATTTTGATGTTAAATTTCAATCAAAGTTTCAAATTTGAATAGTAGTTAATTTAAATTGATAATTATTTATTTAGATAATTTAAAAATCCATTAAAATAGAGTGAGAATTAGAGGAAAATAAAGTTCACCAATGATTATCATATGTGATTAGTAAAACTTGCATTGATTGTCTTTTATATAAAAATTTTGTTAATAAGTATATTTAAGATATTTATTAAGTAAGTTAAAATAAAATTTTTTAAATAAAAAAATATTAAAAATATTAAAAATTAAAAAATTATTATTTATCTTATTTTTATTTAAAAAAATTATTAACTTTTTTAATAAGGAGAATTGTTAACACTTTAAACACTTTATATAATATATTATATTATATAGAAATATAGATTTGGTTGGTCCAACGTGATGGAGGGCATTTGCCCAAAAAGAAAGCGGAGAGGAGGGCCTTGTGGTAAATTTTGGCTTATCCTTCATTGAGTTGTGCTTGGTTTTAGAAACCCAAGATTCGCGGACGGAGATCCACATAGGGATTTGAGAGAGAAGAGATCCGCATCGTAGCGTACGTTTCGAGTCGGAGTGAGAAAGTGTTGTGTACGGACAACTATTGTATCTCCCAATCCTCCTCACACAGCCTCTATCTCAACTCTCAATTTACCTAAACACCACTTCTACGTAGTCTTATAAAAAAAATACTCATTCTATTCTATCTTTCTTTTATTTCAGATCTCAATTTATCTTTTATAAAATTTCAAATTTCACTTATTAGTTGAAGTCGTCATTTTTAAAATGACTTTGTCTCACTTTCACTTCAGAAATGAAAATTACGTAAGCAATTACTTGCATAATTTTATTTAAAAAATTTAAATTATTAGTAAAGTAATTACTTGAGTTAAAGTTTTTGTAACATGTTTGGTAATGTTTATTTTTTAAAAAATAATCACTTATTTTTTTAAAAGTTTTTAATTATAAGTTGTTTTAAATATAAAAATAAATTAATCTAAATGCATACTTACATCATTTTACATTATTTTGTTTCTTAGTCATTTTGTATTTAGTAACTAGTCAGACACCAAAAAAATAAAATACTAACCCTTATGCATACTAAATTCACTCTTATCTAATAAATTTGAGCCATTCTATTTGAGAGAAAGAGAATCTTAATTTTTTATTATATTCTCTTTCAATGAATAATATGTATCATTCTTAATTTTTATTTTATTATTAAGGAAAGTTCAAAACATCCTTTTAATCTAACTATATATATCTTTCTTTTCAATTTTGAATATTTTCTCTTTTTGTATTTGTTTTCCTAGATTATAGCTTAATTAAAAAACCTGTCTAAGTACTACAAAATTATCGTTTTTTTTTTACGTAGTATAACTTAATGTTATACTTATAAGAGTTAGTAATATAAAAAGTATTTGTTAATGTAAGTTGGCGACTTCAAAGTTTTAGATTCTATGCATTATTCAAGTACATAGGTTAAAATCTTCCATAGTTGGAAGTATTATTTGGTGGTCATCCTTTCATCCGAGACCCCTAGTGGCCAAGTCCTCTGTGTAAGAAAATCATTGGAGGCAATTCTCTCTCTCTCTCTCGCTCTCTCTTTGGTGCATTTGAGGGACAAAGCCACTAAAAAACACAACACTTCTCACGAGTCATAAGAGAGACTCCAGCATTGTCATCTAATAAAATACAATCACAACCCCTAGGAGGTCTATCAAGCATATGAAAGCCCAACTAGACTGTGGGAATAATTAGCTAACAAGTCACCTACTCGATTTCCTTGTCTAAAAGTGTGCGTAATTGGAATCTGCCACTCCTTGTCCATCAAAAGCCTGATGGAGTTGACAATATTCGAACAAAAGTGAGAGGGGTTGCACCCAAACTTAACAAATTGCACTGAAGAATCTGCTTCTATCCAAAGAAAACGAACCTTGTATGCCCTTCGAAATTCCAGACAAGTTACATGTTATTGGTATCTTGATCGGAAGTATCGAAGTAATTTATACTTAATATTATTTTTTTCACAAAAACAAAGCAACACAAGATATTTATCTTTTATACTATTACATTTATTTTAAGATTTGTAAAGAGTAAAGTTTAATATTTTTCTTTGCAATTTACCGGTAATTCAATAATTTTTTAAACTTTTACTGTCGATAAGTTATATAATTGAAGGTAATTCTCCTACTTTTTCAAAATTATTTAAATGCAATTTGGATTTCTTATATTTACATACTAATAGTTTATGAATTTTGTACATTATCATCTAACATTGATCTTTTGAACTGTTTTTAATAAATATATTATCACTAATTTTAGATTCATAAGTTAAATTTCTTACAAAGTATAAGTGAATATTTTCTCACATAAATAATCTTATCATGATAACGCCTCACCAGTTCAATAAAAAGAGATGGATATTTACCATTTGGGATGGAGATCCATGTGGTTGAGAGAGAACAAAAAAACATGTGATCCACATTCATTTGCTATTAGAGACAGACACAGTTACAGAGAGGTTAATTAACACCTGTTGAAGAGGGGAAAGGCTGCGAGTATGAGAGGATTTTTAAATTTGAATATTGTACAATTTCTCACAATTCACTTTGTTTTTCAAATGTAAAACAACTTGATTACTTTAGTTTTTAGGATATTTAAGTAGCTACAAAAAGATTGGATTACATAAAATAAAAACTTCAATAAATATCTACAAAAGGGATTTAATGAAGGGATTTCTTCCTTGTCTGTAAGTGCTATTATGACTATTGATATGCAAACCGTAGACCAAAATCCATTCTGAATAAGCCAAATTATTTTTTATTAGATTAATAAAAAATCCTGTTTAGAACAATCTATCAATCCAAAAAGTATACAGTGAGAGGACGGATAAAAGTTGCTTTTATTTTTTAAGTAAAAAAGACATAAGCCTGTATTTTTATAGATTGTAAATTTATTAAAAAATAATCATCTTATATTTTAAAAAAATGTAAATATTATTTATATTTTTTAAAAATATGATTGAGTAAAAAAAATAATAAAAAAATATGTATAATAAATAATATTAAATAAAATATAAAAATATATATATATATTATTTGATGTAAGAATATAAAATTTGAAATTTATTATGCCACTGGAGGTATGCTATCTGAACATGTGACACGCACCAAAACATGCCATGCTTTATAGTGTTACAATGTGACAGCTACTGGCTTGCTATAATTGAATTGACATGTCGACTTTTGTGTATGATGACCGTATATGCACACACATGGCACAAGTCCCACCTACTTCCCTCTCCCTTTTTCTGGGGGTTTTGCATTGCAGTATTTCATGTGTGGACCAGCCAAGAGCCAACTCTATTCCTCCAGAATCCCTCATACAAAAGCCCAGCTGATGCACACATGGGATGTGAAATGATTATACATATTATGTAAAACTGTGTAAAATTTATCATTTAAAATAATAATGAATTTAAAGTGTTTTATAATAATTTTAAAAATGATATAAAATATGAATACAAATAAGTCTTGAGCTTAAATTATATATGTATAATTGCCACAAGGTTTTACTTCTGTTTTCAAATCCTTTTCAATCATTTCCACATGAAACATATTAGGAGTTGGCATAGAGTTCAAGACAATTCGCGAATATATGGGTTTTTAAGTCAATTCAACCCATAAATGGGTTAGATTGAGTCTATGGTTAAGTTAAAAATTGTTCAAAGTTATGGGTCATATAACTTGAGTTGTCAAACCAACACACACACACAACGGTAAAAAGGGAAGACAACAAAGTATTATGTTCTTTCGTTTGAGGCATATAGTTGATTTGTTTGAGATTGTTATGTTTATTTCAGTTGAGATTTTCCACACGTAATGATTTTTTTTATAAATAATTTTTTAATATATGTCAAACCTATAAATCTAATCTAATACAATTTACTAATATACAAGTCAGGTATGTTTGAATCGAAGAAAAAAGAAATTTAAATCTAACTTATTTCTACACCTAAAACTTATAATCAATTTTAACAATTGCTTCTTAGTCCAGCAGTAATAAAACTAATTTTGATATTTTCTAATTTTTTTTATTTAAAACAATTTAGATAGAGTTTAATATTTCTACCTTCTCACGTCAACATATAAGATATCTTAGCATTTTATATGCTAATGTTTGAAATGTAATACTCTATTATGATATATAAATGTAAAAGATGGTTGATATTAGATTTTGACTTATGAAAATATAATTTCTTGAAACATTTTTTAATAAAAAGGAAGAAGCTCAAAGAATATACAATGATGAATTTGGACAGCTTCCCTATCGTAGAGCTTTTGAGGGAGAGAAAAAATATCAAAATCTTTTGTATACATTGAGAAGGGTCATAACTCACAAGGATGGCAATACCTTAAACAAGTCTAAGAAGGGTTATTTTAGGATTTTGCCCTTTAGTTCATTTAACAAATAATTGACAGCGGAATAGAGTATGCAACTATGCATACTTTCTATGAAGAGTGATCTTTCTCATGTACTTAGTACTCAAGTAGGTGATAGAAGGCTCACGAAAGGGATATTAAAATACTTTTTTCTTAAGAGAAAATTTAACCTTGGGGCATGTAAAAGGTTTTACAATCAACTTTTTATTTTATTTTTTCTGAAGAAATAATACTTACATAAATTTATACTCACACACTCTTTTATATTTTTTCATATAAACCTTTGAATAACAAATTGCTCTCATTATAATTTTTATAAATGACATAAATTATATATATAATTTGTCTCAAGTACTCTTTTTTCAACGTAGGCGGGACTAAACAATAGTGGATCTTCATTGGTTTACGGGTTGTCACGGCCACCCTCAAAAAGAAAATTCATGTATATGCTTGATTATATATCCTATAAATGTATTATAATTTATTAAAAGGTGTATGTTTATTTTAAAATATAATAATGAAGCTTAAACATATTATAATTGATACATTTTTTAAGATGAAAGGTAGTGATAATTAACAAGAAAATATAGTTTCAATATTTTTATCTTTTAAAAACTTGATTTTAGTAGTCAAAGTTTAAGAATTAAATGTAAAAATAAACAACTTTTAAAATTTTTAGAATGAAACTTAATTTATTTATTGTTAGTTATTTAATACAAAATAAATATGAGAATGTCTATTATTCCGCAACCTCAAAATTTTGGTCCAAGATTCGCCAGCCACGGTCGGGAACTAAAGCCCAAGTTTCACAATCGATTTTAAAGAAGACTTGGATAAATAAAAACTTTGGAGCAATACATATACAGTTAAAAAAGGCCAATGTTTTTCACTTTTCCCATTCGTAAAACTTTTTACTCACGTTCCCTTGGCCCTTAAATTTTCAAAAAAGGGCCATAGTAAGTCACTCATGCTCATTTGACAGGAAAAATAAGACGTGATAGAAAAGATAACAAGAGGAGCTCGTGTTCTGGAAAATTCTAAAATATTTTTAAAGTAATACTTTAAGTAAGTTTATAATTGTTCAAATTTGATTTAAAAATATTTAAATTTAATTTTTGTATGGTTACAAATGATCACATGTTATGATATTATTAGAGCAATGTAATATTAAAAGAAACTCTCCATATTATGGGAGTACTCAAAATTTTCTGATTATTAAATGGAGGGCACAAATTGATGAGAAAGATCAAATTGTACATTGGAGGACCCTCCTCTTACACTCCCCTCTCCTTCCCCGGCAATATCTTTAGCTATTGTAATAGCTATATTGCTTTTGAGTTTAAACTAAAGAGTCTAAAACTAGGTCAGACGGTCCTGCTGCCTTTTGAATGCCCACCATAATGATTCCCAATCCTGATGCTGGCTTCCTTTGCCTAGACAGATAGCTTAAGTAATACCACTTTGTTGTCTCCTAAAATTGAGCCCTCAAATGCCGAGTTCATGGCCCCAAACTTGAAGCTTTTCACAGATTTGCGGTCTACAAAGGGCATATTTCCGCGGATTTTCCATTGAAGAAGTCAAGAAAACCACCACTTTTTTTTTTTTTTTTAATAATCAAGAGCTAGCCACAGGTGGAAAAATAAAAATTTTTGCCAAACCACAGTCTCCCCACCATATACAGTCGTCTTATTTCTAAATCCGTCCAAGATTCAATTCTAGATAAGTTAGAGCGAAAGTTCATCAAGAATAAGAAGCCACCGATATATTACCCTCTATTATGCCAATTTTTCTCCCAAAATCAAAAGATGAAATTGGAGTGAAGGCTCAATGTAATGAGAGACCAATAATGTTAAGTTGTGCCAGAAAGAAAATATTGTTAAGCATTCGGCAAATATTGTTAAGCATAAGAGTTTGCGTCCTTCATTCTTCTTTCTGTTACTTCTGCCTGTCCTCCTCATTTTCCTACCGCTGAATATGATGTCATTTTTTTCTAATTATATTCCAAACACAACCTAACACTAATATCCACCTTTCTCTTATACATTTTTTCCACTTCAATTGATATACACATTTTTTTTTCATTAGATTTATTAAAATGTTACACATAACTTGTGATCTGCTTAACAATTAAGTAATTTAGCCATCTTGGTGTAAATTCAAGTAATTTAAATAGGTGCAAATGTAGGTAGAAATCATAAATTCAAATTATGAATATGTCAGCTAGCTTAGTTGATAAAGTTATTTGTATGTGAATCATCGAGCCGGCCTTTTTTCTTTCTATGTGGTATTCTTTCATCTCTTATGGAACTCTTTCATCCTTTTAGATCCTCTTTTAAGTTTTTCTTATTAGAATATGCTATTTGAATTATTCAGCAACAATCTTTCTTATTTTTTTCTTATTTTTTTTATTTTTGTACTTTTTTTTAACAAATATCACGTATCTTTTAGATATGTGATTTTTGCATAAATCTAAAGTGATTGACTTTGAGTTTCTTTCATTTGTCTTCTATTGCTTTCAAGATGAACTTAAAGAGGTGCATAAGAAAAGTAAGATTGGAGCTTTTAACCACAACATAGGAAAAAATATGTTTGGAACAAAATCAAAACACCCTAGTCTCCATGAAAAAGGCTTACATAATTTATCTCCTTTATGTCTTTTACTTTCCTTAATTTTCATTGTTAGGATTTTATGAGATTTTTTATTTATTATCTTTTTTCTTTATGTAATGGTGCACCAAAGGGTATTAGCCCGTGTTTCTGTACTTTGAAAAAAAAAGGTCTTTTAAAGGTAAGTTTAAAGATTATGAGATCAAATTTTACATTCATTTTTTTCGCTCTCTAAAGTGTTTAAGTAAGATTTATAGGTTTCCTAATTAAAATAATGAATGACAAAAATTAATATTGGCACATGATTTACTATAACAAAATATTCAATATAATAATAAAAATAATATTCTTACATTATTTTTAATTTAATACTATTTTTTACACTTATTTTGAGTAAATGTGATTAAATGAAAAAAAAATTAAAAAATAAATATAATAAATAATATTAAAAAATATAAATATATATATATATATATTATTTATAATAAAAATATCATTATTTATATAATAATCAAGGCAAATTAAAGGCTTATTTGAGAAAATTAAAAATTATACATTATCTTTGATAATCGATTATTGTTATAATCGATTATATCGATTATTGTTATAATCGATTATAATCGATTCATTTTTATGTATGAATGTATTATTTGTAAAGTGATTTTAAGTTAATATGATTCGTTTGAATGATATAAAAAAGAATCGTTTTTTATATATTAAATTATTAAAATAAGTATAAAATAATTAAAAAAATTATTTAATTAAGAATAAAATAATATTTACATATCAAAGTATAAAAATAATTTATAAACTAAAATCATAAATTTCAATTTTTTATTTATGATTATTAGTTAAAAAAATTTTTTTTTACATTGAATTTTGTATAAATTTTTTTTAAAAAATAATATTTTATTTAAATATAATAATTATTTTATAAAATAATTTAATCCTTTAAAAACAACTTAATGAAAAAGAATCTACCTTTTTCAAACATGCTCTAAAATAAGGGGAAAAGAACCGCTCAATAGCTTTGAATTTTAATGGAGAGGGCAGCTAGCTTCTGTAATTAATGGTGCTCACTGTACATCTCACTTTATCTCGGAAGAATTACAGCAAATCAAACTTGCTCTCACTCTTCAGAATTGATTCCATGTCCCTCTCTCACTTACATATGGTCAAATCATGCATCGAATTGAACAAAAGGTTGTCTGAAACGTAGTTGATCCAAACACCAAACTGTCTCTTCAAGGTTTACAATAATTTTAACAATACACTCTTTCCATTCTCAGTGGTTAAATTTTACTTCTATGATCTATCAATCAAGTAATTATTATAATTAAAATTTTTTAATTATTGATTAATAAAATTGAAGTAAAAAATTTTAAATAAAAAAATAAATGTTTTAAATTTTAATGCATTCAAACTTTATTTTCATTAAAATTTTATCTTTTGACTTTTTAAGAAGGACACTTGATAACAAAATTATTATTATTATTATTATTATTATTATTATTATTATTATTATTATTTTATACCTATGCAACATACGGTATAAGAAAAAAAATTAAAATAAATAACTTATTTATATAATTTTAATTAATTTTAATTTTGGACTCTATAATTTTTTTATATTATGTACTATATTTTTACACATTTAAATTTTATCACTCATTTAGATTTTAGTTCATAATGTTAAAGAATCTATCTTTATATTTTTTGTTCATTTAAGTTTTTATTATTGTAGATTCTCAGCATTAATGTATTTGTTTATATTTTTCATAAAAGATTGATTGTTATAGTTTTTAAGATTTGTGGTATTAAATCTAATTTAGAAATGTAAATATTGTCACCAACATATTTTCATGTTGCTATTATTGCTCGTATGACATTGGTTCTCTATTTTTTTACAATTAATTTATCTCATTATAGAATTCTACTACTTAATCAATATTTCTAAGTAGTACAATCAAAACTCCTTTCTTAATGTTATACCAAAATAATCCATAATATAAAAATTATATTATCATTTATAATCATTTTAGTATATTGTCAAATAAAAAGATTTATAATTGAAATACAAATAAAATTATATTGAAATTATTTTCTTAAATTTTCACCCTATTTTAAAAAGTATACATTTTTAAGTCTTAATGCAAAAAAGTTATCATAATGATATTATTTTTAATTTCAGATAAAAGTTTATTAATGACATTTTCATATAAAATTATATTACACATTAAATCCTTAATTTTTCACTTTTGTTATCAAAGTTACATTAAACTAATCACTAATGTCAATATTCTAGTGAGAATTGAAAAGTATATATCTGCCAAAAATTATAATAGTTTATAACAATATTGTTAAATAATACTCAATGTATTTTAATTTTTTAACACTCTCTAACATATACATTTAGTTCATACCATTTAAGTAGGTTAAATAAAAATAACACATTAATTAAATAAATCATCGACATTTGATTTCTTGAGGTCTTTGACTTTTTTTAATTCATTTTCTTTGTAATTTCTGTTCTTTTTTTCTCTTTGTAATTTTTTGTTTTATTTTTTATTTATTTTTCTTTTTATGTATATGTAGTAATTTTTTTTTTACATGTGTCAATATTTCTTTTAAGTTATTACATCAATTGATGTATGATAGAAAATTAGGTAATGTGTTTGTCACATGTCAAAAACTTAATATATTTACTAATTAACTTGGATGAAGTTTGACATAATTTTATGCAATGTATTTTATTTTTATATATTAATTATAATCATTATTAATTATATTGATTGATTGATTATATTTATTAATTGATTATATTGATTGATTAATTGATTATATTGATGTATATATGTGACACTTTTTTTTATACATGTTAACATTCTTTAAGTTATTATCTTAAAGACATATGATAGAAAATTAAGTAATATATTTATTATATATAAAAAATTTAATATATTTATTAATTAACTTAGATGATATATAATAAGATTTTAGGTTATGTATTTTCTTTTTTATATTATATTGATGATGATGGTGATTATTATTATTATTATTATTATTATTATTATTATTATTATTATTGTAAACCACAAAGGTCAATTAGCTCAACGATTCTGCTCGACTCTTGGCATTATTTAAGTACCATTGGCGGTTGTACCCATCACTGATAGAATGCCTTCATTGGTAGCATATTACATCAAATCCTCAAAATTTCTCCAAAGCCTTTTGATTTTTCTTTAAACTTACTTGAATATGTGTTTCAATTCCAAATTCTATTGAATCTTACAAGTGGTCCAGTTGTTGGATTTTCTTTCTACCTACTAAGGTGTGGAATTTACTTCAATGCATAGAAAATAATAAACTCTGTCATTATTAAAGATAAAAGGAATATTTATTTAACTTAAATGAAGAGAGAGTTTAATTATCACTCTATTCATTAAATTAAAAAAAAAAAAAATATATATATATATATATATATATATATTATTAGTTTTATTCACATTAGTGGATCAATCTGCTTAAAATTTTGTGCCAAAGCACATTTTCATTCTTTGACATATTTAACTATGTAAATAATGATACAATTACAAAACTACACAGCAAAAGCCCTAGCTTCCTTAGCTCAAAAAAAAAAATAATAATAAACAAAAAAACAAAAACTATGGTATCTTTTTCTCTCATTCTGAATCTCTCTTCGATGAGAGTGTAAGAGTAAGAGATGTCGTCTTCCTTCTTTAATCACTACAAGAAAAATTGTGATTTGTGAAGGATAAATCCGCTACAAATCACATAAAATTTATCACAAATTAATTTTTTGCGATGGATTTGTGACCATCGCAAAAATTATCGTTGTAATTTTGTTTGTGATGGAAATTAAAATTTACAGCAAATTTGTAGCGGATTATTCCGCCGCAAATTCACCACAAATCGCTCCGGCAAGAAGTCAGAATCATTATTGGAATGCTTGCTAATTTGCGGTTGATATGTTCGCCGCAAATTTACGGCAAATATGTTCACCGTAAATTTGTAGTAGATTTGTCTGCTGCTAATTTGGGGCAGATTTTTCAGCGGCAAATCTGCGGGGATTTTGCGGCTAATTTATCCGCCTCTAATTTGTGGTAGATTTTGCGGTGAAATTATCTTCCTCCTACGTGATTTTGCGGTGATCCGCTGCAAATTTTTGAATTTTTTTAATATTTAAAAAGAATTGTTCAAAATTCATAATTATATTATTATCAATACGTACAACACTCAGACATTAATTTCAACCTGTCAATGCATTTAAAACAACACTCAAACATCAATTTCAACTTATTAATGCATTTAAGCAATCCATAAAACAAACATAATCCATACAAAGTTTCTTCAAATACAAAGTTTAGCAAGAACTATCAGAATCCTCAAACATCAATTTCAATTCATATGATCATTATCATTGTCATCTTCATGATCATCTTCAGTATCCTCATTGTCTTCTTCTATTGGTGGTTGTTGCTGGCTTGGCTGAGTGCCAGCGGCTTGTAAATATAATTTCATCATATTACCAATCATTTGTTGTTGTTGACGTTGGTATTGTTCAAATCGCATTTTCCACTCCGCCTCACGTTGTTAGTCATGTTGTTGGCTCCGCTACTCCGTTTGTTGTTGAATCTCTTGAACCCGATCCAACATCTCCTGCTGCAACTGCTCCTTCACCTGATTAACATATGTAAATACAAATTCATTAATCATTCCACAAATAAATTATTTAACCTAAAATACGAAAAATGGAATGATTGAGTACATCCATGAATATTCTAAAAACCAATTAATAAAAAAATGTTACAACTATTACTTAACTTGATTAATAACGTGTTCAGAAACTTGACTCGATCCAGGCCTTGAGGAAGATGATTCTTCATGGTCATAGATAGATGCTTGAGAACCAAGACCATAAACACGCTCCTTCTTTATCCTGCCAACAGTCTGAATCCAAAGTTCGCGACTGGTCAGTTGTGTACCAGATGCCCCTTCTTCATTGGAGCACTGAGAAGATTGTTCAGATTCCTTTGCTTTGAATTCCTCCTAAAGATGAAAATAAAAAAACTGTTATGGCTATTGTTATAAGATGAGTTAATATTAAAATAAAAAATTTTAAGTTAAGAAATACTAACATATACATCCTTAGCTTTTGTAGAAACCCATGCAGTACGGTCTTTTTTTCTCAAATGTACGTGACGAAATGTCTCATCAATTATAGGCTCTCTATCCCAAGCTTTAGCCTATAATAATGAGAAAATAAGTTAATAACAAAATAATAAAATATATTACTAAACAACTGATGATAATAGTTACCAATTTTTGCGCATGGATACCGGTAGAAATGTAACCACCTGTGTGCAAGCATCCACCAGTGTCAGAAGCACGATTCATCTTTGTTTGCTGACATTTCTCCTTATACATGCTACTAGCCCAGTGCTTGCATAAGTTTTCCCATATGCCTTCTCCAATCTAAAAAGGCCTTTCATTTAAGTTGCGTGCCTGCCCTAGCAAACCTGATAGTCTCTTCAAACTATGACTATTATATGCCTTTCGCATATGGTTATGATGCTGAGGCATCCACCAAACATAACCTTTTAAAAATATATTGTAAATATCATGAAAGTTAAAAAAAATTACACTATTACAAGACAAACAAACATAATTAAATAGATAAAAAATGATACATACTTGAAACTCTCGAAACCACATTTTTCTAGAATCCTTAGGTATTTCTCCCCAAGATGTCCAAGGTTGATTGTACCTAGATCGTATAATCTTTGTTATGGCATCAGCACCAGGTTTAGATAGCAGAAACCTATGATACAATTTAAAAAAAGAAATGTAAATATTCTCAATAAAAAAATTTGAATGCGCATAACTATAAATGAATAACAAGTAGTTGTACACATACCCAAAATCACCATCAGGCTCAACAAATGTCTTGTTGCTTTGATTTGTTGCAGAAATGGGAATATTAGAATCACGGGTAGCCGGCGACTCATGGGTACCCGGTGACTCACGGGTACTCGGTGACGGGCCAATAGTAGGTGACTCAGAATCATACGATGGACCATGTAGTGAATGTGAAATATGTGACGGACACTGTGATCCAGGTGTGGGTATCATAATGTACTCAGAAGATGGTGGCTAAAACAAACCTGTAGTGGGTAATATTGCAACTGGGGGTGAAGATGATCCTGATGTTTGCCCCCTAGGTGGCCTCCCTATATTGATCCTAAGATGTCGAGGTTGTTCCTTCTCCTTCTCCTTCCCTTTCCCCTTATCACCTCGTGATGATGACATCTACACAAATAATAAAAATATAATGTAAATAAATTCCAAACACAACACAATAATGTATAACTAGTAACTACAACATATTAATATAATTCTATACTCACAGTTATGAGGAAACATTGTCCTCATCACTATTTGTTTCATATTCATGATTCGAAGATGTTTCATCATCGTCGTCATTAAAACTTTGCTTATCTTCATCATTTTCATCCTATCTACTAGAACCAACATCTTGAACTATATCAAAAACCACATTAGTGTCTTGCAAATGATCAATGAGATCCACATAAACAATTGGATCCATAGAAGTCATAGTATCATCTTGAAATACAATTTCTTGGGCACTTTTAATTTTAACTCGACCTCTTACCTTAATCTTTATTACCACCCACCATTGGACCTTATCCTTTTTCTTTCCAGGGAAAGGAACGTAATACACTTGTCTCGCAGAGGAAGCAAGGACAAAAGGATCAAACCTCTTGTATCGTCTAGTGTGTCGAACCTCGACAATCTTATAATCTTTGTGAACTCTTGTACCTCTATTAATCATAGGATCAAACCATTCACATTTAAAAAGAACAACTTTTTTTTTGGTTCCTCAGGATATTCTAACTCAACCACATCTTTTAGTATTCCATAATAATCATTTTCATTTTCACTATTAGTTGAGCCTTTAACACACACGCCACTATTGATTATTTTCTTCCCATCTGATTAAGCATTTGTGTGAAATTTATATCCATTGACAAAATACATTGGCCAAGATGTCACACATCTATTAGGCCCCCATGCCAAATCATGCAAGTAAGAATTATTCACCATATTTTGTGGATTGTGAACCTAGAAAAAAATATAGTTAATGTTAATTATCTAAATCATATATAATGATTGAGATCAACAATTTAGTAATGTTTAAATACTTACATAACTTTTGAACCACTCTATAAAATTTGCATTTATTCTTTCATTTGAATGTTCCTCAGGAATGTTGAAATATTATAAAAAAACACTGAAAAATTAAAAGTTTATGATTTGATTGTTAGTTAGCAATACATTTGAAATTTAAATTAAATTAGTAGTACCACTTACTTGAGGTATGGTTCAACTTCTTCACAATTTAGCAAGATGTGCAATGTCGCAGATTTCATCTCAGCATCATTTAGCCATTGTATTTTTTATGTTCCATAACCTCGGCTGGGTTGATTAAAAATTGACAAAGTCGATTCTGTTGACATATTTTCATCTGTATCATCATTTCGTCCAACTCTAATTCTCATTGACTTAACATGAGGCTCAAATTAAAATGAACAAAAATGAGATATCTTTTGAATCAAATAAGCTTCACAAATAGAACCTTCAACCTGAGCTTTGTTCTTAACTGTTTTCTTTATCTTGTTTAAGTACCTCTCGAATGGATACATCCATCTGTATTGAACTGGTCCACCTACTCTTGCTTCATAAGGTAAATGGACTGGTAAATGTTCCATGGAATCAAAGAAACCCAGTGGAAATTTCATTTTCAATTTACACAAAATCACTAGAATGTTCTATTCCATTTGAAGCATGTCTTTTTCTGTCAAAGTCGTTGAGCACAAGTCTCTAAAAAATTGACTTAATTCAGTCAATGGCTTCCAAATTTGATCTGGCAACAAAGAAAAAGCAATTGGAAGCAAACTCTCCATAAACACGTGACAATCATGACTCATCATCTCAGACAATCGTAATTGATTCATGTCCACACATCTGGCTAAGTTTGAAGCATAACCATCTGGCATTTTTAAATATTGCACCCATTCACAAATAATTTTTTTTTTGCTCTTTTGTAAAAGTATAATTAGCCTTTGGTTTCATGATCTTACCATTTAGAAAATCAATAAGCTCCAATTCTGGTCATTGACAATATTCTTTTAAGTCCATTCTTGCCTTGACATTATCATTTGTTTTGCCCTTAACATCCATAACAGTGTTGAATATGTTATCAAAGACATTTTTCTCAATATGCAAGACATCTAAATTATGCCTAATTAAATTATTCTTCCAATATGGTAACTCCCAAAATATGCTCTGCTTAGTCCAATTATGATAAACATCATACCCATGCTGTTTGCACGACTGCATTTCAGTTATTTTACTAAAGACAATAACAATCTCACTTAATTCATGTCCAGATAATCTTGGTGGAGGCAAATTAGTCACCACAGTTTTCTTCTTAAATGCATTTTTGTTTCTTCTAAACATGTGATCAACATGCAAGAATTGACAATGACAGTCAAACCACAAATTTTTTCCCCATGCTTCAAAGTGAATGCCTTTGTTTGATCCATGCAATATAGACATGCTAATTTACAAGCAGTCATCCATCCAGATAACATTCCATATGCTGAAAAGTCATTTATTGTCCACATCAATGCCGCCCTCATAATAAAATTTTGTTTGCTTGACAAGTCATAAGTTGAAACAGTCGCCCATAAAATTTTCAGTTCATCGATTAATGGTTGTAAATAAACATCAATCTTGCTCTTGGGATTGTTAGGGCTGGGAATAATGCATGTTAGGAACATGTATGGGACAGTTATACACATTTCTGGAGGCAAATTATATGGAGTGACTATCACAGGCCAACAAGAATAAGGAGAAGCAGATTGATTGTATGGAGTGAAACCATCAGCACACAAACCAAGCCTAACATTTCTAGGATCAATTACAAATTCAGGATATGTCCTATTAAAATGCTTCCATGCTTCACCATCGGATGGGTGAGACATCTCCCCCAACTTCCTATTATTTTCAGCATGCCATCCCATGTGTGCAGATGAGCTCATAGAGGAATGCAACCTATTGAGCCTAGGAATAAGAGGTAAATAATGCATTCTTTTCACCCGAATTTTATTGTTATTTCCATTACTGGTTTTACGAAGTTCGTATATTTTAGCACCACAAAACCTACATTGTCTGGCATTATCATAGTGTAACATACAACTATTTACATAACAATCTATTTTTCTTGAAGCAAGCCCGAGTTTAGAAACCAATTTTTTTGTTCTATAGTAATTCAGAGGAATTCGTGATCCTGGATGAGCAACCTCTCTTAATATCTCCACAAATGAATCAAAGCACGCATGCGTTACATTATAATCAGATTTGAGGCTTAACATTCGAACTGCCAAGGATAACTCAGAATGAGTTTCGCAACCAGGCCACAATGGCTGACTTGAAGCATTTAATAGATCATACAACTCTTCGGCCTTTGGATGTGGAGGCTCCTCAACACTCCGTTGAAAACGACTCCTAAAATCCCTAAATTCTGTTCCAGCCGCATCACAAACCATATTTTGATATCTATCAACCACGTCTTCCGCCTCTAATATAGGACTACTAGTAGTGTTCACATCAAACTTTATATCTACACTAATTGGATCAGACTCTTCCTCTCCATGATCTGTCCAATACCAATACCTAGGTTTGAATCATTTTTTATACAAATGAACTTTCACAATCTCAAGTTTCAACAATTTTTCATTATAACACATCAAACATGGACACCTAATTGTTCCTTCACTTAAAGTAATGAGAAGATCGACATGCATAATTCACAAACTCTTCAACTCCACATACAAAATCTTGTGTAAGTCCTCTACGACCTGAATGAGTCCTATTATATATCCATCTACGATTTTCTGGAACTACTATTTTCTACAATTATAATTTTACACTTAAATCAAAATACAAAAATGTAAAATGCACAACATATGTTGCATAATTAATATATTTTAAAATTATACTTGTATAAATATTTCAATCCAAACAACTATTATCTCCAAAATCTTAAAATTTCTTAACATGGTATGGCCCTATCCTATTCAAGAAGAAACCTTTTCAGCACTTGATTGATAGTACTCTTAAAAATCACACATCGTATACTTGACAAAATTTTGACAGCATTTCCCATTGGTCTCCAAGTGCACGACTAGAAAGTGGTCACACCTACCACAATCAAGTGTGCACCCAGAGAACAAAAGAAAATGTTACACAACAAAATTTCATCAAGTATATGGTATGAGATTTAATGAGTAACTATAATCAAGTGAAGTAAAAGTTTCTTCCTAAACTGTCCAAATTGGACAATTCAAGATTCAATACAATGAGCAGTTCCTTCAAAAAGTACGTGTACTTACTAATATTGAATCTCAAACGGGAAACTAAAGCTTCGCTCGGTAATATGATTTACAACATGCATCAAATATATTACAAAGATAACAATACCAGACAGAGTTACAGTACATTGCAATAATCAAATTCAAATTGATCATAGAGATAAATTTTCGAAACCTGGTTGTGAGCATGTGATCAAATTCTAAATCTACAATTCACAATCTACAAATCACTCATCTTATCAGCAAACAAATCATTGGTTCAAACACTAAACCAATGAACAGAGCAAGCAATTAACAGTGGGGTACCTAGTTGGTAGGTGGGCGGACTGGTGGAGGCGTGGAGCAGTGGTGGCTGGCCGGGTCGCTGGTGCAGCGGGGTCGGGGGGTCGCAGGTGGCAGTGCGGCGAGGTTGGTGGGTCGTGGGTGGCGGTGCACTGGTCGGTGGGTCGCTGTAGGGGGTCGGTGGGTCGCGGGGCGGGTGGGCCGGTCGCGGGTCGCGGGTGCCGCCGTCGTCCGGGTCGATGTCAATAGCGGTCGTCGCGGTGGTCGTCGGTGCGCGCGTGGTCGGCGGTGCGGCGTGCGGCGTGGTCGCGGCTGGCCGCGCGACCGTCATCGCGGCGCGGTCGTTGTCACTGGCGCGAGTCGAGGTGGTTGGCGAGGGTCGCGGTGGCTGGCGAGGGTCGGCGGTCGGTGGCGGCGGGCGGTGGAGGTGACCGGTTGGTTAAGGGAGAGGAGGAGGTGAAGAAAAGAAAAATGGATTCGGAAAAATGAAAATGGAAGAAGAAGACAAGAGGTAGATCTAGTTTTTGCGGTGAATTTTTTCACCGCAAATTTTATTTTTAAATTGCGGCAGAATTTTGCGATGGATTTATTCGCTGCAAATTATTTTCATATTTTTTATTAGTTTTATATATTTTGCGGTGGAAAAATTCACTGCAATTTTTTTTTAAAATTACGACTTATTTTTTGAGGTGATTTTTTTTGCCACAAATATTTATTATTATTATTTTTACTAATTTTTTATTACGTCATATCTTTTGTGATGGATTTTTTCGCCACAAAGCTTTTTTAAATTGTATCAACTTTTTTGCGGCGAATTAGTAAGTCGTAAAATATTTAAAAAAAATTTTTACAAATTTTTTTATTAGTTTATCATTTTTGCGGTGAAATTTGTCCATCGCAATTTATTATTTTATAAATTGTGGTAATTCCGCCGCAAATTGTTAAATTTTTTTATAAATTTTTCTCCCAAATTTTTTTATATTTTATTAAGTTTGCGGCAGATATTTTCACCGCTAAACTTTTTTTACCAATTGCATCAACATTTCATGATGGAAATTGTCGTTGGAAAAATTTATGGAGGACAATCCGTCGCAAAAATATGTCACAAAAATTATCCACCATAAAATTCACCTCAAATTGAGATGGATCATAATCCGCCGCAACGCCTTTCGCAATTGCGGCGGATGCGAATTCGTCGCAAAAAATCCACCACAAATTTGTTATTTTCTTGTAGTGAATGGCAGCTTCATTGTTTCATTTTTTTGTGTTTTTTTTAATAATTTGCTCAGATTTAGTAGATCTTGAGCTTGATTGCTTAGATATACTTCTTATTAATAGATCATGTGTCTTTATTATCTCTTTTATGAGTGCTTTAATTTTTAATTTTTAAAGTATATTCTATTAGTCCTCTTGTGGTTTGTCGTATTCTAATAGTTTTACAAGTATGGTAGAATTTTATATTTACTTTGAGATAAGGCATAATACACTTTTTAAGTTGTAGTACTTTCTATTTGGTCTTCTCAATGAAAAATGTTTAGACATTAGTAGTTTTCAAGCAGAGAACGAATCTATAGATCGTTAGTTGGTTCAGAATGTAAAATGTATTTATTTATTTCTCTTTCTAGACCTAATGTATTTTTTTTTTTGTAATTTGTAAGTATTGGTTTCTTTCATAATGATTTTTCTTTACTCGTTTGGAAAAAAGAAAAAGTTACAACTACTAATTTGAGGATTTTACAAGCATTAAACATAAACAATTGTAATGTTTGAGGTTTTTACAAGCATTACACATAAACAATTGTAATGTGCAACTGTAATACATATACTACATTTTTTTTTGTGATCTAAGGGAGCACAAACACCCAAATAGAATAAGAAGCACACTAATAGATCACTCGAGGATAAGCAACCTTGGCAACATCATCTCTCAAAACGCTAGCTACACAAGGAGAAGGAACTTCAAAATGCACCACATCAAAGTCTTAATTATGGCCCCATTGAGCCAATCAATCAGTTGCCCTGTTGGCCTTTCTATAAACATAGATCAAATCCACTCCCCAATCTCCATGAAGCAAGTCATGAACCCCATGAATGATAGGAGCACAAGGATGTTTATCATCCATGCAAGTCTTGATGAGCTGCAATGCACTACTAAATGAAGTTCAATACGACCCAAACAATGGCCAAGGTTCTAAGCAAAGTCCAAAGCATAGAACACGCCCCAAATCTATGCCATTGTAATCAAACAGACACCAAGGTTAGATGAAAAACCACCTAAAACTAGCCCAATGAGTCATGAACTACCACCACAAGCAGCAAAATAAGTAGCCAAAAACTAAACCATCGTTATTCACATAAACCAAACCATCTAAAGGAAACTGCCAAGAAATAAAGAATGGGCACTTATGCAGGTCTGAATGAATGGAAGAAGAAGCCTCATGGGAGAGCGAGTAAGTCTGGAACCTAGACTAGAAGCAAAACTAAAGGTCTTCAGGATCCAAGACCATGTGCTAAAAAATTTCTTCATTTCTGGTGTGCCACAAGAAGTGAGTGGCTATGCTGAAAATGGATGACCAATTCAGATCACCAACAAAAGACCTACTTTGAAGGTTTTAAGAAACCAATCATACAAATTTAGGGAGAAAAAAAGATGGCTATTCTGCGGGTTTAACAAGTCTAAACCAGAAATCACCTATTACTAGATAGGCTCGCAACACGTGAAGGGTGCTTTCAGGGTGCATACTATTATAGCGAGAACATAAAGAATTTTGAGACATATGATGGTTAAAATAGTTCTCATTGGTGAGCAGAAACTGCTAGCCACATTCCACATGAAGAACTTAAATCTTTCCACACCTTTCCAATGCCAAATAAGTCCGAATAAAGGGTCAGGGGGAGTTTAATAGCACCCACAATAGATTGATAGATGGTTTTAACTTAAAAATTACCATCATGGATAGGGAGCCAAGCCACACAATCCATACTAGCATGAGCAGAAGGGGGCTGGATACTAGCTATCCATGTACAAACATCTTGAGAAAGGATGGAGTTTAAAAGATCCCAGTCCCAAGCACCAATACCAGTTATATATTGATAAATCTTTATATGCAATTTAGTTTAGGATTTGATTTTGATGCACTATCAGTGTAAAAAAAATTTACACTATCATTCAATCGTTGTTAGGGCCAAACAAACTTATTTGCCCATTTACTAACCACAAGTGCACGGGTAGCGCAAGTAATATAGATACAGAGTAAGAGATCGTTCCCACGAGAATAAGTTTATTTTCAATGCTAAGTATTAACCGATAACTTACCTAATTCTATTCAAGAACATAAAAATAGGAGAAAAGAATTAAACTAAATACTAAAAAGCAGTAAAGATAATGGTTAGAGATTAGGGAAATCTTTCTTCACCCTTTACTTCAACCAACAACATGCAATCCTCTTTATAAATATGAATGCGATGATTAGGTTAGCTTAACAATCTACATTAGGTTAGCTTAACAATCTACATTAGCTAAACGTCTATGTTTATGTTATCTAACCATAGTTTCAATTGCCCAACTCATTAAGTGTCCTTGAGAGTTAACACAAAATTCACTCTTTAAGGTTTATTCTCAAACATGTGCTATGCATGACTAAGAGGTATATTTCTATCCCATTAGTGAATCAACTCATCCCGCCATTAGAATAAAATTGAATATGCATCAATCATACATACGATCTCAAACCCAAATCCCTATGTCTAGGTTCATTGGACTTTATCAAATTAACTTAAATGTTGGTCAAACACTCAAGAGCATTAAGAACAATATGATTGAAAAAAATCAAAGATCCACACAAACTCAGAGAAGAACAAATCAATAATATTCATAAAAAAGATTCAAAGTCATCCTTAAATACAACTGCTACATCATTGAAAACGAAAATACAAATCAAAATACATGTTCAAAAAATGAGGAAGAGAAAAGAGAAAAGAGAGAAGGAAAAAGCTTATGGATTTCGTCATTGAAGCTCACATCCTCCTCCAATGGAAAGAGGGCTTCCATCCTTAGCTCCATCTCCACCTCCAATGGAGGATCCAACTGCAGCCTCTAACCCTAAAAAGCTAAAAACCTAAAAACCCTAAGAGAAAACTGAGAGAGAGAGAGAACAGAGAGTGTGAAAAATAGAATAAATAGACTCAGTTTACCGATACGCGCCGCAGCATGAACAAGTCCACGCTGCGGCATGGAGCTCTCTGTCTTGTCAGTATGCGTTGGTTGAGACCATCACGCCGCGGTGTGCACATGTTTGCGCCGCTGCGTGGAGCTCTGGAATACATCCTTAACTTCTTTCCTCTAATGCTGGGTCTTGACTTGCATCAATTTGTCTCTTTTGAGCCATTCCTGCATTAGAGAAAACACCAAGTTAAATATAATTACAAATCTACTTAATCAACTAACAAATATGCACAAATTACTCAAAAACATAAAGGAAGATCTCAAAATAGAGTTTCACAAATATAAGCATAAAACCTTCCAAATATGCATAAGGCCAAGGAATAAGCATGCCATAAAGCACAAATATGGGACATAAATAACTACATTTCATAGAATTATCACACCCCTAAACTTAAGATGTTGCTAATCCTCGAGCAACACAAAGTATGACTAAGAAAACTCACTTTGACAATTCATGCTCACATGTATTCAACAATGATAAATTCAATTTTCTTTTAACCACAACCAGTGCACAATGATTATAATGGCCCTCAAAGAATGCGCATGCCTCACAGTTAAGCTCATCACATACACAATCCTTAACATGCCATGAATTAAACTTCCAATCATGCACATGACATCTCTCAGAAACATGCAAGCTCAACTTATCTTTTTCAAATTATGCTCATCCGGATAAGTTTATGAACCTACACATGGATATAAATCAAGATTCCACAAAATTGTAGCACAACTCTTTCTCCACTAATGTAAATCACATATAATTGAGGATCAAAAGGGACTTTAATGGCTTATAATGTAAGGCCAAGGTGATGGGGTGAAGAACAAAGAGAAATGAAAAATATACAAATATTGAGAAACATAACATGATATTTCAAGACTTAAGTCACTACAACAAGGGTATACAAAATAAAACAAATAAAACTATCCAGAACCATTCAATGTTTTTTTTTTTTCATTTATGCTTTCTTTCTTTCATTTGTTTTCTTTTTCTTTTTCTCTTTTTGTATTTTCTTTTTCTTTGACAAAAATAACTTTTTGTATAACAAATGGTTCCTTCAAGCTACTTTTGTATTGAACAACATAAATACCCTAAACAATGGACTCAAGTGAAGAAATAACATATCATGCACTCAACAAACATAAAGGGAAGGAAAAGATTGCAATGCTTTCACATGCATTAGAATGGTTACAAGGTAGGAAATATGAGGGTGAAAGAAGAACATATAAGGCCATACATTTAGAAAGCTTCAAAAGAGTTGATGACAATCGCAAGCATTTATATCATTGGCCAACCAAAACTCACTAGCAAATGGCAACAAATCATGCATTCAAAAGATTTATCATTTTTCATTCAAGCATGCATAACATCGTGTAGAGAATGTTGAAAATTGAAACTTTTATCAACAACCTACTAGTAATAGCCAAAACAATGCATAATCATGATAAATTGGTGACTATTACTAGTGCATACTTCAAATATCAAAACATGTTACACATTAAGCATTAAGATAGAAAAAACATGTAATGATACTCCCCCAAACCAAAGTGAATGTGTGTTCTTGGTGTTCATGGTCTATAGGATACTTAAGCAAGTCAAAACAGCAGCCTAACTAGAACTGAGCATTATTAAATAAAGAAAAACTAGAACAATAACAAAAAAAATGCAAAAACAGGGGTCACGCCGAGGCGTGAACATTCCCACGCTGCGGCATGGAGCTCTCAGGTGCGTTTTCCTAATATGGCAGAGACTGGCACACCTAGGCATGAACTTAGTGCGCTTAGGCGCGATAAAAAAGCTGTAGAATTCTGCAAAAAAATTGAGCATGCACCGCGGCGTGGAACAAAGTTATATCGCGGCGTGAGAGGTCTGACTGCAAAATTTTGCAACAGACTCAGCTCTGTTGCCATTTTTGCTTCTAAGGGATCTCTAGCACCAGCAAAACATGTCTGAACACTTAAAACACAGAATGTACAACAAAAACTTAACAAAAACACAAAATCAAACTATAACTATATATTTAAGCAAATCAATAACAAAAACACAAAAACTTAACAAAACTACAAAAGCTAAAGGATCAACAAATCCAAATGGACTTATTGAATGAACTAAACAGGGTGCAAACAACAAAAATGCAAGAAAACACAAAATCACAATATGAATCCATAATTAAAGACTTAAAAAGCAAAGAATCAAAACATGTCCAAATGGACTTATTGGATTAAACTAAAAACAAAACTTGAATTAGAACTAAGCAAACTCATTGTTAATATTAGCAATATAGAAATAATGCCTTATCCCCGGTAACAACTCCAAAAAGTTGTTAACGTTGTCAGGACATAAAGCCTTATCAAGCTAACCAAATCAGAAATAAAACGTATCCCTAGAAACGACGCCAAAAACTTATTAGGGCCAAACAAAGTTGTTTGCCTATTTGCTAACCGCAAGTGCATGGGTCGCGCAAGTAATACAGATACAAAGTAAGAGATTGTTCCCACTAGGATAAGTTTATTTTCAATGTTAAGTATTAACCGATAACTTACCTAATTCTATTCAAGAACATAAAAATAAGGGAAAATAATTAAACTAAAGACTAAAAAATGGTAAAGATAATGGTTAGAGATTAGGAAAATCCTTCTTCACCTTTTACTTCAACTAACAACATACCTTCTTCATAAATATGAATGCAATGATTAGGTTAGCTTGAGAATATACATTAGTAAAACGCCTATGTCTAGGTCATCTAATCATGGTTTCAATTACCCAACTCACTAAGTATCCTTGAGAGCTAACACAAAATTCACTCTTTAAGGTCTATTCTCAAACACGTGCTATGCATGGCTAAGAGGTATATTTCTATCTCATTAGGGAATCAACTCATCCCGCCATTGGAATAGAATTGAACATGCATCAATCATACATACGATCTCAAACCCAAATCTCTATGTCTAGGTTCATTGGACTTTATCAAATCCACTTAAATGTTGGCCAAATACTCAAGAGTATTAAGAACAATATGATTGAATAAAATCAAAGATCCACACAAACTCAGAGAAGAACAAATCATTAATATTCATAAAAAGGATTCAAAGCTATCCCTAAATACAGCTGCTACATCATTGAACACGAAAATACAAATCAAAATACATGTTCAAGAAATGAGGAAGAGAAAAGAGCAAAGGAGGAAAGAGAAAGCTTATAGATTTCGTCATTGAAGCTCAGATCCTCCTCCAAGAGAAAGAGAGCTTCCATCCTTAGCTCCCCAAGCTCCATCTCCACCTCCAATGGAGGACCCAACCGCAACCTTTAACCCTAAAAAGTTAAAAACCTAAAAACCCTAAGAGAGAAAATAGAGAGAGAAAAGAAAGAGCATGAAAAATAGAATAAATAGACTCAGTTCGTCGATACGCACCACAGCGTGAACAAGCCTATGCCGCGGCGTGGAGCTCTCTGTCTTGTCAGTATACGTTGGCTGAGACCATCACACCGTGGCGTGCACATGTTTACACTACAGCGTGGAGCTCTGGAATGCATCCTTGGCTTCTTTCCTCCAATGCTGGGCCTTGACTTACATCAATTTGTCTCTTTTGAGTCATTCCTGCATTAGAGAAAATATCAAGTTAAATATAATTGTAAATCTACTTGTCGCAACCGGGATCGCGACGGGACGACCGAAAAAATATCAAAATCAATGGAGTCGCCACCAATGTTTATTTAAATTAGGAAAACATTAGAAAAACCATTTAATCAGGAAAACTGGTCTTTTTGAAAATGAGTTTGGATTCGGGAGTCGACATGTAGGGGAAGGTATTAGCACTTTAACTTTGACCGCCTGCTCCAGGAACGGTACCTTATGTTAGTTGTGCAAATTTTAATAATATCAAATATATTTATTTTAACCCTCTAAACAAAAAACTTTGTAATTATTTATTATTTTTTCATTTTTCATTTTTGAAAAGAAATAAAAGAAACAACCAAATTATGAAAATTTATTTTTTTGGCTTGACAGAATAGAGATTCTGCTCCTACGTATCCTCGGGTGCAATGAGGAACTCAAAGTCACGTAGTTCTTTAGAAATAATTGTGGGTTGGTTGATCTTAATTAAGAAAGAGATTTAAAAAAAAAAGTTTTCTTTGCTTAAAAATAAAATCATCGCACAGGATCCAAGGCAGTACAGGGCTACTCAATAAACCCTTATGACTCAACTAACGCTGAAGATAACATCTGTTATTCAATCAACGTTAGTGGTCATCGCATTGATCAAAACTATTTTTTTTTATCTTTTATTTTAAGGAATGCTTAAGGACAAACAGATAATCACACGAACAACATATTTTCATACTATGATCCAACTAAATATAATAAACCAAATTAAGCACAACAGCACAAAACATTTTTTTCTTTTCTCTTAACATTTTTTACTTTTATATTTTTTCTTTTATTATTTTTTTTATTTTTTTTATTCCTATTAATCACAAGGCATAATACCCAAAAAGAAAAAAAAATTAAATTAAATGAACACCAACACATAAGTAATAATTCTAAGCAACACAACCAATTAAACTCAAAATATTTTTATTTTTATTTTTATTCTTTTTACTTTTCGATTTTTTTTTATTTTTTATATATGAATATTTTTACATTGTCACATTTTCATGACACACCAAAACAATTGAAATAGCCTTCTTTTTTGAATTTTTTTTTAAAACAAGAAAACAATTAGGCCCATATTAAACTTGTCCCAATTTCTGAAAATGATGAAGCATGATACTTAGTTGTTAGCCCCTAACGTATCAACATGACCCTAATACTTTGTTACCCTTCCCTTTATTATTTTTGTTTGGTTCTCTTCTTATTCAGCCAAATGTAGTAGATGAAATAGCAATAAGCAAAATACAAGAATGCTATTTGGCCTTTGACAGAGGAGCAGAAAGGCACTCACACAGGAAAGGGGTAATTGATGCTCGGTGGATATGGAGGTTGGCGTGATACGCAGCAAGGGGAGCGCGGAGGGCCGTGGGTCGAACGAGGCCGGGTCGCGGTGAGGAGCTTGACGGTGACCCGAACTCTGGTTCGAGCAGAGAAGCGGTGGCGCGACGGAGCAGAGGACGACACGGGTGGTGGCTAGGAAGACGAACGATTCGGACCGGGATGGTGGGCAACGACGCGACAACATAACGGTGGTGGACGACCCGGATCTGGTTGATTCCGATCGGGTCCGATGGTGAGCTCCAATCTGGTCCGAGCGGCGAATGAGAAAGGGGATCCGAGTTCGGAGTTCTCGGCGACTCGGAATTACGGTGATGGAGTTTCGGAGGTTCAAGGAAGGATGGGTGGTTACGGGTTGCTTGAGATGGATGGGAGGATGGGTTTGTTTGGATGATTGATGGTTATGGAGTTTTGTTAGGTGTTTGGAGGTGTTGGTTGATGGTTATGTGAGTGAAGGTGATGAAGAGGAATAGTTGGGAAGGTGATGGGAATGGTTTGAAGGCGTGGTGGAGGATGGAAGAATGGGTTGATGTAAATCACTCCTAATGTGAGCTCACGGTGGAGGGTGAGGACGAAGGCTATGGAGGTTGATGGTGGGGTGACGTGGTGGTGTTGGGAAGGAAGGTTGAAGATGGAGATGGTGGGTTGTTGGGTCAAGAGGGTGAAGGTGGGTAGTTGCTGAATGTGTGGTTGGAAGTAATGGTTAGGGTGGTTGTTGGTGTGAAGATGAAAGGAGTGCATGGTGAAGGTTCGGGAGTGAAGTTTTCCGGCCTTACGTGGTGTTAATGGTTGAAGTTGATTATTCACCGAGTTGACTCGGTTGTGGATGGGAGGTGAAATGGGTGTTCGATGTGAGGATGAAAGTAGCGAATGTGAATGGGGGTTGGAGGATTGTGAGCTCACGGTGGAGGGTGAGGGAGGCTATGGAGGTTGGGTTGGTGAGGCTGTAGGTGAGCTTGAGGGAGCTTGGTTTTTTGGTTCTCTGTGGAATGGGAATTGAAGAGTAGATGAAAAATGGTGGTGAAAGTTGATAGTGAAGATTGAGAATCAGCTTGGGTAATTGGTTATGGAGGCTTGTGGTGAGGGAGGTGAAACGTGGTGTTGAAGATGAAGGCAGGGAAGGAAAGTGAGGGTTGGTTTGAGGGTGATGAAGTTTGCATGGAAGTTCGGAGGGGTTTGAAGGGGAGCAGGACGTAGTTTAGGTTGGTGAAGGTGGAGATGGTGAAGATGGGAGATATGGCTTGGTTGGATAGTTCGTTAAAGGAAGAAAATGGTAATGGAAAAATGGCAAGAAGACCAGGCTAAGCTTCTTCCGTGATCTTCCTCCCCCCGGAAACTCCGAATCCTCCTCCTTTTTATTTGTTGATGGTGCCCCTTTTTTGAAAAAAAAAGATGGCAGGATAGATACCTTCTCCTGCATGGGTGGTATGGCTAAGGGAATAAAGAAAAAAAAAAGTGTTCTGTGGGTGGAGGAAGGAGTGGGTGTGTACGTGTGCCATGTGAGTAAGGAGTGGGTGTGTGCGTGAGTGAGAGTGAATGGGAAACAAAAGCTGCACGAGAGAATAAAAATGTAGAGTAAGGAAGGAGGCGGAACAAAACAAGCATGCTCTGCATTTTGTTGTATTTTTTTATTTTTTTGTTTTTTATGTTTTATATATTTTTATTTTTTATTTTATTTTTTCATGAAAAAAGTACAAAGTAAAGCAATTAAATTAACACAAGATTATTAGTCTATGAACAAACATAAAAAGAAAATTCACGGACAAAATTGGGTATCAACACTACTTAATCAATCATCAAATATGCACAAATTGCTCAAAAACATAAAGGAAGATCTTAAAATAAAATTTCACAAATATAAGCATAAAACCTTCCAAATATACATAAGAACAAGGACTAAGCATGCCATGAAACACAAATATGAGGCATAAATAATTATATTTCATGCAGTTATCAATTGTACATTGTCACATCATTAAAAACTTTTAACTTTGATAATAATTACTTCAGAAGTTATATATGTGATAATGTATGATTGATTGATAGTGTAAAAAATTTTACACTGATAGTACATCAAAATTAAATTTGTTAGTTTAATATTTATAATTTTTATTTTATTTATTTAATCTCAATAATTTAGTTTTCGAAACTTTTCAAATGAATTCTCCTATATAAATCCAACCTTTGCTGGGAAGGAGATTTATCTTGGCTATTGTGACAAAAATAATACTAATATAGAATCACTAAATATGCCACATTTTGTTCTATATTTGTAAGAGTTCATAAAAAAATCCTAAAATTATCCAAAGAGAAAGAGATGTAGACAAATATTGCAAGATTAAAGGATTAAATAATAAATAATAGAAAAATAAATAAAACTTTATATTAAAAGTAGAATGAAAAAAATCATCTCTATAACAAATAATCACAACTAGCACTTTGGCCTCAACCCTAGCCGCTTTCACCCAAGGCTAGGTATGTGCTGCCTTTCCACCATGGTGGCTTCATTGCCGAGGTGATGCCATCTAGGGCGTTACAGCCACTAGTCTCTCCGTCTTTGCTGCCAAGTACCATTCCTTCTTGCACAATTTATTCATTCTCTGTTGTGTCCATGTTGTGCCTTCTTTATCCTCATTCTATTGTGTTGCTGCTACATTGTCTCTGGTCCAAATCTGTTGGTCACGACACAAGTGCATCTAATCTATCAACGCTGCGCAATTTCGCTGTTGTACTCAAGCTTGCTCCGGTGTCGTGATGCTGCTGTTAGCGCTCCTTGCAAACGTCGATGTTCTCACGGTGCTTGCTGCTCCATCTCAGGCATTGCAGTCCGACTCCTAATCTCATATACTTCATTGCTGGATTCCTTATCGGTGCTTTCTGCTTACTTTCATAACCACTCACAACCGCATCGTAACCATGGCGTGCACTTCATAGACGATGACGATCATGAAGTCATAATCTTTGAAGAGGAGGAGTTACAAGACGAATTCGCGGCCACAAAGAATATACTTGATACTATTCTTTGATAGGAACTAGATCATAGTGCTCACTGCAGTTAGGAACCACCCCAAAGGCTTCAGATACAAGGATTTGGAGGCTAAATTCTATATGATCTTAGTTAATTATGAAAATGAAATAAGAAGTTCTAGTACAATAGCTCAAGATCCTGCACATGCTTGTCTTGTACTTGCACAAATGCAGAAGCAAGAACACCTCAACATTCTGAATTGAATCTCCAAGATTCAAGTGCCAGAGACATTATCTCCTTAGTTGTTGGCCAATCTAATCAAGAGAGTCAAGGGTAAGCTAACAAGGTCGCTTATGTAACAATTTTTTTTTGGACTACCACTATGTTTTGGGTTTTATTAAAATGAGTTAATGGTTGATCTATATGGGAGAAGGAATAGGCCAAGGTCGATCTATTTATTTTAGGCCTATTACACCTTATTGGACTAATATATCATACAGATAGTAGTGTAGGCTAGTTCCTTAGTAACTCATGATGGGATGGCTAATTAGGGTTGACATCATTATAAATATAGGCTAAGTCCCCCTCTGCTCCTAGTCACAATTGCTTTACCCATTGAGAGTCGCATCTCGACTTAAAGACCGGAGGGGAAGACCTAGCATTCAAGGTGATCATTCAACCTAATCATGGCTAAGCAAGGTACGCGATTTACATAGTTTATATCATATTTGGTGTTCTATGATCATATATGGTATCCATTAATTCTTACATGTGGTATAAGAGCCAACATATATAATTTTAGGACCTAATTTCTTAAATTATGTACTGTGATTTGAAATTTGAAATCTTTATGTTGAATGAAATTTAGTGATTTTTGGATCGCCTAATTTCTTTGTAATTGGAATGAATTAACTTAGGGCTTTTGTAGATATCTTATTATAAAAAAAAATTATTGACACAAAAATTGTTTTAAACTATGCCTTATGGAGAGAGAATTCATTGTTCAAACTTTCATTTTAGAACTTAGGGTTTCAAAATCCCTAATTCATGAATTTGTGATTTTGGCATGATTTTGATGCTTGAATAAGTAATATGTTATTATTGGATGTATGTTAAGGCATTTATATGAATGAATTGAACAAAAAAAAATCACTCCCTAATCAAGAACATTGAATCTTTGTGTTTAAATGGTGGTTAGCATGCAAAAATCCATGAGTCCTAATTCTGGGAAGAAATCATGCAAAAAATAGTCAAGAACAAGGTGTTCTGGAGCTCGAACTGTCCAGCAATGACTGGAGTCATTTTTAGTCATGGATTGACCCACGAATTAAAGAAAAATTGGTTTCCTGGTGCGCGGAAGCCCACTCGTGGGGTGAAGTACATGGGGCCCCACATTATGGCCCATTTTCACCAAAATTTACTTGCTTAATCTTGAAATTAAATTTTATTTTTTTGGTATAATTTATTTTTTTCCACTACTGTGCATATTTATCCTATAATTTTCTATTCTATGATAATTTCAAATATGTATGTGTTGCAAATTTGGTGAAAAATTGTATAGAAAAATATTTTAGGATACACTGGGTTAATGGTAGTATTCACTTTCCCTACTTAGGATAATTTTTATTTATACTCTTACTTTTAGTTGTATGTTCAAACTTGAATGGAATGCATTATGCAATGATTTAAATCATTTGAGATCTATGCATATGGAGCTTCTAGCTTTATACTTATTTTGTGTATGCTAAATGTTTATTGTGGTGATTGAGGCAATTAAAGATTCTACGTATGTGTTTTATGAATTAGTATGATTAAATATTCACCAAAGTGATTTTATTTATATTGGCCTATAAAATCTATTTTCAGAATAATTTCAAATTATTGCATGCAATAGCTTGCCCAAAGAGGATTATTGCGTGTGTTAATTTGGAATAGCATGAATGCATCTGCAGATTAAGGAATGTTTTACTCAGGGAGTCAATCTCCCCAAGGGGGATGACTTTTGAGGCTAAGCTATTCTTGGAAGGCTTCATGCATTACGGATACCTTACATGTCTTGTATATTCTGCCCAAAGTAGAGGTGTGGTGATATATTTTGGAATTTTGAATAATAACAAAGGATGTCGATAGCTATTTGTAATTACCTTGTTTTTTTTTCTTTACATATTGCATTCTGTTCTTTGGTATTAATTGGATATAGTTTGAACAACAACACTGTCATTATTGAGGAGTTGACTAATTTAAACCCATAAGAGATGGAAGTACGGTGTTGAATTTTGCTAAAGGATAGTTGATCTTGACATGGCATTGTGAAAGAATGAGGCGGATAAGACAACCATTGAGAGTAGTTCAGAACAGTAGGATTTTTATGCTAACTGAGAGAGGTCTAACAAGCTTAGATTTTTAGCTATTAATAGAACATTTTCTAGGCTTATGTTTAGTAGTTTACCAAAAATTAAGAGCCTGAAGTAGAAAATCAAACTCATTGGGGGATAGGTACCAAGTATCAAATTCATTGTTAAAATGATTCATATTCATTGCTATTATTGATAAAGCTAGTTCTTATGCTCCTAAGAAGACTCAAAACACCAAGAAGTATAGTGGTAACAAGTTTGCTAGTCAAACACAAAATGCAAGATGGGCTAAAATGTTGTATCTAAAAGATGTGGAATGTCTTTTCTGCAAGCATAAAGGTCACAAGAAAATGAATTGCCATAGGTTCAAGATCCTTAGCACTTATTTATTTTTTGAATCCTTTTGTCAATGTCCTAATAAATTCTTAGTAAAATGTCTCTTGATGTAACACTAACAAATATTTAGAAGACTTTCACTTAAGGGGGAGCAATACACGTGTAAGGGCTCACACTTGAGGGGGAGCGTGCTTGGAATTCAAGTGTGAGTATAGAGGTCTAGAATTGATAGTAAATGCACTAAGTCGAAACCAAACAAATGGAAAGATCTGTGGACCTTATACCTTAAAAGTTTGGGTCAAGATAATATTGACACCCTTGGTGTGTTTTCCAGTTAGGCCTATGAAAGAGTATCACTTGGATGTTTTAAGCTCCTTATAACGTACAATAGAGAATTATCAATGTTAAAAGAGTAAAAGATATATATAAGCTAAGAGTAATATCGAGTATTAAAGAGGTCTAGAATCAATGAAAAATCTTCAATGCTATGGCATAAATGTTTAAGACATATTTATAAGGAAATGGTTAAAGATAAGATTCTTCCTCCCTCAATTTTTAGTGACATGGGAACTTGTGTGGATTGCATAAAGGGGAAGTTGACCAAGACTAAGAAAATGGGTTCAACCTATAGCTCTTGCTTACTAGAGATCGTGCTTATAGATTTTAATGGCCTTTATTTTCCTATAATTTGTAGTGTAAAGTTCTTTATCACATTCATTAATGACTTTTCTTTGTATGGCTACCATTATTTGATAAAGGAAATATCTAAATCCCTTAAAATTTTAGTTTTAAAATGAAGTTGAAAAGTAATAAAGAAAATGTTATCAATATTGTGATATCTGACCGAGGTAGTGAGTATCATGGCAGACATGACATGTTTGGACAACACATGAAGCCGTTTGCAGAGTATCTGTAAGATTATGGGATTGTTCCTAATACTTTATGCCAAGTAGTTTTGAACAAAATAATGAAGTTGAAAGGTAAAATCAAACCATTAAAG